>CM040928.1:8357500-8957500 GCA_023029165.1 Gobiocypris rarus
CCGAAAGCAATTTCTCCTGATACAATGAATCTCCAATGCCACCAGAGCACACAACAGCAGACGTGAGTCCTTCGACGCAGATGAGGCTCAGCTCCAGGTCGCCGCATCGGGCCTCCAGCGGTCACGCAGTTTGTCTGACGGACTAACGCAGACGGATGACCTTGTTCCACAAGAGGCGAGATGTTCTTCTGCTTTACAATTGCCAAAGAAGACTCCATATGTCCAATTCGGAGAGAAAATGAGCCGGACAATCTTACCTCTTAAGACAGTTCACTCGAGTCATGTGCTCAGAAGGAAAAGCAGCCTTAAGAATCGTCTCGTTATCTCTTAATTATCTACACTTTGATTTGCGGCACTACGGCAGACGGCACACAGCGAGGCCCGGGGGACTTCTGAAACACCTCTAGCGAGTTGGTAAAAATTAATAATTGTTCTCAAATGCTGAACCTCCCTCATATTAGCTGAAGTATTTCATTTTCAGTCCATGTAAGAGAGGGAGTGTGTGAAAGATTAAAAGGAAAATGAGAATTGTGTTGAATATTCAGAAATGATGGAGTGTTTTGGCTCCCTTGAGCGAATTAGATTACGAATTTATTTTACCGTTTTGAAGCCGGTGGCTAGGCTTAATTCTAAAGAAAAGGAAAAGAAGTGAGAGTTTATTGGCCTAACAACAGTTCTATAATAACTGATTTATCTTTTGTTGTGCAGGTAATGACCTCTGTAATTTCTCAGGAGATATCCTTTTTAATCTTCCTCATTTTTCATTGTTTTGCTATTCTGGATCGAGGTGAGAACTAATTCAATTGTTCACAATATAACCACAGGCCAGATAAGACCAGGGCTTGCTGTCACAATTTTTCAGGGTAGGTTCATTTTAGAAAGCACATACATTAAAGTCTCGGCTACAAAAAACATCTGAACATTTTACGCTGGGATTTTTGCCTTGGGGAAAAAACACATTATTTAACAGTGGGGCATGTTGTCACAAAAGAACCTGCCATTAAAAAGACTATTATAGGCATTCAGGCTAAATTAAAGCAGTAAAATAACTGTGATACACGTCTGATATTTTAACATAAAAATATTGTAGTGAATGAAATTACAACCCATAAAAACACATAAGATAACTTGCCCTAATAATTACCTGACATTAAATAGTTGAGTCTTATCAGTTGTGGTTGATAATATAATTATTAAAATTATATTTACCTTCTACAGCTCTTATAACTATTGGAAATAAAAATAATAAATGTAAAAAAAAAATTATAATAATATAATGAATAATAAAATAATGCTAATAATAATAGATTTTTAAAATTATAAATAACAAAAAAAACTTAAATATGTAAATATTAAAATAATAATAATAATAATAATAATAATAATAATAATGATTTATTTTTACAATTATAGATCACTAAAAACTTAAATATGTAAATATTAAAATAATAATAATAATAAGTATTATTATTTATTTTTACAATTATAAATCACTAAAAACTTAAATATGTAAATATTAAAATAATAATAATAATAATAATAATAATAATAATAATAATAATATTATTATTTATTTTACAATTATAAATCACTAAAAACTTAAATATAATGTTAAAATAATAATAAAATAATAAATAATTTTTTTAATTATAAATCACTAAAACTTAAATATGTAAATATAATAATTATAATTATTATTACAATTATTAATCACAAAAATAAATAAATATGTAAATATTAAAATAATAATAATTTATGTTTACAATTATAAATCACTAAAAACTTAAATATGTAAATATAATAATAATAATAATAATAATAATAATAATAATAATAATAATCATAATAATCATAATAATAATTATAAATTTTTACAATTATATATCAATAAAAACTTAAATATGTAAATATAATAATAATAATAATTATTATTATTACAATTAAAATCACTAAAAACTTAAGTATATAAATATAATAATAATAATAATAATAATAAATAATAATAATAATAATAATCATAATAATAATTATTTTTACAATTATAAATCACTTAAAACATAAATATGTAAATGTAAAATAATAATAAGTATTATTATTTATTTTACACAATTATAAAGAACTAAACTTAAATATAATGTTAAAATAATAAATAATTTTTATAATTATAAATCAATAAAAAGCTTAAATATGTAAATAAAATAATTATAATTATTGTATTACAATTATAAATCTAAAAACTTAAATATGTAAATATAATAATAATAATATAATAATTGTATTAGTAATATTAATATTATTATTATTAATTTTACAATTATATATCAATAAAAACTTAAACATGTAAATATAAAAAAATATATAATGTATTTTTACAATTACACATCACAAAAAAACGCAAGACTTATAAAAAATATTTTAAAAATATTTGAGAGCGCTTCCATTTGTGACAACTAGCCCTATCGCCCCCAGTCTAGACTGTTACAAAAATGATAGAATTCTGAATGCAATTGATTTCCCCAATAAAACGTGTAGCGGTTTTCATCAGCATCTGGAGAAAGCAGACATCAACACATATAAAAAACGCCTTGGCACTATATTTGATCAAGATCACAGCCAATGACGAGCAGCATTTAAAAGAAAACACAGCTACAACATGGCCCATGTATAATTTAGCCGCCTAAGTGAAATGCATGAAAAATACTTTGTATGCAAAATTTGATCTTTAATATCCACCGAGTGACAGCAAAACCAGAAAGAAATCAATGGCCTTTCTTTTGAAGAGCAGAAAACACCTGCAGTTAAAAAATATCCTAAACTTCAGCCAGTCAATCAACTGAGCTATAAACTTGTGGCGTCTACATCTCTGGTTGTACTGGAGGAGGGTCATGGTGATTGAGCTTGCTTGGAGCTCCACAGATGTGCCCTCTTTTTAGAACAGCGATGTTGTCTCCTATATTGATCCAAAATTAAATTGGTTGGGGTACATTCCATAACACAATTAAGCAGAGCTGTTGAATAATTAAAGTCCCCATGAAAACAAAATTAAATTTTTGGTATGAATCTGTTACCGTTATGTGTCCAAAGTTGTAAAGAGCAATACCTTTGTGCAGAGTTTATGGTAACATGAGTAAAAGTTGACTGAGCGTGTCTCTGAGCTGGAGAGTGAGTGAGTGAGTGAGTGAGTCAGTGAATCAGTGAGTCAGTGAGTGAGTGAGTGGTGAGTGAGTGAGTGAGTCAGTGAGTCAGTGAGTGAGTGAGTGAGTGAGTCAGTGAGTGATCAGTGAATCAGTGAGTGAGTGGTGGTGGTGAGTGGTGAGTGTGGTGAGTGGTGAGTGGTGAGTGGTGGTGGTGGTGATGAGTCAGTGAGTGAGTCAGTGGTGGTGGTGGTGGTGGTGAGTGAGTGAGTCAGTGGTGGTGAGTCAATGAGTCAGTCAGTGGTGGTGAGTGGTGAGTCAGTGAGTGAGTCAGTGGTGAGTCAGTGGTGGTGAGTGGGTGGTGGTGATCAGTGAATCAGTGAGTGGTGAGTGAGTCAGTGGTGGTGGTGAGTGAGTGAGTGAGTGGTGGTGGTGGGTGAGTGGTGAGTGGTGGTGAGTCGGTGAGTGGTGGTGGTGGTGGTGGTGGTGGTGGTGAGTGGTGGTGGTGGTGGTGAGTCAGTGAGTGGTGGTGAGTCAGTGGTGATCAGTGAGTCAGTGGTGATCAGTGAATCAGTGGTGAGTGGTGAGTGAGTGAGTGAGTGAGTGAGTGGTGAGTGGTGAGTGGTGAGTGGTGAGTCAGTGGTGAGTCAGTGAGTCAGTGGTGAGTCAGTGAGTGAGTGGTGAGTCAGTGAGTGAGTGGGTGAGTCAGTGAGTGAGTGAGTGAGTCAGTGAGTGGTGAGTGAGTGGTGGTGTGAGTCAGTGAGTGGTGGTGAGTGAGTGAGTGAGTGAGTGAGTCAGTGAGTCAGTGAGTGGTGATCATTTGCATCTTCATGGTGAGTCAGTGAAGTCAGTGAGTCAGTGAGTCTTTAAATATGTCATTTTGGTGATCAAAGATTATTTTTAAGGGATACAATTACTGACTACAAGGGGACTTTAAGGTTATCTATAAGCTAGTTTGATCCAAAACCATGACAAAATTCACATGTAGAAGATATAAGCGTTCCAAACCTACAATCTCTCACTTCCACCAATGTGGATTTTTTTTTTGATTTCTGTCCAATCAAATGCTCAAGAATCTAAAGCGTCCCGCCCCCCTACATTATAAATAGACTTTCACTATTTTCTACATGGCACATAATGCACTATAGTGGATAGGGAACGATTCAGATAGTGTAAATATGCTTTTCATTGGGGTGAGTGAAGTCTGGTTTCGTGTTAAGTGTCACAGGCCGCAGCGTGCACCCAGTCTGCTCCGGTCCAGAGACGCGAGCGGATCATTTGGGTGGAGTTAGAATGCTGTATTTTATAGCGAGGGGATTTAGGGAGAAGCGGTTAGACAGACTCTGCATTAGAAACAGTCAGGGCCGTAACCACAATAGACATTGAGGGGGACAAGTCCCCCAATAATTAGAAATGGCCGAATTGTACCACCAGACCTCTAGAGAATTCCAATCATTAAAGCAGATCTATGTATTTATTCACTAATGCAAAGAATTTCGGGACTAATAATATATTTGTCACAAATTAATGCAAATATTGTTTGCAAAGTCCCAAAAGGATTATGTCCCAACTAGAATTAGACTTAGAATTTCGTTCACTGTTTCTTTATGCTTTATAAAAAAAAAAAGGATCCCCAATGTTCAAGATATGGTAACGGCCTTGGAAAGATTGTGCACCAACATAAATTTCACACTTTTCAAACCACATATACTCAGCATGATTATGTTCATGGTTTTGCTTCAGTAATAATTTCATATTAAATCTAAAATTAAATCTATTAGACTGAGGCTGTCATAATTTGTCATTGTCAAATGCGGCTTTGCCGAGCTCAATGGCTCTGGTCGAGCTGTGATATAAACAAAGCGCTATTGGCTATTTTAAAAAAGAGGAGGAGCTGCTTGATATGCCCCGCCCTGTCTTTTTACATCAATTACATTAACTGCCAAAATTTTTATTCACAATTTATTGCTTTCTTTTACACTTATTAAATTCTTAGACCATGGGTTAACATCCTTATTTGCATATTTGCGGTGTCTGTGTCGTTCATTGGACAAACGCAGCATGTGACCTACTCTAGTATTGCGCATCCTCATATTACACATTGCCATCTATAATATCAAAAACTGCATCGTTCCATACTTTTGGCACCCCAATGCGGGTTAACGGGGCATATTGTAGATGAGACTGATACTTTTTTATATATTTGCTTCAGTGAAGTTGCTGTGAAATGGTTAGCAAAAAAAAGTCTTCTGAAGACATATATATATATATATATATATATATATATATATATATATATATATATATATATATATATATATATATATATATATATATATATATATATATATATATATATATTATTATTTTTTTTTCTTCAAATAGAAAATAAAATATAAAATATTGAAATACATTTTTGAGTAAAACAAAATGTACTTTTTAAAATATATGTTTAAGTTTTAGTTAGGGCCAGATGGATTAAAGCAATTACAAAAATGGCTCAGAAAAGAACTCTAGCATCATTTGTTTGCAAATGCCAGTGTGACTTTAGTCCAAAAGTGTCTAGTTCACATGTGCAACTAAAATAAAGAGATTGAAATAATAAAAGAGACATAACAGGATGAATGCTAAAAATACCTAAATGTCTTTGGTTTATGGAGCAGATTCTGCCCCTTTCTGGAGTCATGCAGAGTTAAAATGGCGCATGATGTCTGCTGCATAACTGGAATTTACCATGAAAACAAACCTTTTCTCTAACTGAAAGCCAACTGAACATACAGCGTCTTTGAGACACTTCTTTATAAAAGGCTCGCAACAGTCTGACACCAAGTCATTTGAGATGACGTCAAGAGTGAGTGCAGGTCACACTCTGAGTGCTGACCCTTTTCTTCTTTGCTTCTCACTAACACCAGCTCTCCAAATTACAGCGAAAACACCAGGAATGAAAACCAGCCAGTCATTTTCAGATAGATCACTCAGTATTTATACTGAACAACCGTTTTATTCTTTATCAAGGCAGATACACCGCCTGGCTCCCCTAGTCCTGAAAAAAAAAGAATAAAAGACAAACAAAATGTAGCATTTCACCACAAAAGACATGATTGAACTAATTGAAGGGGTGGATTTCAGACCACTACATGTTCTTACTGATACTCAATCAAGACTGTTAATCTTATAATCTTCTTGTGTATTCTGGCATTTTTTATTGTAGACTTAGACTGATCATTTTTTTGAATCTCTTCAGTTTGTGAAGTTTCTGTGAAATGGCTCGTAAAAACGAAAATTGCTCACTCCTATGTCATTCCAAGCACTGCATGTTTTTTTGTGGAACACAAAAGCCAAACATCAAAATAGGGTTGTTTTAACCCAATGTTGGGTCAAATATGGACTAACCCAGCAGTTGTGTTTTTTTAACCCCCTCCGCCCATGTGGCTATTATCAATATTGTTTAAACATAAAACATATACTTACTTATATGTGTCCAATCTGTGCCACAGGTTGCTTGTGACGCTGATCCTTAGCGGTTTAATGTCAACCGTTAAGCTGTTTGGATTACCCTTAATGTCCTGAAGTTTAAGCAGACGGAATGAACAACGCCTACTTAAACGACCTATGCCACCTGTGAAGGACCATGCTTCTTACCTCCACAATTCCCAGCCATGAAATCCTGTTAATTCTGATAAAACTCACTAACAAACACCTCTAACCCGATCAGAGCCAAGCTGTACTTAAAGACCCAACGCTCACTTCTGATTGGCTGCTAAGGTTATTATCAATCTGGTAGCTTGCGCCGTGTGCCAACTGTGTCACTGTTGCTCATGAGATCAGGGTTGTTGCCACATGACTGAGAATGTTCACTTTGACGCATCGTGTTCTGGAAAAGAACCTGCAGTACATAATGAAGAAAAGACTCTGGAGAATCTTTCAGCTACCTTTTGCTAGAAGTCAGGTTTTGACCTATGCTGCAGTCTCTTTTAAACTGAAACAGTGAAAAAATGTACTCCACTGCAATGCATGACATGGCTTTTTGAGTCAGATTTCTGTATTCTCTTTTGAGACACGCAATGGAAAATGTCCTTCAAGTGAGAGAGAAAATGATAGAGAGAACATGTTTTTCTTTTTTTGGTTTTGGTTTAATGTCAACTCGTATTAGGGTCACTCCAATTAACAGTATATTTTCATGTCCCTATCATATAAAGTTAATATACCGGATGAAATATTGAATTAACATTTTTAAAAGATGGAAAGCATACTACTTGGCTTTCTTTCATCACAATTTCACCATTAAATTAACATGCAGGCTGAATTTTAAATCATTTCACTACTTTGAGCAGATGTTGGGAATTAGATTGTTTTGGTGGGAAAACAACAACAAAAATTCTAAAATATATGCTGAATATATGTTGTAAATATTGCAGTTAATCTTACAGTTCAAATTGAAACTGCAATAACCTTCATATGCAAAATAATATTAGAATTATGTACAATACAATTTCCAATCTTTGGGCAAAAGCAAAATGCTAAATCTTTTTCAAAAACATTTTTGATAATATAAAAATATTACTTAAAATGCCATTAAAGCTACATACAACAAAACATGAACAAAATTATAAACTCTTTTTTTGCCCCCATTTTTCATGAGCTGAACTCAAAGATCTAAGACTTTTCCTATGTACACAAAAGGCCTGTTTCTCTCAAATATTGTTCACAAGTCAGTCTAAATTAGTGAGTGTTAGTGAGCACTTCTCCTTTGTCGAGATAATCCATCCACCTCACAGGTGTGGCATATCAAAATGCAGATTAGACAGCATGATTATTGCACGTGTGCCTCATGGTGCCTTCCCACCAGACATGAATGAAGCGTTTAGCGCGAGTGATTTACATGTTAAGGCAATGCAAAGATGCAAATAGACATTATGTGGCGTGATTTGTGCGAATGAGGCGGCGCGAGGCGGGCAAATATCGCCCTGTAATGGGAAAGTTACAATGGGAATTTCTGTTATTGATCAGAAAGTACTCCTACATTTTTGACTGTGCTCCTAAAGTTTTGTCCAGAAGAAGAAGCAGAAGAATAAGTATGATGAATAACAATAGTGAAATACACTTAAATATATCAATCAATCAATCAAATCAATCAATCAATCCCACAACCTCAGAGTTTCACTGTCAAACCTGACACCCAATTAAAATGTCCTGAAAAATCCACAAAGGGACAAAATTAAGATGGCTACAAACAACTTTTACACCTCTAGAGGGTCATGACACTCCATCTATTGTAAAACCACAGAATAAATGTAAGATGTAACACCAGACAAAGTAAAGTCAGCCATTCTTGTCCCATTGTCTTTCACTGTGAGAGTGTAAATTGATCCAAACACACAATACTGTCCAGAAAATACACTGACACTTCAAAGGGCCGGGATCTCGGAGGCCAAAGAGCCATTTCACACCTAATCAAGTCAGCCCTTAATCCGGGCTGGGACTGTGCAGATAACACACTTTGAAGTAAGGAGGTCCACTGACGGGAAAACTCACAAGTCTGAAAAAAGGA
Source organism: Gobiocypris rarus (assembly GCA_023029165.1). Taxonomy (NCBI): domain Eukaryota; kingdom Metazoa; phylum Chordata; class Actinopteri; order Cypriniformes; family Gobionidae; genus Gobiocypris; species Gobiocypris rarus. The sequence goes on from CM040928.1 coordinate 8,366,186, forward strand.
TTCCTTCATTCAGGCTCATACGTGCTTATTCCGCTTTGCTTCATGGTTCAAGTTTGTCAGGCTCTGCAGTGTCATCATTGAAATGTCCCCTTTTCTTCAAATTCAAACTGTTCTAAACAAAACTGCAGTTTAATTTCGGCCCTGTTTACACTAGGTATTAACATCAGTCACAGGTGATCTAATTACACTGGTCAGCCAATCAGGCATGCTTCTCAGACGGGTCTCCTGTGACTACTTATGAAATCAAAGACCTTTCCCTCGACATATAGGAAGTTAGAGCTGACCAAAAGGTTTTAATTTGATCAAACTGTGACACACTCTATCCGTTTAACCCTGTGTTTGGTGCTTTACGTTTGTGATCACAGAAGCATCGAAAATTAAAACCAGATATAAATAAGGGCCAATAAATGGTTGAAGAGCCAGGCATGCTGTCATTTCAAACTGATTTTCAGTTTTAAACATTGGCAGTAAACATCTATTAAATAGCTGAAAGCTTGATAAACTCCAGTCATAATTTTGCAAATACACATTAATGATGTTTAATATGCAGATTGTGTGGTTAAATCAGAAGAGAGTGAAGTCTCCATTAAAATCAATGGGACCATCTGCAATCCATCAGCGATTTTACACCCTCTAATGTGGTTCAAATTGAACTGTGGCACTGGACATTCAGACTTCCAACACCAGTGAATCAATAAACGGCAGTCGTGCCGTGAAGGATTGCACAGATAGCATCTGTGACAAACTCTTGTTAGGATTCCAGCTGTGCCATGCACAGCTTTCCAGCCCTTACTTAATACAGTATCACAACTATCGCAATATTTATGTGCGCTACATACAAAAGCACAGTATATGGCACATAAATAGTGTGAGCAGTACAGCCGAGGAGTTTGATAAGCCTAAAATGTCTTCTAAGACCAAATATCTGAGGTGAAGGTTGTGTAGCCAAACAGGGCATCTGTAAAGCACAGCGAATGGGGCCAGATTTCAAGGGCTTACCCTCTAATTCTCAAGGTTAACATAGGCGTTCTCCTGTTATCTGGACCACATTAATCATTATATGAGATGTGAGCTATATTAGGAGAATCACTGTGTGCTTGAACATTATCGCAGGGGTGTAAAATAGGTTTATTATTCTTTTTTGGAATAAGAAAGGCAAATACAACTTGGATTAAGTTTTGTGAAAATCACATTAAAAAGCAGGAATAGGAATAATAGGAATAATGCTTGAAATATATTAGATTTATATACATTGGTCAAATGTGAAATATAAGTTATTTATGTAATTTATCACTGTGTTTATATACACTGCATGGTGTTTGTGTGTACGCTTGGCCATACTAGAACCACATTAGAGGGTGTAAAACTGCTGGTTGATTGCAGATGGTACCATTAATTTTAATGAACACTCACTCTCTTCTTATTAAGCATCACAATCTTCATTTTAAACCTCATTTATATTTAGTGTTTACATACAGACCGATAGATAGATGACAGATTTTGAAGAAAAAAAAACAGTTGATTGAATGTTTCAATAGCTCACATTTATAAATAAAGCCAACTGTTTTGCTCCTAAATGAATCAGTGTTGTTGAATGAATCGGTTAAATATAAATATAAATATAAATATATATATATATATATATATATATATATATATATATATATATATATATATATAATATAAATATATATATATATATATATATATATATATATATATATATATATATATATATATATATATATATATATATATATATATATATATATATATATATATATACATACATACATACATACATATACAGGTGCTGGTCATATAATTAGAATATCATCAAAAGTTGATTTATTTAACTAATTCCATTCAAAAGTAAAAGAAATAGACATTTGAAATATATCAGTCAAGTTTCACTTTTGAATGGAATTCAACTTTTTAATGATATTATAATTATATGACCAGCACCTGTGTGTGTATATATATGTGTGTGTGTGTGTGTGTGTGTGTGTGTGTGTGTAAATATATATATATATATATATATATATATATATATATATATATATATATATATATATATATATATATATATATATATATATATATATATATATATATATATATATATATATAATCATTCATATACTTGTCGCTCCTCCTTTTATTCATCATATCTCCTTCCGTGAGACTCGAGCGGCGCACAGGTGACGCTCATTAACAATCGCACGCTCTCGCGACTCTCGGCCTCGTCCTGCTTGCCACAATAATAAACAGCAAAGGTTTTTTAGAAAAAAAAACATGCCATGGCTTATTCATATATTTTATAAAACATTCGTCCCACTGGGAACACATTCAGAGCTTGAAGGAAGCCAATTATTTGCATGGAAATTTACGTTCTCTTTGAGAGTGGCCCATGTAATAACCTTAACCCAGAAAAAAACCCACACAAACAGCATGCCGTCTGATTCGCTTTACAGAAGAGGTAAATATTTCAACGGAGCCACTTCATGTGCCATCCTCTGGCCATGTATAATAGATAACGCATTTCATTTCACCTGGCCACTTTTGAAAAATAGGAAATTATACAGCAAATAATGCTTTTTCAAGAGTGTTGTGATTACACTTGAAATTTTCAGAAAAGGCCAGCGCAATCTGTTCAAGGAATAATGCATTTTTCGTTCTCCGTTGAGACCAGCCTTACAATTCCAGCCTGTCTGTAATCATGAGAAATCATTACTCTCTGCTAAGATCAATGCCAGCGAGAAACCGTCTGCCGCTGTGGTGTGCGGCACTCGGCCATTTTGAAACAACCTAGGGGTAGCGCTAGCTGCCTGAATATAAATAGAGCAACCACAAGAATCGTTAGACCTCCAGACCTTTAGTGGTCATGCAAAATTCAAACCATCAAGATGGAAAAAGAAAAAGAAAGATATGCTGAGACTTTTTGCCCTCTGGCAATAATGTTACTTTCAACTTTCATCACCTTTTAAGATCTGCCATCAAAAACCAACCCCCTTTCCCCTCCCTCCACATCTCCAGAGTTGCTTCTCAAGAGTTACAAGGGGAGAAAAATACAGCAATTAGCGGAGATCCTGAGACGGCAGAGAAGGAACGATTAAGCTGCAGGAGTTTGGGAGTAGGCGGCGGTGCTCCGGCTGAAACTTTTCTGCGTTTAAATTGAAATTAGATTGATATATTTCATTCCCCTGCCATGCCAACAAAGTAAGATGCCATCGCTGGTGCAATTTCCTCTCCGATGCTTTGATTGCCGCCCGTGTCAGGGCATCTTTCAAAGAGCTTTCTCTTGATGGACTCCCTCGACTGAAGTCTGTCTTTAGAAAAAAAAGAAGAAAAAAAACGATTCATGAACCGCGCCGAGACTGCTTCTAGGTTTGCTCTAGTTTCTTCAATCACTCTGGTGGTGTGCTCTAACTCTTACATGGTTAAATAAAAAACAACTAATGTCCGATATACTGCCTCGGGTTCAAGTAAACTCAAAATGTAATCTAGCAACGGAAAATATCATTGTATACACACCCTCAAGTCATTTCAAACCCATATGAGAGAGGTAGCGATGCTGGATTGGTGAATGAATCATTCATTGACCCAGATTACAAAAATGATCTGATTCTGTTACAAATCTGACTCACTGACTTAACAGCTAATAGCTCACTGGAGAATAGTATCTGTAAATAATGATTTTATTTTTATGTCTTCTGAATCATATAGCTTCAAAAGACTATGCCCATAAGTTATTTGGACCAATTTTATGATGCTTTTGCAAGTTTGAAAGCTCCAGAACCCTTTAATTTGTGATTGCATGGATAACATATTACTTAAATACAGTACATTGGTCAAAATATTACATTTCTGTGTTTGTGTTCCATTCAACAACAAAAAAGGTTTGGAAGAACATCAGGGTGAGCAAATGATGACAGAATATTCATTTTGGGGTAAACTATTCTCTTAAAAGCAACTCAAACATCTTGATAAAAAAAGGCTTATAAAATAATCGAAAGCAACAGAAATGCATCTGGAGCATTTTATGGGTCTCCTAAAAATAAAAAGCAATTTATTATGTGTCCCAAAATACAAAAAGCAAAACATAGAGGACAGCACTACTTATTAAAATGCCTAGGGGATGCTGGGTTTTTGTCTGGAAGTACATTGTTATTTTTGACTAATAGTACTATGAGAAAGCTTTTGACAGAGAAAAAACATTACACAAAGAAACAAATCAATGCATCTGAGCGCAAAATAATCAGAATTTCTTGAAAAAGTGCTGGGGGGTAATTGTGGCGGAAACAGTATGCAACCTTTGGTGTTAAATGAGCTTTGAAGATCCAAATGTCAGCTGCGCCATCTGACAGTGCAAATGAGATCACTAGCTATTAGGAAACCAGAGGTGAGGGGCTGATCGTTGGAATCAAAAACCGGGCCCATTTTTCTTTTTAAAGCAATACTGGAACTGAATGATTTTTATGACTTACAGTTCTGTTTATGGTACTTTCTTATCTTTATGTGGACCAACACTGCACTACACTACTTTTGACAGCGTTTCATTCACTGCTTCCCTATGTACGGTGCTGTGGCAAAAGAAATGACATTTTGGCTGAGCTGCAAGTTTTAGATAGCGGTTTGAATTGATTATGATAAGAAAGAAGGACTGGGTGCTGCAAAATAATACAGTACAACCATTCTACAACAAAGATTCTTATGAATATTCTTATTCAGTTTAGCAGTGGCGGAGCCAGAGGGGTGTCCAGGGTGGCACTGGACACCCCTGACATCTGACTGGCCACCCTGGGTGCCACCCCAAAATTTAGATGGCTATTTCCATTTCATCTCCTATTAAAAGAAGCTTTTATTTTGACGTGCAGCGGCGCGGCGCGGCACATTGTTCATGTATAATGAATATATAAGAGAATATTAACAGTTGACAAACAGACGATTAAAGGGGTTCGCGCATAAGCGCAGAGTTGTTCAAAATCCTGTGGCGCCATTCACATTGTTTTTCATTAAACGATACAATTTGTCTCAAAACGTTGTTGATGAATAATGACTTCACGCTAGCCTGGAAGAGTGCGTAAAGTTATTTTTCAGTATTTTTCTTTCTGTGTAAAGTCTGCACTTATGGAAAGATATAGGCTAATATAGATTTCCCACGTTTCCGTTTGTGCATTTCTTACAGCAAAACACACCGACGCCACATATTTTCATTCTTAAAGTGAACTTTTTGCCTGTATGGTGATTATATTCACTGTTTATTGCCGGCTTGAACATGAGAACGCGATGCATCTGGTATGTGGCATATGGCGTTTCATCCATAGCGCGGACACAGAACTCTTGAACGGACATAGTAGCATATGCCAAAAATAGCGAGTATCATAGTTAACACAGTCTGCTATGTCTTAACCGAATGTAAGCAGTTGACAAATTAATTCGGAAGCGTGTCAGTATTGGATTCAATATTGTGCGATTGGTCTTAAAGAGACGGTAGCTTGTAGTCCTGCCGTCTGTCATTAAAGTTAATCAAAGTAGCTACACAAAAAAAATCATCCACTCATCTTGACTGAATAACGTTTCTAGCCAGTTTTAACATGCATTAATATTTCATTTATACAGTGAAAATTATCCAATGTTATTTGTTATTCTATTTCTGTACCTGAATTACCAACGCTATCTCACGACCAATTCGTACATATTTTACGAGGTGGCTATTTCGTACAAATTTGTACGACCTCACTCGCATCTTAAATGCGTTTTGCCTAAACCCCAGTGATGGGTAGGTTTAGGGCAGGGTTGAGGTAGGTAATTAAATGCGAATTCATCTGAATTTGCCAACTCGTCAAATATGTACGATTTAGTAAAAATCGTATGAATTCGTACGAGTGAGGTCTGTGGAGGAAAAATTTAATCATAGAAGAAGATTTATGTTTAAGGTTATACAGAAATCAACATCTGTCTCTGTTATTCAAAAACACCTCTTAGCATGGGGTCACGGGACACCTAAATTGGGGACTCTCCCGGGCCTTAGATGTCACTTATTAAAACACACACACACACACACACACACACACACACACACACACACACACACACACACACATACACACATACACACACACACACCTCATAAAATGTAAATGTAAACCCCCCCATCACCGCTTGAGGCCTTGACACAAACACTGATGAGGGAAGATAAGAGGGGGGAACCACTGTGTCCCTTGTTTATTTGCTTTTGTTACAGAAGGGTTGGGGGGAAAGACATTTGTATCACCTTTTCCTCAGTACGGAAAAACACTGAGACACTGAGAGGTATAAAAGCTTGGGCCTTCTATTGTTCCTCAGTTCACACCCGATGCAGGCATTATCTGGTTGTATTGACTGTGGATTCATTCTTGCAAGAATTAAATCTTTATAAAGACTCAATTGGCTAAGGTTTGTCTCTTATTCAGAAATGCAACGGAGTTAACGTTATTTTGCCGCAACAATTTGGTGTCAGAAGTGGGATTCCTTGGATGTGCCTTCCGGAACCCTGAGAGCCGACGGTGACTGATCATCCTGGACTTTAGAGTCACAGCCTTACCTCGTCTGATTAAGGGAGAAGGGCCGGCTGCTCTAGGGGTTCTGGAGGGCCCGACCACTGGAATAAGAGAAAAAGAACCCGAGGTGGCAACGGGACAACTCTGGTAAGAGACAAACTTAAAAAATTCTGGGAATTTTAATGTGAATTTGGTTAAATTAAGATTTGGGAAACTAAGGGATAAACCAAAGGGGAGGTCTGATTCTGTGGCGATTGCAACGTGGTTTGATTTGTTTATGTTGAGAAACTAAAATCACGTTGGCAGTGAAAAGGGCAGAGTTGTCCTTGTGGTTTGATTTGTTTATGTTGAGAAACTAAAATCACAGAGAGTGAGAAGGGCTGAGTGGTCCTTAAGGCGTTTGAGTAAGCGTCCTTCCCGTCTGTCCTGGGTGAAGGTTCAGATCTGTACGGAGGCGTCCGACAGATTAATAGCGTGCACGAACAGCCACAGAAACAGACTGCCACTATGGAAAATCCCAAAGAAGCTAGCAGAATATGATACACCGGTATTTTGTCAAATGAAAAAATTATATGGCCAGAGATGATTGGGGATATAGAGAAATTAATTAAATATCATGATTTCCAAAAGAAAAGAAACTTTGAGTCAACAGGATGAGAGTGGTGAAAGAATCTGTTGAGGAGAAAATACAAATCTAAGGGCTTTTGTGGGGGATGTGTGTGTGAGAAATGCAAATGAAGATTGTTATAAGAAGCAGATAACAGGGAAAGGAAGATGTTGTCTGATCACACAGAAGCTACAGCTGTTTAAAGATCATTGGGTGAGTATGAACTTTGATTATGGATAACAGTTTGTGATAACAAAATTAGAGCTAACAATTTGAGAGACATGATCAGTAACTTGATCAGGCCGGATAAAGTTTTGAGGCAGAGAGCTGTAAGCAGCTCTGCTCTGAAGCAGCAATTTAAAGAAATAAGTAGAACTTGTTAAGAAAATGGGCAGCAATGTTTTAATTATGTTTAGAAAATTATAAGGCAATTTAACTGGCTACAAATTAATTGAGAACAAGAGAAATTCAAATTTCTAGATGTTAGTGCATAATGAATAATGAATAATCATGGGTTATAAAATGGGTGGAATGCTATTAAACCCTGAAGGAAAGATTCCAGTAACTGAGGGAATCTGATAACATTAAACCCTGAAGGAAAGATCCCAGTAACTGTGGGAATCTGATAGCTAAATGTGATTTTTGTTTTGAAAAAGCAGATGAAAGATACCATGAATTGCTGAATGACACAGAGTGTTTTAATTGTGGTCAGCGGGGCTGTGTCCACTCACCATAAGGTGTCGAAGGTGTGACAAATGAGGCAACCACACTAAACCCAGTAAAAAGAAATGAATACAGAGATGAGATTTAAACTCTGTCTAAGAAAATAATGAAATAACAATAGGGTTATAATAAATATGTTCTTGCTCTTCTCACTTTTGCAAAACTCTGATAATGCTTATTGGACTGAATATTGGGTTGTTGAAATAACTTTAGGTAAGTTAATATGTTGGAAACCCTAGAAGTTGATGCTTTGGTTTCAAAAGATAAGCTTGTGCTGAGCTGTAATAAATGCTGATTTGCTTATCTGAATCTGGCACCACCACGTCATTTCTGGTGCTGTGGCCTAGCTTGAGTAACACACACTCAATCTGAGGGTGATTTGAAAGTGTGATTTCAGTCTAAGGATAGAGTTTAAAAGGAAAATGTCTGAAGTTTATTTGAAAACAATATTAATTTCTAACCAGATCTCACTAGCTTGTGTAAAGAGTGAAAAGTTGCAGTGCAGATGAAGATGCAGTGTGCCAGCCCTGAAGGCCTCAGAGTCTCTCTCTCTCATTCAAACCCAGCACAAAGCTGTTATCTGAGCATGTGTCATAAGTGATGAGATACTTATGGTTAAGCACAGGGCATCAGTTGAAAATCATAGAGACAATGATTTGATAAAAGGACATTTTTGACTAATAGTTAAAGGATTGCCATGGAGGGCAATGATAGATATTTTGATGAAACAAAATGAGATGTTTTTACAAAACGAGATGTTTTTAAAATATAGAACTGAAAATGTTGTGTCTGATCTAAGCCTTCACCATGTACAGGACCGATGGATCGAGACACAAAGGTAGCAGAACATTAAACTGAAAGGACAGTTGTTCTGGCTAAATTCACTGAGTGGTGGATTTTAGTGATTTAGTTGTATTGTGATAATTAACCTGTCTCCATGTTTTACCTATAGTAAGCAGACCAGATGGCTCTGATGACTCTTGAATGCACTCTATGCAAAGCTCCAGAAAACATCATCCTGTTGAGGGTCACAAAAAAAAAAAAAAAAATTTTAGCGATGACAAATGTGCGTGAGATGATTCTCCAAAGGCGGGTAAGATCCTCTCTTGGCCAGCAGGAGGACAACCTAAGCCAGGGTTTCATCGACATTTGGGCACCTCAAGAAGGAGTGTTTTTATGTGAGGTGTGTATGAGAGTTGAGCAGATGTCTGTGAGGCCAGCAGCATCATAAAGGGAGGAGTTGTGTTTTGTAGGGGCCGAGAGTCCAGACAGATATACAGCAGTCCGACCCAGAGATGTTCCTCTATACCGCTCACCCAAGAACCGCTTATCCAGGGAAGACCCTGAGGGAAAGTTATGATGGTAAGGGGCATTCAAGAGCCAGCTGAGACCATGCTGTGAATTGTCATAAATTTTATGGAGAACAGAACAAAATTTATTAATTGGTATAAGTAAAACTATGATATTGAACTAATATGTCTCTATCATAGTCTTAAATCCTGCAGGTCATTAGATATGGCATAGGATCATTCGGAAACATGGTGATGGCTTTAAGATGAGGACAGCTTTTGAAGTTCAAAAGAGAAGGTCTGGATAACAAAGGTATTTAAACTAAAGATTATAGTTTGTTCTGAGGTAAAGTCTCAGAGGCTGTTGAAAAGATGATCTGTGTAAGAGAGACAGACAGAGAGAGAGAGAGAGAGAGGCTGCTTGTGGAGGCGGGGATGGCACAGTGTCTGTAATCGGCCATGTTAAAGCGTAGACAAAACCAAAACAACCCAGCTGACTTTTCTAAAGACAACTTAATAGTGAACAGACATGATTTGAAAATGATTAAGAAACCAAGTAGAAGCAAATTTTGAGAATGAGCAGTTCATATTTATGCCCTGATTGAGCGTAGTGTTTTATCACTATGGGTTAAGCCAAACGACAGACTTTAAAAGAAGCGTATTATTCTGAGTGATTCTGATAAAAGATGATCCAGAACATGGGACGAGCTTTAAGTGGATTGATATCCAGCTTGGTCTGTTACTGGTAATAATAATGACTACTTTTGTCATTTATGATGAGGATTTGAATTACTCTCTGGATTAGTTAAAATAGTAGCGTAAAATTATAGACTTGAGGACAGAGACAAAATGACAAATTGGCTTAAGTCATTATCTAAATTATCCAGAGAATCCGTCACAATTATGAAAGGCCAGAGGGCGAACAAAGGAATATAAACTTTAAAATGAAAAGTTTTATTTTTGTGTTTCCTCCATTAAATGGAGGCAGGACATTAATTTATCTAGAGAACTACAATTAATGTAAGAGAAAAAACAAAACAAAACAAGAGGCTGTGAGGTTTTCTGTGTGACTAGGATTGAGATGGAGGACAGTAATATTTTGGATTTCTGCAGAGCAGTGGACAGTGGAAAGGTGTGCCGTAGGTGAGACAGAGGACTTCACGGTGAAGGTGAGACTGCATCAAGGATCGGCTCTGAGCCCCTTCTTGTTTGCAGTGGTGATGGACAGGCTGACAGAGGAGGTCAGACAGGAATCTACATGGACTATGATGTTTGAGGATAACATTGTGATCTGTAGTGAGAGCAGGTGGACGAAAGTCTAGAGAGGTGAAGAAGTGTGTGTGTGCAGGCAGGTTGGAATGGGTGGAGAAAAGTGTCAGGTCTGTTGTGTGAGGGTTACAGTAAGAATGAAAGGAGAGGTGTGCAGAACAGTAGTGAGAACAGTGATGATGTGCGGTTTGGAGACAGTCACACTGAGGAAAAGACAGGAGGTTTAAGGAAGACCAAAGAGGAGGTTTATGGATGTAGTGAAGGAGGAACATGAAGGTAGGGAAAGAAGGAAAAAGAAGATTCAAGACATTGAAAGGAAAATGTACTTTAAAATCCTAATTAATTGGAAAGATTTTGATAAAGAATTGGGTATTGAATATGATTAAGCATAATGTCACAAGAGAAAGATGAGTGAACGAGCTGATTGAATGTAATAGATAATTATGTTGTTTTGATGAAAAGTTTTCAACATTAACAAATTTAGGTTTATTTTATAAATGGTTAGATATGATGAGTGAAATTGCAGTTGATGGAAACAGTAATTTTGAACAAAAACATGGTGGTTTGTAAAATAATTGTGTTGAGACAAGAATGAAGAATTGACAAGAATATGATGTTCAGTGAGAAACTGGGAGCATTTAGATCTGAATATAAACATGAAGTTGAGTTAGAGAGGATAATGACAACCATGACAGATGCACAAAAGAGAATCAGTGCATGTCAAACATACGGCCTGCATGGGCAGATGACTCCTCTGAACTGTGGCCAAAGCAAAAACTGAAGGATGTTTATATGGAGATTTAAAGCTTAGATGGATTTTTATCTATCTCACTTATTTTTGTCGTTTAGTTTGAATTGGACAACATTGGGGTCTGTGATGATTTGGAATTATCAAGAGAATCAATGATTGTTTTTCTTCCTTTACACTAATCATGTATTTGGTCTCTGAGGAGTGACTGAGGGTCTGACCTAGGGATGTGTGATGTGTCGTTAAACACTTGAAAGCAACCAGGTGTCGTGTGTTTGAATTTTGAAGGTATCACACACCCCTAAATTGACAGGAGTGCAGTAACAGAGCTTACTCATTTAGCCCGGCTTCCAGATTTGAAATACAGATTTTATATTAACTTTCACTGAAACACGAAAGAATCAGGATAAAGATTGCCTGGTTAAGACTGGAGCTTGTAGCCCTGACTGAAACCTGGCCTTTTGTCGTGCTTCTGATGACAAACACCGCCATCAAGGTAGCTGAGAAAGATCCCACCAGTGATCGGAGAGAAGGAGCCGAGAGGAGCTGGAGGCACACGTCTGTGCGGACGGAGGTCACACAAACATCACTTGCTGCTATCATCTCAGGACCAGAGATGCTGGCACAACATGGAGCTGAGACAACAAGTTTAGAACCTGTTGCAAGCCCACAGAATCAGAGTTGCACAATCTACAGAGAGGTGGCGTCCTTTCATTAACAGAGCAGCTTTCTGGGCGTACAGCTGTGTGATTCATCTTGCCATCTGAAAGACTGGTGCAAAGCAAAGCAAAGCAAAGCCGTGGTGCCCTTTTCGATGCTTGGACTGTGCGACTTGAGAAGAACAACATTCATATATATATTTAAAATTTTTCTTGTGAATTATCAAAGAATGATAAAAGGGGGAATTGTGGAGGAAAAATTTAATCATAGAAGAAGATTTATGTTTAAGGTTATACAGAAATCAACATCTGTCTCTGTTATTCAAAAACACCTCTTAGCATGGGGTCACGGGACACCTAAATTGGGGACTCTCCCGGGCCTTAGATGTCACTTATTAAAACACACACACACACACACACACACACACACACACACACACACACACACATGTTGTGTTTCCATGTTTTATGGGGACATTCCATAGGCGTAATGCATTTTATACTGTACAAACCGTATTTTCTATCCCCCTACACTGCCCCTGCCCCTAAACCTACCCATCACAGGAGACATGCTGCATTTTACATTTTCAAAAACATCACTTAGTGTGATTTATAAGATGTTTTCCTCATGGGGACCAAAAAAATGTCCCCACAAGGACAAAAATTTGGATATTGCCATCTTTGTGGGGACATTTTGTCCCCATACCGTAGGGATTACCAGTCCACACACACACACACACACACACACACACACACACACACACACACACACACACACACACACACACACACACACACACACACCTCATAAAATGTAATAAACCCCCATCACCGCTTGAGGCCTTGACACAAACACTGATGAGGGAAGATAAGAGGGGGGAACCACTGTGTCCCTTGTTTTGTTTTTGTTACAGAAGGGTTGGGGGGAAAGACATTTGTATCACCTTTTCCTCAGTACGGAAAAACACTGAGACACTGAGAGGTATAAAAGCTTGGGCCTTCTATTGTTCCTCAGTTCACACTCGATGCAGGCATTATCTGGTTGTATTGACTGTGGATTCATTCTTGCAAGAATTAAATCTTTATAAAGACTCAATTGGCTAAGGTTTGTCTCTTATTCAGAAATGCAACGGAGTTAACGTTATTTTGCCGCAACAGGTCGTACAAATTCGTACGAATTAGCCACCTCGTAAAATATGTACGAATTGCCGTGAGATCGGGTTGGAATTACTGTTAGACCTGCAACATCAATCACTTAATTCTTAGCTCTGATCTAACTTTTTTTTGCTGCCTGTTCACTTTTATTCAATAACGTTTTCAATTTATATTATTACGCTTGTAGTTTTAACTGTGGAATATCAGTTGGAATCAATAATTGTTAAGTGTTACTGGTATCTAAAATTGTGGTTGCTTATTTATTAGAATCCAATGCTACATGAGTAAAAACGATGAAAACAAATGAGTATTAAAAATTATATTCTTTCACGTTGGACCCCCTATAGTAGCCTTGGCCACCCCCCGGCCACCCCATGTATAAAAGTCTAGTTCCGCCACTGCTGTTTAGCTCAAATTAATCGCTTAAAAAGACTCCTGAACATGCAAGTTATAGTTTGAATCAGTATAATAGCTCACTGTGAACAGATGATCTTTATGAGCCAGTTAGTTTGAATGAATCATTATAAAGACTCTGCCCTGAACATACACTGCTAGTTTGGTTACATTTTAAAGTCTTTCTAAGCACCAAAACGTAGTAAAAGTATGGAGTAATATTGTAAAATTTGATTACAATTTAAAATAACTGTTTTTATTTCAATATATTTTAAAATGTAATTTATAAATTTAGTCACATGATCCTTTACAAATCATTCTAAAATGCTAATCTATCAATGTTGAAAACAGTTGAGCTATTTCAGGATACTTTGATGAATAGAAACTTCAAAAGAAGAGCATTTATTACAAATATTTTTTTTGTAACATTATGAATGTAAAACATTAAAGGTGTCATGAACTGGCTTTTTTAAAACTGTCTGAGGTCATCTTATGATGTGAATGTGGTTTTTACATTCAAAAACATCATAATGAATAAATAATAGGCTATTTTCTACCCTGGTTTTGAGGCTCTCTCAAGAAACGCTCGGTTTATGGGCGTGCCACACTGTAGACTTGGAAGTAAACGCCCATGGTTAGGATTGGATAAGATTTGCATATTTAACAAGCTTCTGCTTCCCTGTCAGTTCACGTGAGGGATTGTTTTTTAAATGCTTTTTTTTATTACTTGGCCCACCCGATCGGTGGATATAACCGCGAACCACACACACACGCGCACGAGCCCTTCAAATATATATAAGTCAAGAGAGTGAACAACGCATGTCAAGAAAGGAATGCTATTTCACTATTTAAAATTCACCGGCCTGCTGACATGCTTAGGTTTTGGTAGCCAGTCTAGAAAACACACAAGCCCAGGCCCATACATGTCCGAGTCTGATCCTGAATCGCAATGACACCACAAATAAAGGATTCTTCAGGCTTTGACATCGTGCTAAGGTATGTTCAGTTAGACACGTACACATAATCAATAAGATCTGTAACAGTGCAATATCATATTTAAAAAGAAAAAATTTCCTCACATAAGTGTGTTGCACCATTCCTGTCGGATCCAATATAGAAGGCATAGCATTGTGTTTTAAACTCAATGTGTCTGCAAATCCAGTCTCGACCTGTGTTTTGTTTACAAATGATTCTGCGGTGAAATGAAGCAAACAAACGTGCAATGTCTTATGCACGTGATCTGGAACTTAATAAAAAATAAAATTCAACCACTCATTCATAATAGAATCCCAAAGAAGCTTGTGCAGGGACTGTGTTCTTCCACAACCAGGCACAGCACAATATCTTGCTATCTTCGGCATGTTTATTGCTCGGTAGCGCGATCCGTTTAGCTCCACGAGCCGGTGGGCGGGGCTACAGAAGCAGGCGTACACATTTATCTGTAGAGGCGGCGTTTCTGCATTCTGACGTCAATGGTCGACATATTCTGAGATCTCTCGTTTTCTGGGCCTGGTATCTATAAAAGCTTTTCTTTGACTAACAAGGAAGTTTTCAGCTCTGAAACTTACAGGATATTCTTATATCACGATGAACTTTTATATATCAAAGGCTCAAGGGAAAGTTGATTTCTCAATTCATCACCCCTCTTTAAAGACAAGAGATGTGAATCTGAACAGACTGTGTAAAAAAATACCTATAGAAATCCCTTTAAACACAGTCAGTGTATAATTCACAAGTGTCAAAACAGTTAATAACAGTTCATTCAAATGAAAACAACAGGGTGTAAGAAATACCCAGCATGCAGACAGGTGTTATTTTGCAAGCGGATGAAATGTGTGAGGACGTGAAGCAGTGTTGGGCAATATGCACAGATCGGTGATACACAATATTATAGTGGATAAGCAAATTATTTATTCACTTATTTCTTTACTCATTAATTTCCTCATTTCATTTATAAACTGTAGTATATCAGTATAATAAATAATAAATAATGTATAATAACATTTATTTTTATTTTGGAGTGTTTATTAATAAATCTGGTTATTTCCTGGTTATGTGAGGTAAAACATAGCCTCATTTGTGTATCTGACTCAGAGTTTCTGACATTTATTATGAGATCGAATTCATGCTAGATTTTTGGCACCTTGACATGGCACCTTGAGGACAAATTTGTATTTTTATTATACTAATTCTTCCAGATTCAGATAGTCTCGTTCTTACGCACTAGAGCACGTTCGCACATGCGCACTCTTCAAAAAAGGTGCTTTAAATCTCTTGACAAACTTAAAAGACATAAATTACATTTTTATGTATTCAAAATAAAATATATAGACTGTACTAAATGTCAGCTTGCTTATTTTGCTCAAGATAAGGACTTATTAAGTCCACATATCATGCAAACAAGAAACAATGCTTCTAACCACAGGTCAAGAGCTGTCGCTGCATGCAACTACACAAGTTTTGCGATGTTGTTTGCGAATGTTCATTGGAACGATGGTTTCGGGAAACACAGACTGGTTTAACTATGTTGATAATGATGGAACTTATGACCATAGTTGGCTAACGATGCTTTTGGGAAACGCACCCCTGCCTGGACGCGATTAAATGCACAGTATAAAAGACGCTTCCTGCCATATAGCATTTCACATAGGCACACTTCAATAAGCTCAAAGAACACAGGTTAAAATGATTACATGGCCAGAGTAATCGAGGTAAGGGGCAAAAATCTAGCTGAGTTGGTCAGTTTATGCTTATGTTGTTTATGGCCACACCTATGCTAACACCTGGTATTAAAATGCGTTTTGTTCGATCAGATCACAAGCGGATGGTGCTAAATGGGGTCGTAAACGCTTTGAGCTTTTCCACTTTCGAGCAGTTCCAGAGGTTGTCAAAAACGCATTGGACCGGATTGCTTTCGTAATGTAAATGCTCATGTGGTCGAATACGTTTGAACAGCCACAAATTGCCTACTCTCAGCCTACTGATCTAATGCCTAAACATTATGGGAAGCACTCTAGCCAGACTTCAACCTTTGTCGGCTGAAGACCCAAATTTGGTTTGAAGATGAAAAACGTACCAAGCACAATGTTTTCTCACCATTCTTGATTTCTAACATGCACTCACAGCGGCTGTCAGAGCAGAAACGAAAGCTGATGCTCTCGGTATGTGTTTCCGTCATCTCCGCGTGCGTTCATATGAGCTTATTTTGTTCCATTATAACAAAAGATCTGAAAAAAAACATACATTTACCCTCCCCTCGAAGAATCAGAAGTGGTTGAAAGTGGATAAAAGAGGTGGATTGAGATGAAGCACCAGGTCTAAACAGGTTTCTGTCAGGATCACTATCGTCAAAGTGATAGACAATTAGCATATAGTTTAGATTGGCAGCATGGTTCTGTTCTGGGCAAGAACTCCCTGCGCATCCATGCAGCTTAGCACGGATAAGAGCAGGGAGACCAGTAATACCCCCCTACGGTAAACACAACAGAAGCAACGAAGTATTGCAGATAGCATTAATGTCAATTTTAAAATGTACAACCTAATTCAGAAATTGATTCTGATTCAGGGGAATCAGATGCCAAATCCTGACTGACGAGTGGAGGAGCTGGTTGATGGAGGAGGGTAATTAGCTACAGAGAATGCGATAGCAGCTGATAATACTGAAGGAGCTTATTTATATGTATGCTGTGATAGACATTGTATTCCTTTAGGTAGACGTGATCAGCTGACAGTCAGCTGATGCGAGCCTGACTAACGTGCTCTGCCAGAACTAACGCGATATGCTGGATATGTGTCTCTCTTGTCTACTTGTGAGCCGATCAACCAAAACGCATCTTAATAACAGGTGTAAGTAAACAGGGCTTTCCTCCGATAAAGGAAAACAGGTTAACGCGTTTACATGACCACAAGCATTGTCGGCTTATTCAGCTAAATTTGGTTGAGAACGTGCATGTAAATGCTCTCACTTATTCCCTGAAAGCGAAATTCAAAAGCAAAACTGCAGAACCGCAGGCGATGAGTAAAACTGCTTCAAATGTCTTTGTGTTGTTGGCTATCGGCGTGTAAGTAAACAACATGAACGTATAACTTAGTCAATTTATCAATGGAGCATGCAATGTATGGTGTGTGTTTAAATACATTTGTTAAGCTGACCACTGTAGGTGTCTGTTTGTTTATTGTAAAACCCCTCCAAACAACAATACACAAAGAGTGGGAAAATATGTTGAACTAAATTTCATATTAAACCTTTGTTCACACAAAGCGCGCTTTCAAATGCGCTACTATTCCATTGTTTTTCTATATAAACACCCACTAGTCTGACGTGCAAAACCGTTACGCTTGCGACTGCTAACGTTCAGTCGCATACAATAGTCCATAAACCAACTCATGTCCTCATAAACCATGAGTAAACACACACAAATGTTGTAAAACTCACGCGTAACAAGCCGCTAAGCAAATATATATAGTTACAGTACATACCACATTTAAGGATGTCACAGCTTTCAGACGCTCTCAACGCAATAGCACACGCGTTCGTGATTCTTTAGCTCCGCCCACACGATACGCCTCCAGCCGCTCCAGCATAAGCGGTGCAGCATATCTTTCTTTTATAAATATAATAAATCTAAAGACTTTTCGGAAATATGAAAGATTTATTACTACTCTATAGGTACTCAAGATTGACATGAGATTGACAGAAACTAAGCTGCTTTTGACAATTTGTGGATAAATCAACTTACAATTAAATTTTGATGTGGGATGTAGTTTTGTAGTCTTTTTTAAAAACGTTTTCTTTGAGGAGTTCTCAATCCTCATACACGCGTGTCGGTGATGTCACAAGTGTGGCTATGTTGTTATGAAATTAGGGAAGGCAAATTAATTGTAGGCCCTGATATTCATTTAATTATAATACTAGCCTTATAATAATGATAATAATTTAATACATTAATGAGAAAACGAGTCAATTATTGCCTTGATAATATCGTCACAACCCTAACGTGAAGTCATGTCACTTCACATCTCTGTTTCCTGGCATCCGAGTAGACATTAACATTCTGTTCACAAGCTTCCAACAGTGGTTCACATCACCCTGACTCATGTCACACTTTTTGTTCTTTTTTTTTGCAGCCACAACCAGTATGCTGAGAGAAAGACTTTTGGGGTGAATATTAGTTCCGTGTAAAGCTGATGAAAACATACAAACTGAAATTTGCTGTAATTCTCTCACTCTTTGCTGTGGGTCAATTTAACAGAGTATTTAGCAAAGTGGTGTTCAGGAACGTGCTGTTTGGGGCGGAATACACCTGTGTGCTGACGGAGGTAGAACAGGGACATTATTCCAGACATGGCTGACAGACACAGCTGCCTTCCAGATGTTTATACATCTGATTACTGCATAAATGAAGTATCTGCTCCAATTAACCACAGTTTGCCATCGTTATTTGTAGTTTCAGAGGATTCTAGCTTTTTACATTACCCCCATGTGCACTGTCTCCCTCTGACCCTCTCTGCCCATCTTTCTTTTGATTTCTATATGAGAGCAGAAATGTAACTGATTACATTTAAAGAGATAGCTCAGCCAAAAATTCTAACTGTGTGGCTATCTTCAGCTTTCAAGCAACATAAAAGTATTATAAAATTGGTCCATATGAATCACAAGGAATGATTCTAATGAGACGTTTTTTGTTTTTTTTTATGAATTAAAAAAATAGGTCTTAAACAAATGTATTTTAATCAATATAAAAACTTACTACAAATGTATGCTTCTTATGAGGAAGATATTTAAAAAAAATAATAATTCAGAGCCAGGACTTTTAAATGATACAGGAAATCAAAAAGACTCTTTTCTTGAGCAGTTCTTATAAATTAATCAGTGTAAATACTGTAAATACTGAAAATGGATGATGCTTCTGGGCAATGTCTTTTATACTGAATTACCTAAATAGACTGAAAATCAGTGTTGAAATTTAAATGTATTGATCTAATGACATATGATTCCTATGAGAAAGATTTTTTTAAATGAACTGGTTAAAAAGAGTCAAAAGAGTCATGAACATATGAGCCTACCTATTTGCAGTAATGACGTGTAACCAGGCGTCATTGGACGAGTAGGTTGGTTTTCTCGCTAGAAAAGTGTTCAGTTTTTCCGCTTGCAATTTCCACCATGTAAATAGCGAATCCGCCATGGCGCAAGCGCAACTGGCTTTTAAAGGGAATGGGAGATGAGACTGATTCATTGCACATGACCCATTAAGAGAATAGGGACAACCCTTTGGAATGCCGACCATTTTTCCCATTGTTAAACTAACAAAAGGGGATTCAGAAAGGCCCAAGTACACCTGCGCTTTAGACTATTCGCTTAGATCGTTAAACTAGGGCCAATCAGTCTTGAACCTGCAAATTGCAGATTTCAATCATTTGAACAAATGATACTATGAGTATCATACTTTATTAATTTTTTAATTTTTTTTATTAAACAAAAGTCTTAAACATATGGATTTGAATCCATGTAAAGACTTAACGCATCATATGATTCTTATTAATGAATCGGTTAAAAGGAGCCAAAATCAGTTATCAGTATCGGAATCTGTGAAAATACTCATTGTAAAAGAATTATGCCTCTGGGCCAGACCTTTTTAAATTGTATTGGCAAAAAAAAGTATTGAACATTTAAATGATTGATCTGAAACCGTATGATTCTTTGAGTTATCGGTCTGAATCAGAGTATCATACTGCGAACAAATGATTCTTCAGAGCTAGATTTTTTATATGAATTTTCTAGAAAGACTCAAAAAATCGAACATGCTAATTATTTGTTTGAATTAGAGTAATGACTATTAATAACTATATATTCAAAATCTTAATTCATAAAATAGCTTTATGGAAGAAAAATACTGAAATGTAAGTCTACAGCACACATTTTTTGGTGCTTTTAAATTCAGCTTTTTGTTCCTTTCAGAGCTTGACAAACATAGTCACTATGAATTGTTGTTGTATAAAATGCTACATAAAAATTCTTCAAACTTGTCTTCTTTTTTGTTCAACAGAAAAAAAGTAACACCATGTGGGTTTGGAACGATATGAGGGTGAGTAAATAATGACAGAATTTCATTTCTAGCTGAACTATTCCTTTAATAAAACACCAGAGACCAAGTGTTTGGAGAGGCAGAGAGAGAACAGCTCATTCAACCTCTAACTGGGAATGTCCATGGCAGGGATTGTGTGCATGTCCGAGCATGTGAAATTACAACCCCCTCCCCCAGCACCCCTCTCCATGACCCGGCTGAACTCAGCCTGATCTACTCCGGTACCAGCAGAAAAGCCCCACATCCTCATCAAAAACTGCTGGAGGCCACAGATGATGAATAGGGGCGCTGGATCTATTAATTCCGTGTAACAGTTCCTTTCTGCCTCTTCAGATTCCCAGCGCTCCCGGCACGCTTAGCAGTGCTAAGCTAATGCTCTCGCAGCCGCAAAGCAGCTTTGACTGTAATCAGGGAATACAATATGTCACCCTTTTCAACACACTATGTACTGTATGTTATCCAGGGAGAGCAAATATGAAAATACATGTCCTGGCACTTGTATTGGAACGGAGGAAACAGTATGTCTGTGTTCACAAGGACAACTCTGTGGCGTCCCATCCTCTTTGCCTCTACCACTGACCTTAACTAAAACGCATTCAGAGACCGATGACCATAAAGACGATGTGTCATCAAATATCTTCTTTCCTTTTACCGCTTAGTCTAAGATTTCAGTGTCTTAGTAACACCATCTGTTATTTGAAATATCTTCTTTCATTGCAATAGCCTTGCATAGACAAAGACAGACTTACATAAAGCTTGTGATGTTCCCCAAGTATTGTTCAAAGAATCTTCTCAGAGGACACCGAACAAATGAGGATACGGCGATAACAGTGTTCTTTCAATTATTCATCATCAGATGCGTTTCACATAGTCCAATCAGTTAGTCTTACAAATAATGGCACTAAATTTAATTAAAACAAAGTGCTGTTGTGCACGCTTAAAGGATTGAAAATGCTGAATAGATCTGAGGCAACTTGTTTATAAAGAACAACAACCCAATACAAAGTCATTCCTGTAAACTGATTAGAGCATTCTTAAGATAACTGAACATGCTATCTGAAAAGCAAGACCACTTTAACGTGTTCCACTATGCAGTAATTGCAATTTCCAAAGTCGACTGTCTTTAATAATGATGATAGAAAAAAACTGTCCACATTAATAAATAACTTGCTAAATAAAATATCTGCAGTGTGCAGAATTATCAAAACCTCATATCACTGTTTGACAGTGATATTGCACAGTGTGCTACAGACAAAAACAATTGTTCACATCACAGAAGGGTCATCATAGACGTCGATTTATGTTTCCGGTGGGTCCCCACATTCCATACAACACCAAACAACCACGTGCAAATACATTACCAACCAATATAAAACACATTTTTTTATTCACCTGTTTCCATGAGCAAATGATAATTGGGCTAATTATATCATACGCAACGAATGCCCCTTAAAACATTTTACAATTCTCATTACTCCGTAATTAATTATAGCCTATACTGTTAGTTTACCAAGAATAGGCTACTGTCGTTTTTTTCTGTGCCCTTGATGAATAAATCTCTGAGAAACGCACAGACTTCAAATACGCATTCTATCCATGAGTGTTGTCACGAGTCGCGCTCTTGCTAATATACTACCTGATGATCAGTAGCGGTTCACTAAATAAATTTCAATAAATACCTATTTACAATAAGCACTTAACTCAAAATAACTATTCAATAATAAAATAAATAGGGAACTTGCTGAATAAAATCAGCTTGAAAATGCCACCTCATGAAACAAAGGTGAATCTGTAATACACTGTTATTTTATCAGTCAATCGCCAAAAAAAAGCATCAAGGTTCAACAGTGGGCTAATGAGTATCAGAACTGGACCACGGAGCAATGGAAGAAGGTGGCCTGGTCAGATGAAACATGTTTTCTTTTACATCACGTGGATGGCCGGGTGTGAGTGCGCCGCTTACCTGGGGAACACATGGCACCAGGATGCACTATGGGAAGAAGGCAAGCTGGCAGAGAGAGTATGATGCTTTGGGCAATGCTCTGCTGGGAAACATTGGGTCCTGCCATCCATGTGGATGTTACTTTGACACGTACCACCTACCAGTCCATGTACAGTACACCCTTTCATAGAAACGGTATTCCTTGGTGGCTGTGGTCTCTTTCAGCAGGATAATGTGCCCTGCCACAAAGCAAAAATGGCTCAGGAATGGTTTGAGGAGCATAACAAAGAGTTTGAGGTGTTGAATTGGCCTCAAAATTCCCCAGATCTCAGTCCAATCGAGCATCTATGGGATGTGCTGAACAAACAAGTCCGATCCATGGAGGCCCCACCTCGCAACTTACAGGACTTAAAGGATCTGCTGCTAACATCTTTGTGCCAGATACCACAGCACACCTTCAGGGGTCTAGTGGAGTCCATGCCTCAATGGGTCAGGCAGCAAAAGGGGGACCAACACCATATTAGGAAGCTGGTAATAATATTTGCCTGATTGGTGTATATATTAGCCTAGATAAAAAAATAAATAAAAAAAACTGACATGAAAAAGATAAATTCTGCCTTGCAACTGATGAAAAAACAAAAAAAAAAAACCCTGAAATAAAACTAAATTAATGATTTAAACCTTCCAGAAAGGGATTATAAGAGAAAAGAAGGCCTTTCAAATGGGACAAAACAAGAAGAAACTGCATACTAAAAGTTATTTTTCCATGATATCTCAACGTCAGCAGCACTGTTAATGAACCTAAATGAACGTATAAATTATAAATGATAACTTATACATATAAATTAACTATTTAGTTTTCAGTAATTCAGTCACAAAGCTCTGTGCATTCTTACATGCACAGGAAACAAATGAAAGCCAATACAAAGTAAAGGTTCTACATCTGCATCTCCGACACCTACACAGAAAGTGCACAGAAGACAACTTCTTAATCACAATAAATGATCCTGTCAACTTCGCAATGAATACAACATTCTGATATACTGCTATAGCATAAAATGTCCTTTATATATTATTAAAAATTACTATTACAGTCTACGATTAAACAGTCTTCTCTGTAAAGAACAGAGCAGTAGCTTGGACAGACTTCCAGTATCAGACTTCCGCTTATAAGCCACAATCTAATCCTGTTTACGTTCAATAAACCTGAGCTGGCAGACCTGTTGCTGACATCTGATGACAACTCTGAGATGAGCTTCAAAGAAGGGAACAATTCAAGACCACATCGTCAACAATTATAAATCGAGCTAACTCAAAAAATAAGATCATTCATTCATAACAACTGAAGAAGTCAGTGCAAAACCACCAAAATAAATTGCTCTCATTATAATCAAAAAAGCCGTCTAAAGCAGAAGTACCCTTCTGTGACACATTTTCCAGACTACTCTATACTTTTCTGCTTGTCAGATTCTTTTAAATGCATACAGCGCTGCATAAACCGCACAGCAGAATCTTTACCAGCTGACACATTTCTATCGTTGCATGATATATATACTGCCAGTCCTATGTCTTATCTTTATTTTTATCCAAAAGACCATGAAATTAAAACTCTTCTGCGTGCGTCGAATGAGGAGGCAATGCTCTCGGAAAAGATATTTTGCTCAGTCTATTTTGTATGCAGCTGCTGTAATGAACTGTACACTTGTGAAACATCGGTTTGAAGCGTGTTTGTGCATGCGAATGCGTTCATGCGCGTATCTGTGACCTGCTTACTAATGCGTGGGAGCGTACGCTTAACAAGTCAATGCCTAATGGAGTGACTCATTCCTGGTGATTTTCATTCCAAAAGGCTATTCAGTTAATTCAGATATATTAAGCAAAAAAACATACATGACCGCTGACTTGGGAACTGACACCTGAGCGACTCACCGTCCATCCGCCTCCATCAGTAGTCATGTCACAGAAGACCTGGAAGCCTGCTGGGTAATGTGTGGGGAACACGGAGTAGATACCATCCTCTCTTTGCCCGCTGGCATAGATGTCACTGCAGTCCCTGGGTCTGGAACCTGGCAGAAGATAGGACATGTCAGCATCATCAATCCACATAAAGCGGCAGGCCATAACTGCATCAGATTTGTTCTAAAGTTTTTTGAGAAACCCGTTCGAGTTAGGGTTTGAGAAAAGAAAGCTTCAAGACTTCAAATCCTTCATCTCGCACCTGCTGTCTAAGCAGTGGCATGTCTCTTTCACACGGCTAGAAAGCTTATGAGGGAATAGGTGTGAAACCATTCTAGGGCTCATTAGGGGTGGCTGGAGAGTTGAGAATATGTCGCTAATGAGGAGTTTTTTTACCTTCTCCACCGGCGCAGCCCTTGGGCCGGACGCTGCGCACCGGAGCCCTCTGCAGATCTGCCTTGAGACGGCTCTTGATGTTTCCGGTTTCCTTCTGCATGGAGCTGAGCGCGTCGCTCACCGAGTTCACCACTTTCACCATGTTGATCTGACTCTCTGACAGCAGCTGAAGAGAGAAAACAAGGGAAAGTTTAAGGATAACACAAATGATTCATTTCTTTAATTGAATCTCTCAAGAGACTTGCGTACTCGTGAATGAATCAGCCTGACGAATACAGTTGCCACATTTGATTTGATTCACTTTGCAAAAAGAGCAATATATAGAGATATAAATAATGATAATAATTGTTTTAACTATTTTTATTATTAAAATGAAAATTACCAATATTTATTACAATATTTACAATACTGTATATATATATATATTATTAATTTATTATCAAATAAATGCAGCCTTGTTGACCATAACCGACTTCTTTTAAAAATATTTTAAAAAATCTTAATTAAACGTTTGCCTCATTAGCCTTATTACTCCAGTCTTCCGCGTCAAATGAAGCGTCCTTCAGAAATCATTCTAATATGCTGATTCTTATGATTATTAATGTTGAAAACCAATATTTTTGTGTCATGATTTCTTAATAATTTCTCATTCAAATGATTTTTAATGTATAAAATGATTATATTTAGATAGATAGATAGATAGATAGATAGATAGATAGATAGATAGATAGATAGATAGATAGATAGATAGATAGATAGATAGATAGATAGATAGATAGATAGATAGATAGATAGATAGATAGATAGATAGATAGATAGATAGATAGATAGATAGATAGATAGATAGATAGATAGATAGATAGATAGATAGATAGATAGATAGATAGATAGATGATAGATATACACACACATCATTTTTTGTTTTTGAAAATATTTTCTCATTCAAATGATTTTTAATGTATAATATGATTATCTATCTATCTATCTATCTATCTATCTATCTATCTATCTATCTATCTATCTATCTATCTATCTATCTATCTATCTATCTATCTATCTATCTATCTATCTATCTATCTAAATATAATCATTTTATACATTAAAAATCATTTGAATGAGAAATTATTAAGAAATCATATATATATATATATATATATATATATATATATATATATATATATATATATATATATATATAGATGATTAGATGATAGATAGATAGATAGATAGATAGATAGATAGATAGATAGATAGATAGATAGATAGATAGATAGATAGATAGATAGATAGATAGATAGATAGATAGATAGATGATAGATAGATAGATAGATAGATAGATAGATAGATAGATAGATAGATAGATAGATAGATAGATAGATAGATAGATAGATAGATAGATAGATAGATAGATAGATAGATATACACACACATATAATTTATTATGTTTTTGAAACATTTAAAATGTCTTAATTGGAAGTTTGCCTCATTAGCATTATTAGTCTTCAGTGTCACATTTTCCTTCAGAAATCATTAATATGCTGATTCTTATGATTATTAATGTTGAAAACCATTATTCCTGCTTAATATTTTTTGTGTAAAAAAATGCTGTCATGATTTCTTGGCATTTCCATGCAACGCTTTAGCCTTTCCTAAAAGCCTGGCTTAAACAATAATAACAATGAAGTCTCTGTATCAGCATGTGGTCCTCGGTTCTGCATTAAAGTAACAGGTGCACTGTGCTGCACAACACTGATAGTGCTTCAGTTTAGCGGGCTCACGGCCAGTGGGTCTGGAAGCGCTCGGTTTGAGTTTCCCAGACAGCTCTCTTTATTGCCTGCATCAGCAAAGCCGTTTAGGTCACCTCGATGAAAAAAAACCAAACATTTTTTTAATTCTGAGTGAGGCAAACTGAGCCTTTCTCCAAGGACAGGTCTTTGTGTTGCAGACATCAAATATCATGAATCAACGTGGCACTTGGGCATGTAGGAAGCTCAGCTGGCGATTAGCAAAAATTAGCTCTAAAGTGAAGCCCTTTTCCTATGACACATGAAAGCGTAAAGCTCTCCTTTGGGGTGTGAACAAGCATCAAGTTCTTTGAGAGTGTCTCGCTAACAAGTCTGTGTGTGCACATATGTCGCTGTGACAACACTGCAAGCTAAGTGTGTTGGTGTGAGCGTGCACTTGCTTAAAGTTGATGACGGATGACGCACTCTGTACTTTCTGTGCGGATGGTTGGGACATTATCACTCGCAGCTCTCGACACTGGTTCGCTCCGGCACGCTGCCATAGCAACAACACTTAAACGTCTATCATTACAAGGCCTGTCCAGCATCAAAAGAAAAACATAACGTCCCCAAAAGTACAATGCACGCCATGCTCTAGCCCTTAACTAAGCCATTTGTTCAATGGCTGGAACCTCTTGGCATACACTCAACAGGACGCAAGACCTTGGTCACCTCAACTACTCTAAACATTGCCTCCCTTTCATTAAAGTACGCAGCAGGAAACTAACAATTAAAAGATCCAGTCCTTCAAAACTCACCTTGAATCATCAATTTCAACATCTGTGTTTGGAACAGAACTTATTGAAGACTATACAGTATACATTGTATACCACATATTTTTTAAACTGCGAAACAGTAGGCATTATTTCATGATGAATGTTTCAAAGTCTGTTTACAAAGTCTGTGCACAAGATATTAATCAGAATTTGCTCAGATTTGTATTGTAAACACATCAATATTCCAGTTACTCAAAGGGAACTCGAAGACATCCTGTATTTATCAGAATTGTGGGGCATGTAAAAATCCTTATTTTGAATAATATTTATTTTTATTATCTACCTATTATAAAAAATATTATTATTATTAACGATATGAATGTTGATCCAAAACAACAACAACAATATTATTATTATTATAAGAAGTATTATATTACTAATAATGTGGTAATAATATTGTTATTCAATACAACATTAGTATTATTATTGTATTGAAAATATAATAAACAAATAATTACTACATTATAAAAATACATGTATTATTATTAATATGTAAAAGTAATAATTTGTTTATTATTATTAATTATTATTATTATTATTATTATTATTATTATTATTATTATTATACATTATTATTCATCATTATTTTCATGACAGTAATTTAGTTATTCAATACAACAACATTAATTAAAATAATAATACATATTATACATTATATATTATTATTATTATTGTAATAATATTTTTTTGTATTATTATTTGTATTTCGAATATCCACAGTAACAGAACATTCATTTTTATCGGTGTATGTCCAAAACATTTTTTTGGAGCAGGAAGGACACAAAAAATGTTTAAATATTAAAAGAAAGGGCATGGCGATCCTGCTTTTAATAGACATGAATGGTAACATACTGTTCAATATTACAGCAAAAATATATTGCAAAACTGCATAAGAATTTCCAAAAGAAACATGGAGGAAAAGAGCATGCATGACTTATATATATTAAAATTAGCTAGAAGATTATTATAATGGAGCTATTGAATCTTCCATGGAAGAAAATGATATAAATGTACACAAGTCAAACAGCCATCACATTGCATCTGTTATCATCTTGGAAATAAATTGTGTGTAAAAATGTTTTACCATTTGGCCATTCAAATGAAATAATGAGAGAAGTAATAGATTATTTTACTACTGGATCGTGCATCACACTGTAAATGGAAGGACATTCAAGTGCGTTGCATTGGGATATCATATCCCACACAGTAACCACTGGTTTATGAGGTGAATGTACAGTAGCAGGTTTTTACAGAAAAATACTGTGCTCATAATACATACCCGTACTACACACTGCAGAAATATGAACAGCAGTATGGTAGTAAGTTATTACGAACACAGCCATTGTCACGGCATGGAACCAGGCACATTAGCGCCCACTGACTGCACATCTACCCGACGTCTGTCCACTTTCCTCGCTCTAAAACGTGTTAAGAGATGATAGAGGGAAATGAACTGAGGTTAAGAGTCTCATGCCAAAACATTTTAGCAGATAAAGAGACACATATAGCCACTGTTTTAAATAAGTGCTGCCTAGGCCATTTGTCTCATCGAGGCCGGACCTAGACATCGATGGCATAAACATTATTTAAAAGAAATTTGCTTCCTGTTTGAGGGGCTTTCATTAATCATAGACATATTCGAACACGCTTCCGCCGCAAGACTCGGTATCATCAATAATCTCGCCAACAGAGTATGCGTCCAAGTTTGGAACACAGCTCTCAGTTTTGGAAATGACTGATGATAGATCAAAGGAGAAAGATTAATAAGCACATTTGAACAGGGGGAGACCAAAGGGAAAAATTGTGCTGCTTGCTGAGACATCAAAACTTTCTTTGTATGCAAATGGCGGAAAACACAAGATTTTGCACTCAAGTGAACTGAACTTTTCCCATAGATTGAGCATTAATTTACAAATCTCTGGTTCTACAACAACAGCGTTCAGATAATGCTGAAGTTATTTTAGACCTAATTTAATAGCAACAGCAACATTTACATAAATTATAATGACCTTTAAGATATATATACACAGTATACCGGCCAAAAATAAAGTTGCTGTTTGGATTTGTAACAACAATCCACTGGAGGCAAGTTTGCTGAACCTAAGTGCAGTTTTATTTTATCCAAACATGAACAAATACAAAATAAACAAAAAGACTTGACCTTGACCTTGACTCACCAAAGGTGGTTACAGGGACAATACTCAACCAGACACGAGCAAACATGAGGGCTTAAATACACATGGACTAATGACTAGACAAGGGACACCTGTGAACACTGATCAAACAATGAACCAATGACTTGACACAAGAACACACAAGGGCGTGAAAATCACATGACAAAACCAGGAAGCAAGACAGTGAACGTGGCAAACTTAGAACATGAAACAAAACTAAAACACACTGTGACAAAAGGCAGTTGCTTAGGAATCTATAATTGGATCATTATTGCAGCGATTATTATCTTTCTAGCATGTTATTTGTTTGGCAGCAGTTCTTCTAACCCTACTTGATGGGGTGTGTGGCTTTTCATTAAACAACCATGTTTAAAGACACATCATAATCATATTCCAGAAAGTCAAGATTCATCAGGCTCGATTGCTCAAAGAGTCCAGACCTTAAATGCATTGAAAGTCTTTGGGATGTGCTGGAGGAGACTTTAAAGAGTGCTGGACTCTTGCATTGTCAATACAAGATCATGACCAAAAATTGATGCACCTCTTGATGGATGACATATATGACATAAATGATCCAAACATTGACTTTGAAGCATTTGCCAATGTAAATCCGAACAGCAACTTTTTTATTGGTCGGGCAGTGTATGTCTACAATGAGGTCCAAAATCATTTGCTTTCTCACTGTTGAACCCCATTGGATATGAATATGATGTATTTAATTCAGTGGTTAATCGTCCTTTAATCTCTATATTTGTTATTTCATAATTCTTTCAGAGATAGTTTAAGCAAGAGAGAGTTAAATAACAACAAAGTCTTTGTCCAGGCATAACTACAATCACAAAAAAAGTCGAACTAGATCTTTCCATCCTGGCGTTTTGCGGCAGACAACAGATTTTGCCAGGAGAAAAGGGGAAGTGTCAGCATGTATTAATTTCAAAGTCTGGCTGACAGATGAGTCAACATTTCCTTCCTCCTCCCACCTTCCAAAGCAAAAGGACAAAAGAAAGTGGTCTTTGCCAAAAGTTTTTCGTAAAGGAAGAAAGGCTTTGAGCTCCTCACATTGCAGAGCAATCTCCCCAGCAACTGCTCTAATGAGTCTATGCTCATAATTAACAAGAGAGTTCTAATAAGGTCCTGTAGCTGGACTAATAAGTTCTCCTGAAGGACCAAATGGGTTTTAAAAAAGATGTTACCTGCCCTTTACTAAACCCAGGTTTCATGACACACTGAACAAGTGTTAAGACGCTGTTGAAGTGGAATAGTGAGGTGCAAACTACTTCCCCAAATGCATGTTACTGATCTCCTGCCACCTCAGATGTGCTGCCAACTCTACAGCCATGGCAGTGACCTACTTGTGAGCACTCCAGTCTAAACGAGGAGAGGGAGATGGCAGGTACTATGCCGGAGACAAATTATACACCCTAAAAGTTAACATGCAACTATTCAAAAAACGTTGCGCTGACTTTGCATTATAAATATAGAGATTAAAGCATGATTAATTGAATTTAATACATCATATGCAATGGGGTTCAAGAGTGAAAAATCTAATGCTTTTGGACCTAAATGTATATAACATTCAGATTAAAAGAATGCAAACTCACGCAGTTACACAGTCGTGACATTCTGTGGAAGTTATGCTATAAAAGTGACATATTCCCTCTAATGCTGCATCACTATGTTCTCCATGTTCTAGTTTCTCGGGAGCACTGAGGTGGGATAATGACTAAGGAGGCCTGGATTCAGACAACCTCATTAATGATCCATGGCTTTTGCCGAGTCAGATCGCTAGCACCTTGGGATCCACAGAAGAAAACTTTATCCATCCTTCAAAGAGACCCTGAGGATAGATTTACTTAGCATCTAAGCAATCCCATTGTCACTGGAAGAAATAAACCTTCTATTGATCAAAGGTAAAGAGTCTGATTTCTGCACCACTAGTGGCAATAATAGGAACTGAAAAAATAAAGACATTCCCTAAATGCCCCGATATACTTCACGTGAAATCTAAGAACAAACTGATGTGATGTCATTTAGAATAAAATCAGGCCAAAACAAACTTCGTTTTGAGTTTGTTTTGGAAGTTCGAAACAGCTTGGCAAAGCAAACTTTCTGGAAAAGTTCGCTCCGGCTGGTAAACACCTTTGTACTATCAGTGGTCCGTGGCCATTAAAACAAAATGTAGGCGTAAGCAGGCTCTGCCTTCTTTAATGATTAAATCTTTTCTGGTTCATGTACTCTGTTCAGTCCGTCGAGGTCCGCGACTGAAAACATGAACACTGGAGAGCTGTTTTAGTAGAAAAGTCGTATACCTTCTTTTGATTAATATGTTAAAGAATTTAAAGTCCCTGTAAAGGCAATTCTGAGATTTGTTTCTAAACACATTAGAAATGTTAGAAATGTATCGTTGAAACACATTCCAAAGGCTGTGAACTATGAAGCACTGAATTCATAAGTTAGACCATTTAACATTTTTTCACCATTCCGGATTTTTTGGGCGGGGTTAAAACGGTGGCTCGATGACGCACTGGAGCCGTTTGGCATGTGGCCCCTCCCCCGTAACTCGAGCACAGTCGCAATTTCGCATCAGTTCACCCGCTAGATTGCGAGTTACTGTCAGTACCGTTAGTTACTACAGCCTACAACTTACAAAACAGCCTACAAAACAAACAAAAGACGATCTCAAGAAGAGGTGGATTAATTTTGTTAACAGCTACCTTGATGGAGTGCTGAGGATCACCACCAACACCTGCAGTGACTTTACACCGGATAGTTTTACAAACTTTCATCGGTGAAAACTGAGATTCTCTGATAATCTACTGCAGAATGGAGCCGAACCGACTATCTCCCGGCCTTCATCCTCCCTTCCCGCCGACATCTTGTGCCGTCGTGAGCTGTACGTGAGTGTTGTCTTGTGTGTTTACGGCAGCTGTCCCGCAAGTGGGTGTGGTTTCAGCGCAGACAGCGGACACGCCCCCAGCGTTTGAGAGCAGAGAATGCTGCTTATTTTTTCAAGATTTTGATATGCTATTTCATGTACCTAGCGATTTTTTTTATGATTCAAATTTGGCTGGGTGGTTAATAACACAAGTATCTGTGGTGTGAGAAATTCAGAACACATGTTTAATTTGAACTTTACAGGGACTTTAAGCAGTCTATTGTATAAAGTGCTATATAAATAAACGGGACGTGACTTTACTAGCGTGTCACATTGCAGAGCTCCTGCAAACATCCAAGAGCTAAGATGATCAGATGCTTTTAATTTGCTTTATTGAAATGCATGCTGTTTTCTCAATTTTGTTGTGTGTTTATTTTGTTATTGAGAGGAAAGCGTGCAGCACGCATTTCATATTCATCTGGCGTCAGATGTTCGCCAACAGTATATCGCTGGTCACGTGTTTCGAGCAGCCTTCGCTCCAGAGGTATTTTTCCAATTTATTTTCTCCATCTACGCCATGGACCAAACCAACAAAGTCTAATTTGAAGCAAAACGTATATGAAAAGGCATTAAAAATCCACAAAAAATAAATAATTGTATTTTATGATTGGATAAATTACAAATCCCATGAAGCATTGTGATTTGTGTAATTGAATTGAAGTATAAAACTATTGTATATATGCATTGATTATAAGCAAGAATGTTATTTAGGTATATACGAAATTATAAATAGTTTGAAAGTGCAATGAGAACCGTTTATGTTATCCACAATCCTTCATGGACAAAGGTGATCATTGGATTATGGGTAGGATGGCTGTTCACTGGGAATCCGGCTATTAAAAAATGAATGGATGTTTACTTCTAAAACCCTGTTGGCGTTGTATTGTTAGGACAAACAGGTAATGTCACAACCAATTAATTGAGCCTGAATATCAGGTCACTTAAACAACAGGAGCAATTTTCACTATAATGTTTGACTAATCGCTTACATAGAGCTTTCTCTGCACACGGAAAAATTACAGTTGAAACAGATCAATTTAATGATGCCTATTATGATTTAATAGAGCTTACTTTAAATAACATGATCAAATCCACTATTTTCTAGCAAGCACTGGGCAGATACTGCATTTCATTTCATCTGTAGAGAGCAAGTAAACACAGGTTATAGACAGATATAATCATATGAGCTCAGGATATCATGGTATACCTGTAATTAAGTTTTGAAATCACCCTTCAGATCTCTCGTTCAGTATTCTTGTAATTTCGCTCAATGGCCTCATATTTGCTTTCAGATTTATCCTGCGGTTTTCAAGGAGAGTGTGTGCAAACCAGTTTATAGCTCGCATCATCCTAACCACGACAAGCGCGCGCGTCCCTTGGGCTGAGAAATCCATCCATATCATGAAGTTATCTCTGACTCTGTGATAAATAATAAAAAGTTCCCACCATGATATTATGGCCGTGTAGTCTAACTCCACAAGACTGTGGAATACAACCCTCTTTTCTCAACCCAATCATCCCTATTGATAGGGCAGTGTTTTTATTGTCTGGCCGAGGGAATGTAATGAAAGCATGGCCCTGGTTTACTAGCTGGATTCATAAAACTCTGATCTAAATGTAGGGGCCGTAGATCCCATCTGTCTCTCATTCTGTCTCCTGCTCTCCAGAGCCAGCTCTGAAATGATGCTATCACATTTCAGACGCACAGGACACCTACGGCACTTTGATAAATATTTCAAAAATGACAACTACACCATAATTTACACAATTTAACAAGGGATTTGACTGTTTAGACGTTTAGTAGCTTATCAAGACATTCAACAAAAAGGTATTTATTATATTACTATATAATTTAATTATTATGAAATACTGGGAAATATAGAAATAGAGCGATTATTATAGAAATACAGTATATAATAAAAATATATAATAAACACACACACAGTTATGGGTAATCTGGATTTGTTTTGTTCATTTTTCATAGTCAGTAGTGTTTTGTTTCTAGTCCTTTGTTAATAAACCTTTACACTGATAAATTTAGATACATTTCCTCACCTTTGTTTGCAACTTGTTGTAATGTATATATATATATATATATATATATATATATATATATATATATATATATATATATATATACATTATACATTATATCACTCTTTGTTATATTGTAGCAATTTATTAAATTAATTTAAATTATTTTTTCCCTCCTCATTAATGTACACACAGCACCTTAGGACCATGTGATATTTCAGTTTTTCTTTTTTAATAAATCTGCAAAAATGTCAACAATTCTGTCAACAATTCAATTATTTTACACACAGGTGCTGTGTGTACATTAATGAAAACTTAAATAATTTTAGCAAATGGCTGCAATATAATTTTTGAATATAATATATATATATATATATATATATATATATATATATATATATATATATATATATATATATATATATATATATATATATATATATATATATTATATAGCAAAAGAAAAAAGGTTTACATTAAAAAGCAGCACAGTTCAATAAAGCACATTCAAATATATACATAGACAACTGTATGTAATATATTTTATAATATTTCTGCATATAAAACAGCCAAATTTCAATAAAGACAATTCAAATGGATCTAATACAGACATGATGCGGTCAACTGAATTCTTTGCTATAATGTCCTTGTGGTGTGCCACATCAAATAAAGTCCTCCCCTGTTTGACCACTGAGCTCCAGTGCGTTTTGTCATCTCATCTTCAAATGCACAGTGAAAATGAGTTGTGTGCCTGCTGGGGATGTTGGCATACGGCTGCGTAGTGTGAGCTCCATCCCCCGCTAGTTCACGGGCGAGTCATTTCCCTCAAGTTTCAATTAAAAAAACAGAAAAGAGACCGAAATAAAGATGGATCCGTATATCACACGGGAAAAGCTCATAAAAAGCTTTAGTATGCCGACAACATATTGGCACAAAAGAGAAATGGTATCTTGTAAACACTGGAAGATTTGTTGAATGTTTGAGAAACCTTAGTATTTCAGGCTCAAATTACTGTCAAGGATAAATAATCTCTCGTCTGCTGTAATCAGCGAGTGTTACACTCATAAAAGGTCATAAAGTGGGAACGTGTGGGACATTGTGAGTAATGGTGCTTGTGATTTTCCTACACTCTTACGTCTTGACAATCCAGACGGTGCTGATGAAGCCTTTTACAATAATGACACAGGTGAAGGAGAGGCAAGCAATATGGTACTTATGAAGTTGAACCAAACTATTTTAAAAATGCTATCAGTAAAAAGTTCAGCAAAGGCAAAATCTGTTTTTTAAGTGGAATGTGTCAAGGTCTGTTCACATGAAATGAGATGCCACTAAACAACACAAAAGCACAATATCAAGGTTGGGAAATATTGAGAATTTGAGGAATTTGAATGGCGCACAACCCTGCTGTATTATAAAGCAGCAAAAACGGTTTGATCATACTAAGAACCATTACTAATACTGAGCATTTATTAATGATTGAGCACAAAAACAGAATATTAGAATGATTTCTGAAGGTGTACCACATCTCAAGACAGAAAAGAGCTGGTGAAAATTCAGTTTTGCAGACACATATTAAAATAGAAAAAAGTTATATTTCACAATACCAAAATTTTTACTGAAGAAAAAAAACAATAATAATAATAATAATTATATATATATATATATATATATATATATATATATATATATATATATATATATATATATATATATATAGATATTAAGAGACCATACACACACACACACACATATACATATATATATATATATATATATATATATACACACACACATTTTCAAACACAATACATAAATATGAACAAAACATTTATAATAAATAAAAATATTACAAATAATAATAATATAATAAAGAATATAAATTATAAAAATATAAGTAAATATGAAATAAAAGTAAATATAAATTCTGTTATATTTTGTAAATGATTTTCTTCAGTATTTGAACAGTTAAAAAATTCACCTAGCTTCTGAATAAACCTTGCTTTCACTAGATCACTCTAAAACATTATTTTGACACGAAATACACAAGCCACAGTCCTTCTTTGCACCACAAAACACTATATATCTAAATTAGGCTTATATTAGTTTATAGATTATGCTGCATTTACAAAACTCTTGTGCCTGCCCATAAGAAAAAAATCATTGCTCAGTGTTTGCTCTTCCTAAGACCATGTTTTGATTCTCATATATCTCTCATTTCAGAATCAACAGAGTTTCAGATGTTTCTCCTAAAATTTCTTAGGAGAAATAAGAGTAGACATAACTGAGACATGAGAAATATTTGAGAGAAAAATTAGTTGAAACTGAGAATGTGGTGGAAGAAACATATGACATTTCTGTATCATCTTGCTGCGATCTCTTTCAAGACTCCATTATAGGAATATTTTATTGCTCAGAGGTGGCTCTTTCTAAGCTCATGAGACTTAGTTGTGATTCTCATTTATCTCTCACTGTAGAATCAACAGTGTCTCAGATGTTTCTCCTCAAATTCCTTGGAAAAATAAAAGTAGACACTACTGAGACATGAGGAGTGCAAACATGGGAGATCTCTTTATTGTCTTTCTGTAATCTCTTTCAAAACTCCATTATAAAAAAAAATTTCAGAGGGTTTTTGTTTTCTTATACCTTTACCTTTAGCTGGGACTTGAACTCGTGCTGGTACTGCTGGGCCTCAGTGTTGATGTGCTGTCCACACGGCTATGGCTCTGACAGAGCTTTCCCTAAGCTCAGGATACTAAGGGCTTATTATCTCTTATATGTCTCATTTAGGTATCAGCTTTGACTAAGTTTATGCAACTGGCACCAGAAGGCAAAGTAGTTCTTAAGTTACTATGCAACTAAGTAGTAGTTAACCAAAGGGCAATAAGTCTTCTTTTCCAATTAAAATTAAACTAAATAAGATATTACCAGGCTTGGGGCGGGGGATAATTCATGACTAACTGTTAAGACTAGTCTAATAAGTTTTTCAACCAACCCCAGATGTCTTAAATTTTATTTTACAAGAAATTTTACATTACATTTTAAATTTGTACTTATAATGTGAAATACTGAAACTATCATTCAAATAGCATTATGTGTTTCAGAATATCAAGGGTTACTCATTTAAATGTTTCTTCAATGCCCAGAAATGAATATGCAGTGCTTATTCCAAACAAGGATTAGACAAGAGTACAGTGTTGAGTCTAGATAAATTATTTCTTTATAACAAATGTAATTCTATAGTTGACCAGTGCTTCATGGCTGCTGCTTAACCTTTTTGTTCTATGTTTAACATTATTCTTATATTATTATGATAATAATTTTTAAAAAAATTCTGCGATACATACATGAGGTTACATTAACATTAATTGGATATTTTTGCTTAAGTCTCCTGTTTCTCAGACTTGTCTCCTGAGACAAAACTTCTGACATTCTCACATTTTTCTCCTTTAAAGTTTTAGAAGAGATCTCAACAACATCACACACTGTGGTCAGACTTTTCTCCTTAGCGAGAAACACTGGAGCTCTCACACTTGCCTTCTCTGAAGTTTTAGAAGAGATCTCAATAACATCACACACTGTGCTCAGACTTTTCTCCTTAGCGAGAAACACTGGAGCTCTCACACTTGCCTTCTCTGAAGTTTTAGAAGAGATCTCAATAACATCACACACTGTGCTCAGACTTTTCTCCTTAGCGAGAAACACTGGAGCTCTCACACTTGTCTTCTCTGAAGATTCAAAAGAGATCCCAATAACATCACACACTGTGCTCAGGCTGTTCTCCTCAGCTAGAGACTCTGAAGAGACCACAGTAAATAAGGTTAACGTTTCTCTTAATTGTTAATACAACAAGAAAGCTGTACAGTTTATGTGCATAGGGCACATCATTTGTTTGACAAATGTGAGAACACCAGAGTCTTTAACTAAGGAGAAAAATCTGAGCACAATGTGTGAAGTTATTGAGAAATTTTATGAAGCTTTAGAGGTAACAAAAGTGAGAATTCCAGAGACTCTAGCTAAGGAGAAAAGTCTGAGCACAGTGTGTGATGTTATTGAGATCTTTTATGAAACTTTAGAGGGGACAAATATGAGCAATCCAGTCTCTCTAGCCAAGGAGACACATCTGAGCACAGTGTGTGATGTTGTTGAGATCTCTTCTAAAACTTTAGAGGAGACAACTATGAGAGTGTTAGAGTTTTTGTCTCAGGAGACAACCGTGAGAACCAGGAGACTTAAGCAAAAGTCTCCATTTGATCTTAAACTAACCTAATTTTTGTCTAGGAGAAACATTTGAGATGCTAAAGAGATCTCATTTTGGATTTTTCTTTCCTCTGGGTGGCTCTATTAAAGTAGTCTGGATGCCAGCTGAACTTAGACCCGCCCACAACATTTGAGGTCTTGAAGTTCAGTCTGGACTTGCTCCAGTAACTATGCCCCGAACAGGAACTGTTTGGACTAATCAAATTGTCAGGGCAGGCTTTATACGATGATTGACAGAAGATGAACAGTAATGTATTCAGTCACGTCATCAAAGAGCGCTTGGGTTGAATTAGTTCTAATCCTAATCCTTTGTGTGTATATGCATTCAACTTTATTTCTCTCAAAAATGATGATCTTGCTGGTAAGTACTCCGTGTATACTTAAATTATTTTTACAACACCAGCAAAGATCGTTTATACTCATCTTCTTTTTATATTTCTTCCAGCATGCGTGCAGCTGAGGTCTGTTGACAACCCAGTGATGTGTCGTTCATGAACGATTCGTTCTTTTTTAACTATCTTAAATATGTCTCAGAGAGCG
Source organism: Gobiocypris rarus (assembly GCA_023029165.1). NCBI lineage: Eukaryota > Metazoa > Chordata > Actinopteri > Cypriniformes > Gobionidae > Gobiocypris > Gobiocypris rarus. The sequence goes on from CM040928.1 coordinate 8,405,450, forward strand.
TTTTGTTCATTGTGTGTTGACCGTGCATAGGCTACAGGCCATCGGTTCTGTACAGGATCTTCTGCATTCAGCCGATGGGGCTGTGAGTTGGTGAACGAATGACTCGAACCTGAAGACTATGATGATGATGAACTAATATATTCTGTTTTCGGGACTGCATGCATTGCATATGGATCTGTCACGGCCCAGATCAGACACTGATGACGGAACTAACGACTCGAACCTGAAGACAGGAGAGGTGTTCTAATCTTTCAGGGGAACATACGTAATTAAATGTGAAGTGACAAAAGTAGGAATGACTCGGATTCGGAGGTAAGGATAACTAACAAACTGCACAGTCTGAAAACCCAGCTAAGCTATTAATGAATCATTTCTTTCTCAAAGTTTGGCCTTGGCTGCATTAGCTTATAATTTATTTTTTATTCCAAATGTGATCAATGTTTGCATAAGTACTAGATGTGTAGGGGAATTTAACATGTGACATTTTAATTATATTCTGCTGAAATGAACGAAATGACTTGAAAAAAAGATTTGTTAATTTTGCTGAGTCCGTAATATTATCCAAACTTCCCACTACTACGAGTCGCTCAAAATACGTCACTTACTCCGTTGCTCTGATTGGTTGTAGGTCTATCCAATTGAGTGCAGAGGCGTTTTCACCCCATAATCACAGCCCAGTGGAGCAGTATCACACTCATATTCTGACTAGAATTGAGTATGACGACGTCAGGCTACTATTAAAGGTATAGTTCACCTAAAAACTTTTTTTCATTTGCTGAACACAAAAGAAGATAATTTGAAGAGTGTGAGCAACCAAGCAGTTGATGGACCCCATTGACTTCCATTGTATGGAAAACAGTTCTATGGAAGTCAAAGGGGCCAAACTGCCTGGTTACCAACATTCTTCAGAATATCTTCTTTTATGTTCATCAGATGAAAGAAATTCATACATGTTTGGAACAACCTGAGTGAATAAATTATGGGTGAACTACCAGCTATTAATGCCTACTGAAAGCAGATGGTAAACCACATTTAAAGAGTTTCTCCGTTATAACTAGGCATATATCCAGATGAGCACATTTCTAAATCAGGATAGCAGTATTTGGGCAATGCCGTAAAAAAATCCCGGCAAAGTATGCCAGATCACACAGTGCGCACTATTCCCAACAACCTCATACTAAGAACCAGCCTGAAAGATAGGGGATGTGGTTGCATTTGCGCGTTTAGCTAACTTGCATAATTACTTTAGTGAATCAGGCACAAAAACAATACAAAAACCACTATCAACAGTGCCATTCATTCTTTGCGTACTCTCCCAGCATTGTTGTATTTCATAATCTCATTCTGCAAGTTCTTCATGCCAGACTTGGTATGCACAGGAATTTGGCTTTGTGGATAATGCTACGACTACAGGGACAGATTCATTTCAGCCTGATTCGTCAAGTCTGATCTTGTAGCACAAGCGACATTTCACAAACTAACCTGGATAAGCCTGCCCTGTTCGGTCTGCAGAGTGCTGAGCTCCTGTCCAATGTTGCCCTGGCCTTGTCTCAGAGCGTTGTACTCCATTTTCAGCTGACTGGCATGGGCGGAGAGTTTGGCCACCTCCTCAGCCAGTTTAACGAGCAGAGCCCGGTCCTGCCCTTTCACTGATTTCAGATCAGTGTCGTGGTCAGTGAGAGAGTGCAGCAGTGAGGTTTGCACACCCTCCAGACGCAGGAAGTTATTGTTGTAGTCAGGGCAGTTTGGATCAATGAAGATGTTGATGCGGGAGCCGTCACCTCTCTCGATGGTTACCAGGGCATTAGCCTCATCCTGGTTAGTGCTGATGAGAGGGGGGCCATCGGGGCCGCTGGGCGCTTGGTAATGGTTCATCAGAAGGATGATCCCGGTTACCGTGACAGCCAGTAACACAGCAACAAAGAGCAGGATGGTGCATAGGAGATAGCTACAGCTCATCCTCTGTAGAAGCGTGAAAAACAGACACAGAACAAGATGCATTAGTACACAAAAATAAAAGACATGTATCAAAAGAAGCATTAAAACGACCAGCATGTCATAGACGGACGGAAATGTGTTTTTTTTTTCTCCCCAATCCATTTTAATCTTAAATACAACACTGTAAAGCTGATGCATAAGTAATATGCGCTGATTAAACTTGCAGGAAGGCATATCAAATCTGACATGTACCGATAACACGTATTCAAAAGTAGGTTTCCCACAACTGCAGCTTACAAATTTCTAAAAATCCCTGTTGAGCATTAAACATGCATGGAGATGCCTCTTGAAAGTTTAATCTGCTATTATGTAACACCTGAAGACTCCTGAATGCATAAATTCAGGCTTTTCACAAAGGTGTTTATAAAAGACGGAAAAAGAAAATGTATTTGCCTGCTTGCCTAAGACCTAATCACCATCCCTTGCTCCAGGGTCAGGATGATAGTATTCACAGAACATGAATGCAACCTCAACCGGTAGGAAACTCTGGGTTTTCTCTAAGCCCAGACTTTCCAGAATTGAGGCTGATGTTTGGTCAATATTAAAACTTTTTTTGGTGGGCGATGTGATCTTATTTCATTTGAAATATAAGTGAACTTTCACAATTAACGATACTTCAGTAAAAACTAATACTAGGTTAACTAGACAAGTCAGCATTACAAAAAAAATAAAGAAACCAATTACAAACAAAATTAAAATACAAATGAAATAAACAGTATTTTAAGCTTTTCAGGAAGATGTATTAACAATGGTATTCAGATAATAGATAATAATTTTGTTGTCTAACAGTAATAGACAACAAAATATTGAATAATCAAATATAAAATAACACTGATAAGTCTTACTGTAGGCATTAAATATATCATTTATTCAGTCAACATCAGAGAGTGATTTTCCTTTGTCATTTGTGGTTTGATTATCATAATGACAGACTGCAGCAGGTTTATTAGGCTGCTGTCACTTTAAGAGCTAATGCACGGATACAATATACTGTTACACACACACGTTTTCTTTCACAACTCTGTGCATTTACTTAAGACATAACCCACTGTGTTTACTGTGTGAATACTCTCCAAAGAGGCATTTTGACATTATTGAGTGTATGCATATCTGAACCCGCGTTCGGCACCGACTCGGAGCACGCACACAAAAAGCCGCCAAGTGAACAGTGTCTCTTTTGTGGCTTAATGCGTTTTTAATAACACTGAATGTCCTGCAGTTTTACAACACTCACTTATTTGGCTGATTTGGAGGACTTCTAGGAAGGAACAAACACGCATTGCTGTGAAGGAAAGGAAGGTGCGCTGGACGGAATGCGGCAGCGGCACAATAATCGGTTTACCTCAATTATCTTGTTTTCATAATCGTTAGAAGCCAAAATCAATTATGATTAATCGCACAGCCCTAGGATGTTTTGATAAAAGAATCATGGCGAAAGCAAACTGATATTGATTGTAATTACATTTTCCTTTTGGGTGTACCGTTTACCTTATTAATCACAATAAAGTTAAAATGCTATTCATTTAGCTGTTTAATAAGCAAATCAACTATTCACTGTGGAGAACGAAATAATAATGAAAAAAAAAACAGATAAAGCATCAATTACACATAATATGTATAATTTGCTCTTCATTATATTGTTCTAGGGCTGATATATACTATAAATGTATGAAATTGCTCACTTCATCATGACTTCTGGGACTTTAATTCAGAATAAATTTGATGCATAAGTTTACATAGCCATTGCAGAATATGCTGGATAAAATGGATCGTAAAAGTTGCATGTTATTTTTTTATTGTTAACCCGTTAAAAATACATATACCCTTGAATCTTAACAATGTGTGTTGTTACCTGGATGATTAAACTGCCCAATGCCTTCATCCAGGTTCAGCACATTCTTCTGCATATTTAAACCCCGTGTATGATTTTGAGATTTATCATTTCACAAAGAGGACAACCAGGGGATTTATTCACGACTATTACAAAAGGTGAAAAATGTCACCTATTCACAAAAAGGTAACAAGATCCATCAAGAGACGGGGGGTGTACATTTTTGAAAAGGCTTGTGATGTGTAATTTTTCTTTATTTTGTTCAAAGATCATATTTTTTCATTTAGTACTGCATTTCAGAAGAACATAATATATGTATTAGTTTCCCAGAAACCCTGATTCAAAAAGTCTATAGAAGACTGAAGCACTAATGACATAATATGCTGATTGATAAATCAAATTAACCACACAAAATAAAATAAAATCAATTGTAGTGTAACAATACTTTGGCAGACAAGTAAATCCCTGAACATGATAAAATAAGCAATCAATTTTCTCAGTAGAGTTGGGTAAGGACACGATTAATTGCCTTCAATTTTGTATTTGACAGCCCTACTTTAAAAACAGTCTTCAGACATATCAAAAACATGTCTTGATTTGTTTCACTTATGCATGCAAACATGTGTTCCTCTTATTGTGCATTAAAAATGTAACATAAAGCCAAAGCCAGTGTACATTAGGAGGAGGGGCAGCAGCAGCTAATTTGTGAACACTTTACACTGATTTCTGTGATTGCCTAGGGCCCGAGCGGTGGGCTGGAATATAAACGACAAGATGAGCAGTGTTTCCTTTGAGGATCTAGGAAGGCAAATCCCCACAGGGCAAAAGACTAGAAACCACAGACATAAGCCTTACAGCTCAATATTACGGTTTGGTTAAGTGCCCAGAGTTGACAACTCTCTCATCTACGCGAGTTTCTGCCAGCGTGCGGAAGTGTGTGTGTGTGTGTGTGTGTGTGTGTGTGTGTGCATACAGCAACAAATGCAGATATAACAACAAATGAAGTGAAGAACATTTGATGGGAAACAAGGGAATGCCACGCAGGCACTGTAGAGGACTTGCTTATCATTTTGCTATGTCTTTTTATTCAGGGGGAGCCTGCATCGCTCGCCCCGCTGTTATTCAAGTGGCACTTCAATATTCCACTTGACAGCGGGTGCCGCTCCCTCGCGTGAGCTTCGAGTACATTTTCTACATTTATTTGTTGTACTTTTACATATATGCCAGAGTGACTTAATGCCCATGAGCCGTAGTGCCATTTATGATTGAAATTAAATCACTGACACTCAGGCTGAAGCAGCGCACAGCTACAAATAAGACTTTTACTGGATCAACAGTAAAGACTATTTCTGCTTTCCTGGTCAGTTGTTCAGATTTCTAACATATTCACTGGCCCAGCACAAAAAAAAAAAAAAGATAATAAATGAAAAAATTTTATTAATGTGTAGCATTTACATTCATAATTTAACATTTAAATTTTCAATTATCAATTATTTGTAAAAAATTATATATATTTTTTTTCATATACATTTTTTCATCAAATGTTAAAACGGATGGAAATGGAAATAAAAAAAATATATAAAATTGCTAGAATTATTCAGAAAACCAAGGCAGCAAAACAAAATAACAAAATAAAAATAGCATTCATGGCAAAACAATACTTACAAGTAAGTGATTTTTCAACCTATTAAAATGCATGCAGAACCTTTTTAACTCTTTTCAACCTTTTTAATGCCAGTTTTTTCAGCCCACAGAATATTTGTATTGTATGAATATCTGAATATGCAATATTTTAAAAAAAGTCTTCATTTAATAAAAAAAACTGTTTTATTCTAGCATCATGCATTCCTTTTTTTATCATTACTTGAATGTGGATAAGTTTCATTTTAAAAAAAGCTGAAAAATCACACTTTTGTCAAAGACAAATCCGGACGGGATTCATAACGATAATCAAAACATAGATGAGGTAGACTGGGTCAATCAACACCCCCAAAGCTTGCACAGTTCTAGAACTCGTCCTGGGTGGACATTTCATTCAGTAAAGTTAGGCAGGTTTGATGAATATGCTGTCTAAAGTTGATGATCGTGTTATTTTACATATGCATATGCTTGCATATGACATCGCTTGTTTCTGCTTTCTTCTCCTGTGTTTTGATCCAGAGATTCTGTACTCTTCCAGAATATGCCTAATAGTGCCTCCTATCGTATAATAGTGAAAAAAACCTAAAGATGGAAATTTCCATCAATGGCAGGGAAGCGCTGGCTCACAAATGATGATAATTTCCATCAATAGCAGGGAAAGAGTTAACAAATGTAAAAAACTAATCTATGCTAGACAATTTAATTTAATAATTTATAAGTTAAAAAAGTTGCCAAGAAGAATTTTTGTCACAGAAAAACAAAGTTTAAGGAATAAAAATGCATGTACATTAAGATAAATTCAAACAATTAAAGGTGCTGTATGTAAGAATTAGAGCTAGTGGTTTAAATGGGTACTGTAGTCCAAATTTAAAATATTTTTTGCCCCGCCGTCTCCTCCTCCTCCTCAGGTTGCCACTTGCTAGTTTGAGGACATGCAACAGGAACGGGCCCAATTGACAATGGAAGGCAAGGAGACTTACACACAGTGCCTTATCGCACAGACTAAAACAAAAACAGACATTCCAACACAGAACGCACATTTCAAAGTAGAATAGATGGCTGTAGCATTGTTTTTAGAGAAACGAGTATGTGAAATTAGCATGTGTCCTAAATATCTGCCTTAGTACAGTCACAAACTTACATACAGCACCTTTTAGATATAGTGATGGAACAATTAGGCAAGTCACAGTTCCATCAACTGGCCCCAAACTTTCTCACATTGGCCAATTTTACCAATTGAGCAACAGTCATAAATCAGGGCGCTAGCAACACCAAGGTCATGGGTTTGATTCACAGGAAACACGTGCACTGATAAAACATATAGCTTGAATGCACTTTAAACTACTTTGGACAAAATCGTCTGCCAAGTTCGACATTTCCATGTGAGGTTAAATCAGGTTATGCATACACCTGAATATATGCAAACACACTCACAGATGCAATAAAAGGACATATACCCTCTGAGGTGTTGATTTAACAGTCATTACTGTGAATAATAGCCCCTGCTCTCATGCAAAACACATCGAAATTTACGATAGCTGTGTTTTGTCCCTGAGTCATGGATATATTATTCTGAAGATGTTTTATATTGTATTTCCATACGTGTGATAAAGAATCTCTTTGCAAGACACCTATGAACAAAAGCAAAAGTGGAACCTGGTGAAGAGGGCCCTATTCCTGCAGTCCCACCGCATCGAGTGCAGGCATTGTCATATTTATTTTAAAGATAATTAATGTGCACAAAAGACTCCAGCCTACTTCATCATGCAGCACCAGATGAGAGCGGTCTCAGATCAATTTGTTACAATAAAGCAACAATACCTGCCGTCTGCAGGAATTAGCCGGGTTTATATCTGACCCATCCACTGCAAGCATATCACATACAGCCACGTGCAACAAAGACGCGGGCGAGACCCGGCTTTTCCCTCCAGAGCAGCCCTGCGAGAAATCCTTGCCGACAACAATGAGGCCGTGAGCTCGTCTATTCTGTGTACAAGTGCCCCATCAATCTTCCTCTTCTTCATTGTGATAGAGCCTCTCTACGGGAGTTTAGGAGAAAAACCAGGGACTCATAAACACTGGGTCGCCATTTCACTACCTGCATCTTAACTAGGCGACGGGCCCTGACTCTGGCCGCATTCGAAGGAGTCTACGCACCTTTACATCCCTCTCACAGTCTAGTGGGCAGCAGGTATTCAGATGCCCCCTGAACAGACGCAGGTTGAGATTAGAAGGCCACGCTCAGCTGAACGCAGACAATATTTGATAAGGGCTTTTATCTGTCACACTGAGACGAGGCTCTTGAATGAGGAGAGGTGAAACAGAGGAGCTGCGGAACAAAAACACCATCGCATTCTTTCCACCCCCAACCTCAGACCTCTAAGACCCACAGCGAATCGACACTGATACCAGCCACAGGAACTGAGAGGTAGGTCAAACGCGTTGACACGAAGGGAACGTCGCATGACAGAGCAGTTGATTGCTTATTCGGGGAGATGTAGGTGAGGTGTCAGGTTCTCTTCTTGACATTGGCCCCTGACAAAAGGAGATGCACCGAGATTTCTAATCGATTTGCTATTAGAAATCACAGTAAGATCTACATAATAGCTCAATGGTTTCTCCCTGACAACAATGACATTAATGGAGAGCAAATCACCAGTAGCTATGATAAATTATTTGCGTCTCAATAAACTTGTTGTCTTGCTTTCAGAGGCAGATGCTGCTGTTTGGGAACGTAGTCATGTAAGACAGTTCTAGGAGGGAAATATACCAAGTCTCTTTGACAAAGACTTTTGAATGACCAAAACAGCATTTCAGATGCTTTGCAAACAAGATTTTTCCGCGCTGCTTCGCTGTAGCGTCTTTCCGACGCAGCGCGGAAAAATATTGTTTGCAAAGCATCTGAAATGCTGTTTTGGTAATTCAGAAGTCTGTTCTCAGGGAACTACGGTTACAGTCGTAACCGGGGACATTATGCTGTTACTTCGCGAAAATCACTTTCTTTTTTTTATGCGAATGGAGGAATTTATTCTGCAAATGCATTTCCATGGTAGTTTATGCTCAGTGTTGGGGCTAGTTACTCAAAAAAGTAATATATTACATATTACATATTACTCTCAAAAATAGTAATGCCTTACTTTACTTTATTACTCTCTGGAGAAAGTAACTAGTTATATTACAAGTTATATTACTAGTTACATTTTTTTTCTTAATTACTCTATAATGGCCTGAGATGCATCAGATGGAGGGAGAACATACAAAGGAGGAGTGTTCTTTAGGGTCTTTATTACGCCAACAACAGACTGGCACTGTCTAGCACAAATAACTACGGTAACACTTTACAATAAGGTTGTATTAGTTAATGCATTAGTTAACATTAACTAATGATGAACTGCACTTATAAAGCATTTATTTATCTTTGTAATTTCAACATTTACTAATGCATTAATTAAATCTTGTTGACATTAGTTAATGCACTGTGAACTAACATGAACAGCTGTATTTTTATTAACTAGTGTTAACAAAGATTAACTAATGATGAACAGAGGTGTTGTTCATGGTTAGTTTATGTTAACCAATGCGTTAACTAATATTAACTAATACAACCTTATTGTAAAGTGTTACCATAACTACAAACAACTGTACTTGTGCAATCAAAACAAACAAGTATTAACTTCCTCAATGTTTAACAAACACCTCTGGTGCAAACAATCAATATATTTGATTGTCAATTTATAACAAGTCCAAAGATATATTAACTTCCTCAATGTTTAACAAAAACCATCTAGTGCAAAAAATCCATTTGATTACAAGCGGTGGAGAGCAGCTATGTCCCCGGGCAGAGTGTGCACTTCACCGTCAAGTTATTTTCCTTCCGTTGAACATATTCAAAATAATTACTGAATCTCCACCCGTCGAAACTAGCTTTCTGTTGCTGGGAACCTTCATCTGAAAAAGAGCTTGCCGTTGTTTACGCTTCCATTTTCCCCCGTCTGTCTTTGAGGGGTGCCGCTCTGCTGCTGGCTGCAGGTTGTCGACCAATCGGTGATGGTAAATGATACCTCGTGCCAAACCCAGACCAATCACTGTTCCATTCACGCCCTCCTCCCCTTCCCTTCTGTTCTCTGTGTTGTGTGCGATGAAGGTGCTACTGGCAAATGTAACGCAAGTAACTAGCTCGGGAAAACTGTAATAATATTACCATTTTCAGACGAGTAATGCCTTACACTACCAGTTACTGAAAAAAGTAATATTATTACAGTAACGCGTTACTTTGTAACGCGTTACACCCAACACTGTTTATGCTCTTGTTTTCGTATCGGATAGAAAATGTATCCAACTCAAACGAGCGCATACGATTTTTATGCGCATCTTGTGGTTTCCATTCAGAATTTTTTGATGCGATATCCCAAAATGCGCATAAAAATAGGTGGATGGAAACATAGCTAGTGATGCATAGTTAGAAATAGACCCTAATCTCTGTCTATTCCAACGTTGTGGAAAATTTTCAGCTCATTTGTTGTAATTAATTTGTGAATTTTAATTGAACAGGCCACAAATTCGAATTGAATTGGAATCAAATTGAAAGTGCATTTTCAATCCAATTCTGAATGGTACAGAACCATTCTTCTCAAAACTTTCAGGACATATTGTGGAAAATCCTTCAAGGATCCATAGTGGAGGACAGGGACGTTTATTGGAAATCATATCAGCTAACTACTTGGGCGCCCGCAGGGTTCTTTTGTTTATTTCATCAAGAAATTGAAGAGAAACATCTGAGAAAAAGTTAAAATATAATTGAAGAACTCCATTAAGTCTCAAGAGCTATGAAAAAGTAACCTTCAAGCAATAAAAATGTCCTCAGGGTGGTTTCGCTCACCATTAGTTTAATTGTAGGTTATATAAGTTGAGATACCACGAAAAATGGTCTTTTGAATGGTCTTCTCTCTGTTCTTGAAACAAAGGAATCAATACAAAAAAAAACAACAACCCTGAACCGCATTCATTGTTTGTGTCCTTCTAATCTTATGAATGTAGCTCCGCTGATTACAAATCATGAGAATGTGAACCGCCTCAGGTTCATATTGCTTTTTCAATGAATGCATGTGTTCTGAAGGATTTTCAATACAATGAACTGTCAGTGAGGTTGCAAACAATTTCAACAGTGAATTACAGGTTTTTAGGGCATAGCTTTTTGAAAGTAAACAGTCATAATACAAATCTAAGACATGTATGTATGTAGCATGTGAGACGACTATGATGTGAATAGCAGAGATATTTCAAAGGCTTAACAGTCATTGTTAATTCCTTAGGCTTTTGACAAGATGTCATTTCTAATCTCAACATGTTTACCAATATATCATTTACTTTTACATTTATTTATTGAACAGGTTCTTTTATCTATAGAGACAAATGGAGCACAAATCAAAAAGAAATGTAATTGCATTGTGCTTCTGAGCGTACAAAAGTTAGCAAGATTGAATTGTACTTTACCTTCGAATTTGTACCAGTGGTCAGTTCGCCTTCTACTCTGCAAAACTAAAGTAACACAAGTATTTCAACATTTACAGTCTGTTAATGCATGTTATGGAGCACCATAACAGCGAGACAGACTGTAAGCTACTGTTAATATCCACACTTAATGGATAAACAGATGTATAAACAGATAAAGACATAATAATGTCTTCCTACATGCAAGGATAACAGTCTGATGGACAGCACTCCCAATCAGCAGCCGATAATAGACTTGATGATGTGCACCACAACATTTGCTTTAGCTCAGGGGTCCCTTGTTTATCTTGCAAAATAATCTACAGCTCCTGCTGAAATATTGGGGTGCCTCAAGGCTCTAATCTAGGCCTGTCCTAATCTTCTTATAAGAGCTTAAGTTAGAAAGATGCTCTCCCAGCTGTGCACATACATTCACAGGGTGAATAAACAGGCTGGCAGTCAGACATATGTAGTTGTTTACTTCATTCCCCTGAGGCAGAGATCTCCCAGATTTAAAAGTGATGGGTATTCATTAACTACTGTACGGGTCTTGATGGGTGACCTTTTAATGTTCACAATGCTTCAGCAAAAAACCAATCCCAGACAGATGAAAACGCATCTGCTAATGTGTATGTAACTTGACCTGCTAACAGCATATATCTAGAATATAGGCTATTTATATTCATAAGGGTTGAGAACTGAGAACGGGATCTTATTCAAAACTGATTCCACTCTTTCCTTTTTTTAAATGCTGAATGATTCCTGTAATTTTTTTGTTCTTCTCATGGCTTTTAGGCATGCATTCTTTTAGCGATGCAGATAGTCCCAAAATACTAATGCAACGATGTTGCAACACTGCTACTGAATTTATAAAGAGATAGTTAACCCCCAAAATTTTTATTATCTCATAATTTACTCACCCTCAATACATTCAGAGTTATAAAAAAAAAATGTCCTGGCTAATCCAAGCATTATAATGGCAGGCCAAAATTTGAAAGCCAAAAAAGTGTTTGTGTAAGAAAAATATCCATATTTAAAACTTAATAAAGTAAAGTATCTAGCACCTGGCAATTCGCCATCGTCGTGCCAGTTACACTTTTTTCGTAAATTGAATATGGAAGGCGGGCCACTGGAAGCTAGATATTTTACTTTATAACGTGTTAGATATGGTTATTTTTCTTACAAAAACCCATTGATTCGCTTCTGAAGGCCTACATTAATTACTACTTTTGTAATGAATGGATGTACTTTTTTGGGGGGCTTCAAATTTTGGGCTTGGAAGACAACTCCGATTGTCTGAAAGAAGAATGTCATGTACACCTAGGATGGCCTGAGGGTGAGTAAATCATGGGGTCATTTTTTTCTTTTTCGGTGAACTATCTCTTTAAGGCTTGTGACATAAATCAGTGGTTACTGACCAATTGTTCATGTAGTTAAAGATACACATTGTAATTATTCATGTTACTTTATTTAAGAAAATGACATGAAATGTATCTGGTAAAAAAACAATGTAATATTTTTTTATTCAAATATTCACGATTTGAGTTGTTTTTGTCACTTTAGACAAAATAACTTAAATTAATAAATGTAATGTATTATTAACTGTACATTTCAGATGGCGTTAATTTCTTATGCCCTAAAACCTTTCATGCATTACATATTTAACACAGTCAACAGAGGTCTTTTATACTGCACTCAGGTTCATGCTGCTGGTTTAGATCAAGGCTTCATCTAAAGACCCCTAGAGCACTTTCAGACCCCTTTCAAAAACACACAAGTCTTAAATGTGGTCAAGCTCCAGTTGTTTTACAAATTAGACACTTGTAAGGCCAAATGCCTGAAAGCATCGCCCGTCAACACGAATTAAGGGATCACTACGCCATTCACTCTGAATTACACAGCAACCCGAGGCCTAAAAAATATCTTGTGATACAACTTGAAAGCAGAAATCCCAACGAGTAAGTCTTAGTGCTTTGGGCAGACCAGATGTAGGGGATTATTCTTAATCTGCAAAATGGCCACACAACTCTAGCGCTTCTTCTCTAGTTCATTTATCACTAACGTCGCATGGCAGTAAGACGCGAGAACCCAAGCACTGACTCACTACGAGATCCGCACTGCCGCATCCACACAAATCAAAACACACACACACACACACACACATGCGTTTACACAAACCGGCACAATCTGCTGGCTCAGAATATGTGGCTTCATTAGCCGGTTTGAAATGATAAATAGTTTATTGTGCGTAGGGAGAGGAGGGGGGTGATTCTGCCCGAGGCTGTCAAACGCAGACTGTTCCACCCGCTCCACCGAGGCTATTAAAACCGCATCGCACTAAAGTGTGAACTGCTTTTCTGAGCCAATAGGTGACGACATCCTGAGAAGGGGTCCTCTGTGTATCTTTGAAACATCTCACGAGCATCTCCAAAGAAGATAAAAGTGCCTCGCCTGCAATCTGAGGAGTAACTGGCGGGTCAAAGCTCTGCGACATGCTCATTATAGCCTGAGGTGAGCGATAAAAATAATTCTACTTCCTGCATAGGGTGAAAGGGGTAAACAAGGCAGGAGAAATGAATTAGCATTTGTTGTGTGCTTTGTAGTACTCGTAGTGCGCTTACAGTTAATTAAAACGAGAAAGAAACCATGGTTTTTCCAAGCAGAGAAACTTCAAACTGAGATCTACACAAGCGTGGGTCAAGAAACAGCGCTCTTTGTATAAATATTGCAGGGGTTTTTTTGTGTAAAAGCACAGTAGGTGTGACGTTCACCCAAAGCATTTGCAGAGAAGCGGCCATACTCTGAGCTCTGCAACTTTTTGAAAGAAATAAGCGAGTGCCACTGAGAAAAGAGGAAATCAACACTTCAATGTTACATATTGCTTCAATTGCTGCCATGTGCTGCTAAAGTGGGTCTGAAAACTTGGCCATCAATTTTTAATCACTGTCCTCCTCCACTGACCCTAAACCTCCTTTCTTTATACCTTAGATAACTTTGACTTGTGCGTGCCTGTGGAAATATGTCTGCTGTATGTCAGCTCTGTCTGTTGAATATAGAGGTATAGAAAAGAAAACTCATAATTGAGCTCTCCTTAACTCTTTCCCGCCAGATTTTACAAAACTTTCATGGCTGCCATAAATTGTTGTGGGAATATCTGAACATGTAATCAACAACATGTATATCAACAACAACAAAAATCCAGAAAATCCATATTATTCTAGCTTAATGCATCCTTGAATGTGGGTACATTTAATTAAAAAAATTGGATGTCTGGATGGGATTAGGAAAGATTTTCAAAATAAAGATTGAGTAGATCGAATCCATAAACACCCCCAAAGCTTGCACAGTCCTACACCTCATCCTGGATCAACATTTCTTTCGGTAATGTTAGGCAATTTTGATTTATATGTGGTTTAACGTTGATGACACGTTATTTTACACATGCATCTTCTTACATATTCCATTGCTTGCCTCTGCTTTTTTTCGCCTGTGTTTTGATCCAGAGATTCTGTACTCTTTCAGAAGATAGCACCCCCTACTCTAGTGAAAACATGGAAAACTGGAAAATTCTTACAAATAATACTATAAATAATTCACTAAAGACATTTATTCAAAACAATATTTCATTCAAGAACTATCCTCTTTATGAGAGAGTCAATGAATCATTCAAAGAATGATTCATTGTATAAAAGCATTATCATACTATCAATTGTGTGACAAAAAATTCACTGAGCTTAAGATATTATAGGAAAAACGCATGAGCTACGCCAAAGCGGCCTCTACGAAATAGACTTTGGGCGCGTGCACAATATCTTCAAGTCAAAGTATATTTACTGCTATATACAACAGAAAGAGTTTACAACTGTAGTGTGTGTGTCCACTCAACTGACTGTTGACATGATTTAGCCTCAGCGTGTGGTGCGTGTGTGCGTAAGGCTTGTGTATGTGTAAGTCGGCAGAGTGGCAAGCAGCAGTGACAGTGCCTTCTCTCTGCAGGCTTGCCTGTCAGTGCACTCCAAGGACAGGCAGCGATGTGTGCAGGCAGCGATTTGTCTTTCAGGCCTTCTCTGGGCTCCAGAGAGCTGCTTCTGCAGGGATGCCATAAGTCACCATTCACACTCTTCCTCTCTGCTCCCTAATGGCTGACACACAGAAGTCAGCTCGGGCTTTGCTCTGACACGCTGGATCAAAACTGCAGGGGACAAAAGATCAGCCGACACACATACACACACACACGGACCAACGGATGCCATATGAGAGAAGCAAATTCATAAGATGTAAACGCGTCTCTCATTTGTATGATGTCAACAGTAAGCAAACAGATCTCAAAATGTTATTTCGCCGTGTTTGAGAAGCAAGTGAAATGTTGTTTCGGATGTCTTGTGCACAACCAGAATATGAGTTCTACATCCTTCAAGCAAAAGTTCAAAGGAATGAGATATTTTCAGGAGAAATGCATTTGTGACATTTAGTTTAGGAGGATGAAATAAACAAGATTACAGAGGTGCTTCATATAATTTTACTGGAACATCTCAAAAGTGCTTGGTTTAGTGGAAACTAGAGAAAATTGACGGACAGTTTTCATATCAACCCAGTCATTTTTGGACAAATATGAATTAGTAACACTTTACAATGAGGTCTCATTTGTTAAAATTAGTTCATGTATTAACTAAAATGATCTAACGATGAGAAACAACATGTGTTACAGTATTAATTTATCTTTGTTCGTGTTAGTTATTAAAAATGCAGTCATTCATTATTTGTTCATGTTAGTTCACAGAAAAAAAAAACAAGGTATCTGGTTTGTCCAATGCTGTTGTTATGTCCATATCAAATAAATAAATAAATAATAAAATAAAAAATACAACTTTTGATTTTAATAAAATGTTAAATTTAACCAACTAAGATTAATAAATAAAAAAGTATTGTTAATTCTTAGTTCATGTTAAATAATAAAACCTTATTTAGCCTATATATTTAGGGCCCTATCTTGCACCCAGCGCAATTGACTTTGTACACCGACGCATGTGTCATTCCTATTATGCACCCGCGCAAAGCATGCTTTTCCCTCCACAGAAGCACGTCGCTAAACTAGTGAATGAACTTGCGCTCCCTGGGCGGTTCAGCGCAAAAAGGAGGCGTGTTCCGGCGCAAACAATCCCTGGTGCTATTTTGCTGTTCCATTAAACAATTGCGCCACTGACCAGAAAAAACCTAGTCTAAAGTCAGTGGCGCGTTGTTCATTATGCTATTTTAAGGGCGCATGCTTGACCATAATGTATAGCGTGCACAACGCGCATACACTTTGCTCATTTTATCTACACAGATGCAACAGTTATTTTTGCAAATCATAAATTGTTACACTAAAAAAATATTAACACGAGATGACGGAAATCATTGTGGTGTGCCACGAAGATGTGAAAAAATAGGCATAAATCTAGCTAACAAATGATTCAGGCTTACAAGAACATTAGTCTCCTCGGCTGTGAACCGCTCCTGCCGTGCGCCTGGTAAATACGCCATAATAAACCATAATGAAACTTGCGCACCTGCTTTTAAAGGGAATGTTGGATGACACTCTGATTGGTTTATTCACATTACGCCCAAACCACACATATGAATAATGAAGCTACTTCAGACCAACCCATTTTAGATTTGCGCCGGGCACAAGAGCCATTTATCCCGCCGGGAAAATAGCAACAGCGCCAAGACCCGCCCACAAAGTTACTTGCGCTTTGCGCTTTGACACTTGCGTTTCAGATCGTTAAAATAGGGCCCTTAGAGTTTTACCAATACATTTAGTTATCTAGTTTTATTATTGTTAAATAAAACAAAATTAGTAGAAATTATTTTTGTTCACTTAAATAATAAAGATATTGAAATATGAATACTAGATGGAAAAACTTTAACTTATAAAATTGAATTTAGAAATATTGCCTTGGCAACTTAAATAAGCTGTTAAAGTTAAATTTGAATGAATACAATTACTAAAATAAAAATAAAGCTATAATGTATAAGTAATACTAAAATAATGCTGGTCGTCTGGGGAAAAGGCAGCCGAGTGGTTCCGATACCAATTCTACTTCCTTCACGCTTTGCAGCCAGAATTTTTTTTGAAAAAATGTTCCCTTTACCCTGAAAAAGCGTCAATGGTAGGCACATAGATGTACCATGTGCCTTACCTACCATTAACTATTAATATTAGTTCCTCATCGATATGAGGGTGAGTAAATAATGATGAATTTTTATTTTTATTTTAAACTATCCCTTTAAAGCAACTGTGTTGTCTGTTTATTGTCGTTCTGTATCTTCGCATTCAATTCAGACTGCTACCTAAAACAGTGGCTCAGTTTAATAGGAAAAATTATCATAGTACTTCAGTATGGTTTTGTGTATATTTTTATGCTATAAAATGATACAAGAGGCCAAAACATTTCAAAAAACACAGGCAAGGCAAGATTTAAAGTGCTAAAACTCAGCAATCGAGAAAGCAAAAGCAAATGGAAAAATTGCATCACTCATGGGAAGTCACAGCTTGTGGTAGTTAATAATGGTCACTTGTTTCTGGTACAGAGAGACATTTTTCCCCAGAAAGCCATAGTTAGAGACTGCCAGGAAATACTACTGGGAGGAAATGTCTCGCTGAAAGAATTTGTGATGCATTTCCATAAAACGCTACAGTATCGTAAGGGTCAGACAAAACATTTTCAAGTCAGATCTTTAAAAATACAAAACAGAAGGATATTGTCAATCGAAATCTTTTTAAAATTCTGCGTATTATGCCTAGACATTCAATATTGCAGCTTTCACACACTTATGAACACCATCACGAAATGCACTTTGCATCAAAATGGGGACCTTCAAGAATTAGCCGGTAATTTGAGCACAAAACTCTCTGAATGGTGTGCGTTTTGAACCCTGGCATGTGCTGAGCATTTAAAATGACACAGTGGGTTAGGGCTTCACAGTGCAGAAACTAATTAGATTGTCCATAATGGATTCCATCTCACTTTATATGATTTGACTTGACAGCTGCCAAAGCTGTTGTGAAGTATGAATTTTTTTTTGTGTGTGTGTCTGAGTGTAATAATTCAGCCCTTCATTTCTGGCTTTCCACGTATGATGTGTATATGCTTCTAAAATTCCTGTTAGTCGATGGCCAGCTCTCCGCAGAGGTCAAATCCATTTGCGCCTCCTGCAGGTGGCATCACACCAGGATGACCCCGGGTCAGAGCGGCACCAAAAACAGCCCTTTAAAAGCCATCAGAAATCCCAAGCCACATGCACAAACTCAAGAATGTTATGTCAACACAAATGCACAATAAAAGTAAAGGTGGGCTGGGGTGAAATAATGGCCCTTGTTCGGCTAGTGACTGAAGCACATGGTCCAGATTTTGTGCCATTGTGCTCATGATCAGACTGAACAGACTGTGGTGACATGAAGATCCTATTTCTATTAAATTGCTTATGTCTGTCATCTTATGAAGTTCATCACATCTCCACTTAAATTGGTATTTTCATGAACTGTGGGCAATCTACACACAACCAGACCAATCACTTCACAAGTGGGCCATTTAACAGGTCTGTTTTGTTGGATGGTAAAAATCCTAATGGTCACAAAACAGTTTACTGAAAAGGCTTTATGGTTGCTAGGAAAGCAAAACAATGTTTCCAAAACAATCTTTCGATGATGACAAGAGAAAAGAGTTAAGAGAAACTTGAATGAAGACATGCAATCTCTCTCAAACTGTGTACCAAGATTAGGTTTCATATAATGTCACCAATGGTTAAAAAAAAAAAAAAAGGCTGGGTAAACTGCCTTCCAGGGTGGGGTAAAATGCCCCCACTTTGACAAAGCAATTTGATTAATAGGTACAAGCATGTTTTAGCTTAAAATTAAAAAGAAAAGCCAAACCAAATATGAAAATGTATTAAAGAACCATGCTGAAAATCAACCTTTTATAAAAAAATATATTTGTAGCTGATGCTAACTGGCTGATGCTAATGTGAGGTAATTTTTAAATATAAAGTCCAAATAATTTGTAGATTACAACCACCTATAGATTACATTTGATGGAAAAACAAAGATTGTGATGTTCAGAACATGATAACTACAGTAATGATAGTGGGAAGCAAAGCCCCCTGTGGGCGTTTTCCCCAAGTGGCTGGGGGACGTTTTACCCCACAGACTATGTTTGAATTTTTTTTAATGTCATTCTGAAAATATAATTATATTTTCCTTAAATAACAAGTAATCCCCAACTACAGGCCTTGCAATCCTTTCCTGTCATAAAGCCACCAAACTGAGACACCTTATATTAAGATGCGTTTTGGTCGATCGGATCATAAGTAGACGACGAAGACACATTCCTGTGTTTTAATCCGTATCTTTTGTCCACTTTCAACCACTTATGTCCTGATTTGTTGCAACCGACAAAGTTTAAATCCCATCTGGCTAGCTCTCTTCCCATAATGTTTACACATTAGGTCAGCAGGCGGAGAGTAGGCGGTCTTTCGTGGCTGTTCAAACACTCGACCACATGAGCGTCTACACTACAAAAGCCATCCAGTCAAATGTGTTTTTCGACAACCTCTGGAAGTGGTCGAAAGTTGACAAACTCAAGACGTTTTAGGCCCCTTTTACACCTGTATTTAGCATCGTCCAGTTGTGATCCGATCGATCGAAACGCATCTTAATACCAAGTGTAAACAGGGCCTGAGTGTTGCAAAATATATGTCTGCCCACAGATCCCCTGTAGGACCATATAGCAATGTCTGCTTGCAGAAATAATTATTTCAAACAATTAGGCTTGAGTCATGTTTTAGTGAGATGTGATAAGGGGGCGACATTAGTCTGATTATTTTTCCTTCAGTCCAGTCAAATGAAGAAGGCTGTGGTTATGTTACTAGGTGTCACATTCCAATAAGTCATTTGATATATCCGTGGTCACTGTAAAGTTGGTCTGCACAGGGTTTTGGCCATTTTAGTCTTAAGTTTACAAGAGGCATAAATAGATGAAGATCTGCAAATGCTTTTTTTTCCTTGCCACTATTGACATCACAGGTTTGGGGAAGTTATGGAAAAACTTGAATGCAACACTACAGGGAATCTATAGTAGCAGTCAGTGGGTGGTTGACAGAATGCAGCAGAGCAGGACCGTCGTAATGAGCAATGCATTAGATATAAAGGTCTGTGAGTCATTACACAGGGCAGAATGGTCATTAACATCCTTTCTATATTCAAGCAAAAAGGAGCTGTCAGCAAAGCGCCAGTTTTCCAAACGTAGATCCTATCATTATTGTTGAATCTGCAGAAAACCATCTCTTCTTCAGATCATTTTGAGAAAGAATGATTAGATGATTGTTCAGGTGAGTTTTGTTTGACATTGAAAAACCACTAGATCACTGATGTGAAACTGCTAACTGTAGTGCAGTCAAAAAACATATGCTGGCCCTATTGCACACAATACATCAAATACTGTAGCAATCGTTTGTGTTCACACAATAAAATCACATCATATGTCAATAACCAGAGAAACAGAATTAAAAATCACATTCTGCACAATATTTTAAAACGGAAAACCAAAAAGACACAAACAAGGACAAGGATAGGACTGGGTGATTAACAATAATATCTCACAATATTTTTCTACCTTCTATATATTGTCACTTTCAGACAGGAACCTCATATCTCAAAAAACGCTACCTTTCAGGAAATGGGGGAAACACTGTATTTTTTTAATAATCAAACAGTGTCAAAGTTGATATTATATATGTTCAGACACTTGCATGTGTCATTGTATTATTTATTTTTTTTACCAAAATCAAGTAATTTTGGGGAATTGGTTTTGTCCATTATTAGAATAGCCGCATCTGATGTGTTTTTTTTTCTTTCTTTTTTCAACTTACTGGTTAAAAAGTTTACTGTAGATATGTGGGTGCTCAGTCTGTCATTTGTCCAAAAATCTCATGTTATTAAAGACGAAGTGCTATGCACAGGCTATTTCAGACTGTACTGGCTGTGACTCGACAATAAATGCTAAACTAATACACATCTCCACTCCTCAGATACATAATACATTAGCCTTTATGGCCAAAATTATTAGAACACCTGATAGATCTGAAAAAAAATTACCTTTTTTTTGCCTCCAAAGCATGATTTCATTTCATAATGTTCAAGAAACATGCAGATGGTTGCTCTGAGCATCAAATATCAGATGAGTCGTACTGTTTTTATCCACTTTTAACTTTAATATGTGGTATGTCCACCTTTTGCAGCAATTACAGCAGCACATCTCTCTGGTGTAGTGTCAATATATTTCCTCTGAGAACTTTAACACTAATGTTATCCCATGCCTTCTGCAACTGAAGCCAAAGGCTTTCCTTTGAATGTACAAAAGTGTCCCAAATGTGCAAATATGGAGATTCAAGGTTTCTGCACTACACAACATATACCTTCCTTAATATTTATGTATTTTCTATGGATCCGCTAAAAGGATATTCAAATCAGAGGAACCACTATTTGGATCCAAGAGCCACTGCAGTTATTTAGATTCAAAGCATGAACTAAAATAGTTGAAAAATAATAAATTAAATAGATAAATAAATAATAATAAATAATACATAGCCCAAATAGCTCAACGTTTTCTCATACCTTTCTTATATTATAGCTAATTATATTATATTTAAAATATATAATATAATGTAATAATTACACTAAATAGTAAATTACTCTTAAAATTAATAGAACACTAAAACGTCCTTCATTTTATTCTGTGAATATATATTTCGTCCTAGACTAGAACATATTGGTGTTGTTGTCGTGTCCCAGGTAGTGCAGCCCTAGGTCTAGTAATGAGATCAGCCAATCTGGTGAGAGGAAAATATGAGCACCAGAGGTTAAAAAATGCACAAGGCTTGAGGCTTCCGGGATTTACAGAGCTCAGAACAGCTGAGTCCTGTTTAATCTCCATCTCTCCTTTTTTTAAAACCACTCAGCTTCAAAATGGCTACCACAGTGACGAGGATCAGAAAAGCCGAGGTATCCTGTCTTAAATCATTACTGCTTAGTGGCACTTAGTCTTAAAAGACTGGTGTTCTCGCACATTAACTGCACTTCCCCTGGAGTGACTAAAGCACCATGCAGTTTGTAAATCACACCAATTGACTGGCTGAAAACAAAATCTTCCTGTCCTGCACACTGCTGGATCCCTATAGGTGACAATTATATTAGCGTTTGTATTTAAGTCAACTGAAATGCACACTGATTTCCTGTCAGAAGTGATAGAAGAAGACCACCAGACTCGTGATAATGCCCAATATAACTTCATTAGCACACAGACCTACATATCAACCGCAAGATGTTCTCACCATTTCACTTACAACTGCAAGCCATAATGTCACGATCATTTAATTTGCTGATAATAGCAAGAAAACTAGTTTAACCACTGCCTGAATACATCAACAGAACTGTCAGTGACAACTTTGCCCCGAGTGTCACTGGGACTAAAGACATAATGAAAGGCATGAACAGAAATGTTAACAGCAAAAGCAGGATTTTCAGTGATGGTGTCCAAGAGGTGACGAGTGAAGTCGTGGTAAAATATGTCTTCACGGCATAAATTATAAATTAAATATAGATTAATTTTGATTAATGCTACCAAAGTTATTCAATCAAGAGCAGTGTGATTTTCTCTTTGTCTTTTGTTCTTTGATTATCCTTAAATGACAGACATCACAGCTGCATGTTTATTAGGCTACCCTGACACGCATCCCATTTTCTGACAATACTTTACGTTCATTTGAGACTTCGTTGCATGACAAAACATCAGGCATTTTTTTCATAGGCTGTGTTGCATGCGTAGCACCTCTGACGTGCACCTCTCCAAAAACGTAACCGCGTCAATTTTATGCAGGCCGCAAGCGGTGTGATTGGTCTGCCAGAAAACATTAATTAAAGAAAAAACATTGATAAATCAATGCTAACACTTCAGGGTTGGTGCTACATATAGGCGGAGTAAGCATTTGCCTAGGTCCTCTGGCTTTGAGGCGGGGCGTCTGTAACATCCCTATACGTACGCTAGTCCACTAATCACGACGGGTGGCAAAATACTAGGCTTTTGGTCTATTGGAAAATAGATGAATTGTCACTCAAATGTAATGAAACCATTTAATGTCACCGTTTCAAATGGGTCCCACCTTCTGAATGAAAAGGGCTTTTCATACTTGAGTACGAAAATCCAAAAATGCTACTTTTCCAGCAGCTGAATGGCTTTAGTCGTGGAATTATGGTGGTGCCAAAACTAATGAATCCTTTGGGGTTGTGCGAAGCGAAAGGCTAAACAGGCACGGAAAGAAGTTTTCACTTCCTTTCACTTCCACAAGCAGTTGATTTGTGTAGGCTATATAGCGCACTGCAATAGCTAGGATATTGGTACAATAGAAAGGTGAAATCCTGTCAATGTAAAAATTTTTTTTTCAGTGCAGTTGTTTTACAATATATGGCTATTACTTTCATAGGAATAATATGTAGGAATGTAGGAAATGGTTGGAGCTCTTAATTTTGAAGTGCACCAGATTGATTAATTAATCTTTAAAATGTACAAAATTTTCTTCCGGGGGTCATTGCACGTAGTCCCCTAGAGTGACACAGGTCCACCCACCACAGTTTCACCAAATCCTTTGGGAAACACATTGCTATTCTCAACAAACAAATTACCTTAAAGTTTCATTTATATGGACATAGAATGAATAAATTAAAAAAATACTATTTTAATAACAGATGTTGTATTGATAAAAAGTGTTAGGAATCATACTTGTTACAAATGCTTTTTATTCAGAGGGGTGTGGTGCGGGGGGCGTCTATCAAATTTTGCCTAGGGCCTCCAAACGTCTAGAACCGGCCCTGAGTCATTTGCCCACTACAGTTTTTTCATTGACATATCAGGAAAATATCCTGGAAAATTCCTCATGGAACACCACTGAGAAAATGGTGAATGTTTCAGAAAGCTCAACACAACAGGTCTCAGATGAATTTACCTGAAGCATAAAACGACAGATGCACATCCACTCTGTGAATTCCTTGCAGACCGTGTGCAGGATGAGAAAATAAACGCACAGTTTTATCGCTTTATCTTTTGTCTGTTATCAATGTCTGTAACTGCTGCACAAAAGTGCAAGAGTGGAAGGCCACTCAAGGGTCAATTTGAACAGCAGCAAAAATGACATGCTCTGACCTTCCCATACATTGAACAAATCTCTGTCAGCCATTGTCACATCCAAATCCCTTATACTGCCAGATTCAATCCACCTAGATCATAATCTGTCCACCCCAACTGCCTCCAACAAGGGATTCTGTCTCCTAATAACACAATCCACCACATTCAAAATCAGCTTTTATTCCCCCGGGAAAAAACAAAGAACTGACCGCCTTAAGCACTTATGCTTTATATGATTATCTTTCCTCTAATACATTGGACTAATAGGCTTTGTGGCTATAATTTTCACACTCCCCTGCTCATAATAATACAGCAAATGCCACTCGGTTTGTATTTATTCCACCATATGCAGCTGTTTATTGGATTGGTTAATGTGTAAAGTTATTCCATAATATTTTGTATTTGTCTTATAATGCATCATATTAACCTATTTAACATTGTTGTTTTATGGCTTTTGACTCCACAACAGCCACACAAAGATTTGAACAGCTAAGCAACACATGTATGCATTGAATTATCGCAAAATATTAAATCAAGTGACATTCATTATTTTAAAAAAAAATCTCACAAAACTAAGCTTGTTAGTAAAACGCAAAAATAACTGAAATACGGTTAAGTTAAATTATGAATATATATATATATATATATATATATATATATTTTTTTTTTTTTTTTAGTAATATGGTATATACACCGATCAGGCATAACATTATGACCCTGATTATAACACTGATTATCTCTTTATCACGGCACCTGTTAGTGTGGCTCTTGTGGGGTGTTCCCGGTCTGCAGTGGTCCGTATCTATCAAAAGTGGTCCAAGGAAGGAATTGATGCATGTGCGTCGCTTACCTGGGGAAAACATGGCACCAGAATGCACTTTGGGAAGAAGGCAAGCTGGCGGAGGCAGTGTGATGTTCTGAGCAATGTTCTGCTGGAAACCATGGGCCCTGCCATCCATGTGGATGTTACTTTGACATGTACCACCTACCTAAGCATTGTTACAGACCATGAACACCCTCTCTCATATATATATATATATATATATATATATATATATATATATATATATATATATATATATATATATATATATATATATAACTCTTGGTCTTTGTGGGAGATCCAGGTCTGCCTCCTGTTCCCCTTTTCTTTCCACAAATTCCCTGTCGCCTCTCTACCGCCTCTGTCAATAAAAATAGCACAATCCCCCAAAAATAAAAGCTGTAAAAACTGCTGACTCTTCGGCACAACTGGTCAAGCAGCATCAGAGTTATATTGTGCTGCAGAATAATAGTGCCTCTTTAAAATTGTAGTAAAATCTTGTTCTGCTCTTCCTTGCACATGCCAGCTAACACCGATCCATCCTAAAGATTCTCACAAAGTCACTAAGAACAAAAATAATAATAATTATGCCAAACACAATTAGCATGGTGCAATATCCCACTGGGAAAGTGAACAAGATGCATGTTTTTGCCCTGAAATGCACAGCTGTTTAATGAATTCAAATTAGTTGACTTTGTCCAAGTATTTTCTAAAGCTGTTTGTGTACAGTGACTTTTGTGTTATTCAGGTTGACTAAAGATGGATGCATCTCTTTTTTTAGGCAATCTCAAAAGCGGAGAAGAAATGTCAAACACAAGATAAATACCAAAAGGTGTGTCTATAGTCCTGAATGAAATAAAGATGGCTTTTGCTAAATGTCAACAGATCTGACCCGGAGCAAATTAAATGGTTTACTTTTATACCTTGTCTTAAAAATCATTCCTTATTGTTGAAGGTGAGAGGGAAAAGACACGTTGGGGATCATCTGAATTATGTCAGCCGGTAAAACCAAATAACATTTGCTTCATCACACTGAAAAAACTATCCATGACAGTTTGATATACAGACGCCATCTAGGAGAGCCATTGATGGCCTATAATTATACAACTACTCTTAGAGCGAGACCCTCGCCTGTGGGACTCCATATATCAGAATTCATACGCCCCCAAATAGCCCCACGTTCCTGTGATGGATATCCAGGATGGATAACAGCAGAGAAGGGAAAGCCATATATCTGTAGGGACTTCATAACTTTCACATCCATCCACTGTCAATGTGCAACAACCAAGGCCAGAAGACTTTATTATGCATACAGGAGAGCTTGACGAGGAATAAGGTACGGTTGAAAGGATAGGGCTGAAATTCTGATAGCATTTCTGGCCACAATAAACACTAAAACATGACAAGGATGGAAAGTGAAGTGCTTTTTATTCAAGCCACAGTCGATTGATTTAAAACCTTTTTTTTCCTGTGTCAAACATAAAATGCCATAACTGTTATTGTAAAGTAAAATAAACGACTTTAAGCAGGGTTTTGTCATTAATACGGGCTAAAAAAGCACACAGGTGTCACTTCATTATGAAATGGGAAGCATTTTAAGATATGGGTACATTTATATGGATAAATTTGAAACTCAATGGTCCTCTGAGAAATCTGTGATTGCCGATATTGTGTTATACTAACGCTTCTCCTTGTGTTTTTTGGCCTACCTGAGCTACCATTTGCACAACAATATTCTGTATGCTTTCATTTCAACATGGATGGTATCCGAAGAAATTTTTTTATTTATAAATACAGCCAAATCGCAGAAACTGCGAAGACTGCCCATATTAATATCAGTGTCAGGTAAGATATTTGTCTAGATGTCTCTGCACACTTATGTGGGTTTATTCTTAACTTCGATAACTTAAATGAAGTCTATTTAAATAGGGTTTTAATAATAAATTGAATAAGTTATACCAATAAGTAATTCATTAAAAACATATACTTCATACGTGATCATGCACACAAGCACAGCAGATAAGCTTCTGTAACGCCTACCCACTCCCACTTCTGTAATAAACGCGGAGATGTTAGCCCCATCCGAATTGGTACATGAAATCACAGACGTCAGGTGATAAGAATTGTAACTGTGTTTTTGTCCTGCGAAAGTTTTTTGAAGACAATAGAGTGCCGAAGTGATGACGTCACTTTGTAGGCCAACCCGGAAGTTAGCGCCGCATGGGTTCCCTCGATGAAAAGCCTATGTATTTTCCCCATAGACTTTTGGAAAATCGCAAAAAATAAGATCTGTGTTCAACAAAGAGTTATGACCCTCACACATTTTGTCTATCAAGATAATCTTTACACGTTAATCCAAAATGTATACATTTTGAAGCCTAAATGAAGCCGTCAGATATAAAAATGCTAATGGTAGGCTATAAACGGACTACAGCACACCATGGTCGCGGATCAACGTCATCATCAAGCGTCCTCAAACTTTATTTAAAAAAACATGCTCGCTCATTATGATCTGCGCTGTGTATGAACACTTATACAGTTTTTCATGAGAAATATTGCCGATATTGTAAGGGCAAGTAAAACTAGGGAGAGATAGAGGAGTTATAATAGTATTAAAGATAACTATACAAACAATCTCAGAACAAGCACAACACAGTTAAATTCCAAACATTTAATATAATAATTTAAAGAGAATTGTCCAATAGCATTTATAATATATTATAAATAAACCATACTCATTTTGTTCACATTTTCTATATATTTTTACCTGGTAATCCACAAGCCCCAATGTGAGAGCCAGAGTAGTAAATGTTATCTCACATTCACATTACTGTGAGCTGACTGGAGTGTAGTTACAATAGTATACAATAGTTTAACATTTAATTTTTGGTATTTGTCAGACAGGCGACTTACAGTAAATTTTGAGTAAAACACACAGCTTATCACTGTCACTTTTTACCCAGCCGTCCAATCACATTGGAGGAGGGGCGGGACATATACAACACCGGCCAACTGCCACATTCTGCATGTACAACCTCAACCTATGACAACAAGAAGCATAATAACGTTATAAAATATTTTAATAAAAGAGCCAGAGCAAATACTTTGCATTTTATCTGCATTTTTATATAGAAACAATACAGAAACCAACTATCTGTGAAATTAGATAGTAACACTTCCGTGGATATTCTGTATCATATCAAGTAAAGAGTCTTAACTGAAAGAAAAAAAACCCGCTGTGCTACCAAATCGCTTTCAAGTGCTCACAGCAAGGCGTTTTCAGCTGGCTAAAAATGCTTTGGTGGACACGTGGCCATAGCGTCGTCACAGCTGTACTGGGGCATACTAGGTATCCAGCGTTTTATCCCGTACACACATAATAGAGATGTTCAGTCATGCGGTTACAGCTTTCATTACAGAACAGCATGCTTCCAGGTTTTTGGAAGAGTGTTTAA
The DNA here is from genome assembly GCA_023029165.1 of Gobiocypris rarus. NCBI lineage: Eukaryota > Metazoa > Chordata > Actinopteri > Cypriniformes > Gobionidae > Gobiocypris > Gobiocypris rarus. The sequence goes on from CM040928.1 coordinate 8,433,905, forward strand.
TTGGCAGCGCCGTGTTTGACAAGCATCCCGAAGAAATGAATTTCAGCCCACATGTTTGGACTTTCCATCCCCATTGTGTCCAGCACACAATTGGTAAACATCTCTCACATTGTCTTTGTTTGGCCGTATTGAATTGCTGTGTGCACCGATGGGAGATTGCTGGACAGAAAGCAAGCAACGGCTGGGCACGACTTCCCAGATTCTCTAAAGATTAACTCAAGAGATAAACTATCTGGGTTTCCTCCACATCTACACTTCATCCTGATGAAAAGCTACCCGGGCTGTCAGCAAGTCTGTTCAATTTGCAAATCCTAATAGCTACTACAACTTAAGCAGCTTGACACATTTTAGAAGAAAATGAATTGATAAAACTCTATTTAACTTTAGGAGGCTGCTATCATCCTGCGCTGAGATGAAGTCTGCAAGTTATAATGGCCACTGCTCATTTTTCCAGCTCTACAGGACGGAAAATGTATCTTACAGCCTTCGAAATAGTCAATCCCTCCAGCCATTTATAGCTAAATGCTTTTAAGTCAAAAAGTCGACAAGCAAATAAATGGCCTGGTTTAAAGAACAATTCACAGATGTTTTAGCCTGCCCGTTTCAAGGGTTAAAAATGTAGCAGCACAAAGAAACAGACAGTTCACTTAAAAACGGAAATTCTGTCTTTCTTTACTCACCGTCATGATGTTCCTAACCCGAACGAGAAGGAAAGGACATGTTTGGCAGGATGTTCACGGTATTCTTTCCCATTCAATGACAGTGAATGGTGAACAGAGGCTGTCAAGCTCCAAAAATGAGAAGACATAAAAATTCATAAAAGCTTTATAAAAAACAGTAGTCGATACAAACTGAGCACTTTAGCTGAGTTAAATTCGCTTTAATCTATCTCAAACCTCATTTGAGTAATTGTGAATATGTGTATATTTAAATCTGGCATATCTCAATCGGGGTGAAAGACACATGAAAATCTAAATATTTGACAGCAAACCTTGGAATAGTGAACGAGATTTGAGCTTCAGGAGATCTAGGGCGTGTTCACACCAAGAATGATGACTATTATATGCTGCAGTTATGTCGTTTGTGGCTTTAAATGCCCAAGCTCTTTAAATTCAGGAGGATTCTGATTGGCTATCAATCATTCTGGAAAAATCCTTCCAATGATTTTGTTCCTCTGTATCGTTATCATTGTAGATGTGGTGTGGACATACATTCTTCAAAATAAACTATTCAAAAAGGGGGGAGGGGGTGTTTGTAGCGATGCCATTGACTTTTCTGTGAACAGTTCTGAACAATAGCCTTTTAATAATCCGATATCCGAAGAACCTTTTTCCACTATAAAGAATACTTATTACAATGGAAAGGCTCTGTGGATGTTAAAGGTTCTTCATGGAAGCATAGATGACAATAAAGAACCATTACTTTTAAGAGAACATCTTCTTATTAAAATTATAGTTATCATTATAGCTATCGGCCTTAGTGCAAATGGCCCTTTTGATTATAGTGCACAATTTGTGTGGGCTATTTTTATGGCTCTTTTGGTGACCATTCACTTTCATTGCATGCAAAATAGCAATTTCAACTTCTAAATATCTCTTTTCATGTCCCACAGAAGAAAGAAAATCATTTTGCTTTGGTAAAGACATGAAGGTCAGTAAATAACAAAAGAAAAAGAGTTTAAAAAAAATCACTGCAGCAGTTTTTTTTTCCAGCATGTGTGTCTGCAGGGGTGGACATTAAAGAATACCACAGGCAGGCCGACAATGAAAAACAATCCCCAGCATTTGAGGAACAAGTAGTTAATGAGTCCATCTGACCATACAGTAATGTACAGCTATGACTTGTGTGGCATTTATATAACGCGCACACACATTGTCACATTGCTGAAGGAAAGCTAAAACATGCAAATCCTTATTTTACCTGTATGCCTGTCTCACAGGACTCTTAAGACTATTTTTAACTCGTTTTTACAGCTGCACAATGGAACAGGGGCTTCACCCATTATACCCAAGTGGGAAAAAAATCAAGGCACAAAGAGCAGCATGAGGAATTACAAATCGTGTCCATCAAAGTCTGAACGCTCCAGCACAGCAGGTGAACGGTTTTATTCGTCCCATGGGATCCCACCCCCTCCTCTCTCACTCCCGCTCCCAAACGGATATTTTATTAATAAACATCAGTCAGAAATGGATGGCAGATGAATTCATGTTGATTAATTAACAACCCCTAAAATAACTTACACAGCACAATGCAAACAAGCCCAGGCAGTTTGATAAACTGGCATGACACTTTGGTTGTGCTGCGTGATGAAATGACTCAGTTACACAAGTCAGGCAAATGAAGAACTGCTATTAAAAAAAGCGACTCGTGTTGATGCTTCAAAAGCAGGGATTGACATATTCCTGAAAGGGCATTGTATTATGCACACTCCACACTCCCACTGAGAGAAGGTTAGAGGATGCCACGTGAGGATGATAGCAGTAATAAACAGCTGTTAACAACCGTGATCCCATCCTTAAACCTCTATAATCAGGATTGCTACAAACAGCATGTTATGCACATTTCCCCCTAAATGCTCACAGCAGATTACAGTGGCTGTGAAATGCAGGCAACAGCGAGACATAGATTTTTTCAAACGAGCTTTGAAAAGAACAGAGAGAGATAAAGAAATCAAAGATGCAACACCCTTCAGCATGCCGATCTGCGATGCGCTCTCTCTGCAGTGAATGCATGAACTTCCACCAGTCATGAGTGACATTTTCTGGCAGACATGCAGTCGTTCATACATGGAGGGGCTGAGCTTAATCCCTGAGTTCTGTGAGCTGCATAATAGAAACAAATGTATTCCTGCGTGTGCAGAGGGCATGGAGAGAGGTATCATCTGACACTCGTAATATATCACTCTGAATGCTTGAAAGCTAAAAGGGCTTATTCTTTACTGGCAATAAACTTGTATTAAGCCGATTAATCTGTCGATTAATATTTACCAACAGCCTTGTCAATGGATTTTCTGTTTTCAAATAATTTTTCAGTCATAAATATTGTGTAAAGCAAGTGCTCCTTTAGTGTACATTTTATTTATTGTCACTAAATTGTACTGCATACTGTGTTTCACCACCAGTACTGACTACGCTGTTCTCTAGATATATATGCTATATAAAAGTATACATTTTAGTTTTTTTCCCCAAAAAATGTTGGCCAATAGTGTGTGTGTGTTTATATATAATATATATATATGTGTGTGTGTGTGTGTGTGTGTGTGTGTGTGTGTGTGTGTGTGTGTGTGTGTGTGTGTGTGTGTGTGTGTGTGTGTGTGTGTGTGTCTCATGAAAAAAGACAGTTGGGCTAAAATAAATGAAATGCACATACACAAAAAAAAGTCCTGCATTAATATATTCATGTATTCTTTAAAGTCATACTCTTTAAATCTCTTTCAAGGCAACACTTTCTGAACCAAATCAGTTAGTTTGAAGACACAGAATAGCAAAGAAATGTCTCAAATTATATTTGTTTAATTTATTCTACAATGCTCGTTGGGATTTGTTAATAGTGGCATGTGTTTCAAAATATTCAGCTCCGAGTCATATCACACTGAATTTAGATTGATTGCTATATAAAACGAAATCTGGCATGCACATGATCATAATCATAGTTTTCACGAATGCTTCGACACAGGTCTAATCGCTACATGATGCGCGTGCAACATACCTGCGATTTATGCTGCTGACCATCCTCGAGTTCTGAAACACTGTTCATGATTTTCCATCGATCATTTACCATTCTCTGGAATCCTTACCATCCGAGAGTTGTTTTCACAGGCATGAGGAGAGAACGGGACTGTCAGTCTTAAATTCCAGCATCCAAGAAAGAGAAATATGAAACAACACAACAGTCTAGGGGAACTAAAACTACTTCACAAAATGATTCGCACAAACCTACTGAAAACCGGGGCACAAAACTAGAGATCCACACTCATTTTGTAAAAGAAAAATATACGTACTTCAAGGGACTTATCCCTCACCCCAAAAAGAAACAAAACAAGAAAATGCAGTCCGAAAGCAGATCCGATCTCCTCAACGCTCTCAAATTCTGAGGCGAAGGTGTGACGGTTTGCGGATGATGCGTTCCGTTAGTTGACAGGTAACGTTATTCCTCCTCCTCAGATATAAAACTTTCCCTATCCAGTCTGTGAGAAACAAAAACACGCGGGTTTAGATAATATAACACAAATTTATGCGAAATAACTATATGTTAAGCATCCGTTTGATTTGCTTCATTCCTGTGGTGTGATAACACGCTCCTGAAATGCTCCCCCCTATCTTGTGCTTACACCGTGTCTGCTAGCGATGTCCGATCCGTGAACGAATCGTTCTTCTGAGTCGGATCTTTTCAATGAATCATTTGATCCGGTTCACTAAACAGGTCTCACGCACTGGACTGAAAGATTCGGTCACGATTGGGTCACAGAGGATCTCGAGTGAACAACTCTGGAGTGTACCGAGGATTGGACTGATATAAGACGACCATTTTCTTTTTAAAGTTTTATGTTATTTATTTATATTTATTTGCATTAATGTATTGTCTGATGTGTATTGTTTTAGATGTTTTGTGAATTACTTTTCTTAGTAGACTAGCTATCTCTCTGATTACTGTAGCTTGTTGGAAAATGTAGCCTACTTTGCTGCCTTGCTCTGCATTGAGTTTCTTATCCTGTCTGAGTGTTTTTGTGTGATATATGCATCTCCTGTGATCTTTGTTCAATTTAAAAGGGGGATTGATGGGGCGAATAGTAGAAAAGTTACAAATAAAACGTAATTAATAGGCCTACGACTTTCAAATGTCCGTTTGATCAATTAATAAATTACATTTTATCAAAACGTGCAAGAAGACAATTAAAAACAGTCAAGAGCTGTTATGTAAACTTAATTTAGATATTCATTTACATTAAACACAATTATTAAAAAATATATAGCCTATATGAAAAAATATTGAAATAAAACTGGGGGAATGCGCGTTATACAATGTGATGACATGCCAACTAGCACAACAAATCAGTGTTTGAATCGGTTCTGGAAACGAACTGTTCGATTCGCGTAAAGGCCAGTTCACACCAAGGACGATATAGTTCTGAAGATCGTTCTCAATATTAAAGAATAACAAAGTTCACACCACAGCTATAACGATAAAATCACTTTCGGAACGATTTTATCCAGCTCATGACCGATAAAACATTGACAGCCAATGAGAATCCATCCTGCTGTAACGCGCTCGAGACAGATAGAACAACTGCCTGCTGGTGTGGATGCTTAATAAAGTTATCTTGACTTTATAGTTATCTTTGTTTGGTGTGAACGGGCCTTAACACCACTTAAGCTCTGCAGCATTTTTCGAATAATTATGACGTATGCAATATTCGACCCACGGGTGGGGCGCAGAGCTGAAGTGGTTACCAGAAGCTGTAATGTTAATCAGATATTAGCATAACATTATTGACATGCAGAATAGCAGAGCGCACCAATTTCTTTTCACTTTAATTAATTTTCTTTAATTAAAATGAAAGAAATTAGACAGGTTTGATCATATTTAAACCCTGGATGGGTTCAAATATCTTATAAGATATCTTACCCAAAACTGTTGATAAGACCCACACAGAGAAGTCCACAAATCTATCCATCTAATCTATCGACTATGGGAAGCATATTGTGGTCAAACTTTAAAACTTTCAATTGCTATTTTTTTATTTATCAATTGTATCAAAGAGTGACATCATTCATCTGCTTTAAAATATATCTAACTCATACATTTGTGCCTGCATTTTCTTATATCTGCTATAAAATAAACCTCTAGGATACAGATTAATAAGTGTTTACTGTTCTATACAGATTAATAAGTGTTTACTGTTCTATACAGATTAATAAGTGTTTACTGTTCTGGAAAAGACTGCTCGCATGCCATTTTCTGACCCATGTATTTAACAGCTACACACCATTTCATGTCATTGAGATTTACAGATGTAGAGTACAGATGTGCTTGTATCATCCCAAAAAAAAACAACAACACACATTTTGAGGGTTATTGTGAGGTCATTGTGTTCTGCTGTTGTTTTTCAAAAAGCAGCATCTCTGTTTGAAAGACTTTTTTTTTAAGTCAGTGTTACACTGATCAACACTGACACATGCAACTGCACATGCACACTGTTTTTATACAGTTATCAAAATATTTAGTTACCACGAAACCAAAATTGACTATTCTTGTTTTTATGGAAAATTGCAGTATTTACTATAAAAGATTTATCCATGCACACACATATATACATATATAAAGGTCCTTCTAAAAAAAATAGCATATTGTGATAAAAGTTCATTATTTTCCATAATGTAATGATAAAAATTAAACTTTCATATATTTTAGATTCATTGCACACCAACTGAAATATTTCAGGTCTTTTATTCTTTTAATACTGATGATTTCGGCATACAGCTCATGAAAATCTAAAAAAATTTGCATATCATGAAAAGGTTCTCTAAACGAGCTATTAACATAATCATCTGAATCAACTAATTAACTCTAAACACCTGCAAAAGATTCCTGAGGCTTTTAAAAACTCCCAGCCTGGTTCATTACTCAAAACCGCAATCATGGGTAAGACTGCCGACCTGACTGCTGTCCAGAAGGCCATCATTGACACCCTCAAGCGAGAGGGTAAGACACAGAAAGACATTTATGAACGAATAGGCTGTTCCCAGAGTGCTGTATCAAGGCACCTCAGTGGGAAGTCTGTGGGAAGGAAAAAGTGTGGCAAAAAAAGCTGCACAACGAGAAGAGGTGACCAGACCCTGAGGAAGATTGTGGAGAAGGACCGATTCCAGACCTTGGGGGACCTGCGGAAGCAGTGGACTGAGTCTGGAGTAGAAACATCTAGAGCCACCGTGCACAGGCGTGTGCAGGAAATGGGCTACAGGTGCCGCATTCCCCAGGTCAAGCCTGACCTGGGCTACAGAGAAGCAGCACTGGACTGTTGCTCAGTGGTCCAAAGTACTTTTTTCAGATGAAAGCAAATTTTGCATGTCATTCGGAAATCAAGGTGCCAGAGTCTGGAGGAAGACTGGGGAGAAGGAAATGCCAAAATGCCTGAATTCCAGTGTCAAGTACCCACAGTCAGTGATGGTCTGGGGTGCCATGTCAGCTGCTGGTGTTGGTCCACTGTGTTTTATCAAGGGCAGGGTCAATGCAGCTAGCTATCAGGAGATTTTGGAGCACTTCATGCTTCCATCTGCTGAAAAGCTTTATGGAGATGAAGATTTCGTTTTTCAGCACGACCTGGCGCCTGCTCACAGTGCCAAAACCACTGGTAAATGGTTTACTGACCATGGTATTACTGTGCTCAATTGGCCTGCCAACTCTCCTGACCTGAACCCCATAGAGAATCTTGAGAAAGAGAAAGTTGAGAGATGCAAGACCCAACACTCTGGATGAGCTTAAGGCCGCTATCGAAGCATCCTGGGCCTCCATAACACCTCAGCAGTGCCACAGGCTGATTGCCTCCATGCCACGCCGCATTGAAGCAGTCATTTCTGCAAAAGGATTCCCCACCAAGTATTGAGTGCATAACTGAACATAATTATTTGAAGGTTGACTTTTTTTGTATTAAAAACACTTTTCTTTTATTGGTCGGATGAAATATGCTAATTTTTTGAGAATCATCAGTATTAAAACAATAAAAGACCTGAAATATTTCAGTTGGTGTGCAATGAAACTAAAATATATGAAAGTTTAATTTTTATCATTACATTATGGAAAATAATGAACTTTTATCACAATATATATATATATATATATATATATATATATATATATATATATATATATATATATATATATATATATTTATATATATATGTGTATATTAAATTCATGTGCCCTTGTAAATCTTCAATCAAAATAAGTTCCCCTCCTCTTGCAGCAAGGTGTTTACTGGCGTGAGAACCTGTCACTCACATGTGATCACATCAATAGACCTTATGTAGCTACGCCCCTTTTCAGGGGTTGTTCTGTCTTCCGGTTTGTATTTCCACAGCATGAAGGTAAGATCTTACGGATTTATGAAGGAACCGCTTGATTTAAAATCTTCCCGGTCTACTGACATTTTGTTATGACATCCGCTTTAAACATTACAGTGCTCATGATCATGTTTGTAAACTCGACAATAAGTGCATCCACTTGCTAAATACTCTTTGACAACGATGCAATAGAAATATACAGAGATACCAAAAAAAACAGAAGTTCAAAGACAAAATTCTAAAAGACAACTGCATGCCTGCTTCTCTGGCACATTAGGTCTATAAAGTGAGCACTGCCGCATTTTCATTCATTCAACTTTAGGCTTCAAAAACCTACAGGTGACTTCACATTACCTCCATATTTTTTTTGCAGTCTATGGCTATGACCCTGCCATTTTGGAATAGCAATAGAAAATCAGCAATTTGCAATTTCACTTCCTCCACGTCCTGCCACAACCCTCTCAAAATTCAAATGGAATTGCAATCCCTTTTACACTTGCATTTCCGATGTCTAACACAGTCAAATGTCAATCAGGGTTAATTGATATAGTCGGAAAGTATACCCCACCCTCAAGTGGTGGAAAAGAAAGAACCGTTTTCAATGTTAATAATTCCAATAAGGAAAATGGGGAAAAATATCCAATAAATGTGTCAATTTGGCGGGTTTTTTTATTTTTTATATATGTAAAACTGCTGTGTAGTTTTTCACACTGCAAACAAAGTCACAAACCTGGAACTAAGTACTTATCACCTGGCAACCAAACAAAAAGAATGTAAAAGAATACGGCTCTGGTTGCAAGCAACTTGAGAAGAAATTAAGCTACATCTGTGGAACCCAGCATGTGTATGTCTGAACATGAATTAAATGTCAAAATAAAGATACAAATAGTTAAAAAAATTATGTTGATAATGTTGAAATAATAGAATTTAGAGCATCCTCCTATGAAACGAACATAACCATTGTGACGTAATCTAACAGTTTTCTTTTTTTCTGGATGCCAGAACATAAAATCAGTTCTGCATTTTTGACTTTGTTTGAATTAAGTGGAAAAAAATTGGCCTGTTTTTACTACAAAAAATAGCAAAATTTCCTGTTTTCCACCACTTGAGGGTGGGGCATACTTTCCGACTATATCAATAAACCCCGTCCTCAAAACTGATTGACAGTTGAATGTGTAAGACATCGTAAATGCAAGTGCAAAGGGGATTGCGACTATTTCGTGAAGGTTGTGGCAGGATGCGAAGGAAGTGAAAAAGCAAATGAGTGTTTTTTTATAGCTATTCCAAAATGGCAGTGTCATAACTCGTAAAATATTGTAAACACAATTGCAAACAGACTGCGTGTCTATTTGAAATTTGGCAGACATGTTACACAGAAAAGAAAACCCAAAAGCAATTGCAAATCATGCATTTGTGTTACCATTATGTCAAAATGTATGCGTGCACAAATTGAAAATGCAATTGCAAATACAATTTGCAATTCCTATTGAATATTGTCCAGAATATCATTCCATACAAATGTTTGTATGAATCAGAACTGAATTCCAAAATGTACCACTGTATATCCATAGTATATGAATGTGGATACCATCCTTTACCACGGTGCTTTGTAAGTGTATAAAAATGGTGTGAGTCAGTATGACAATGTTACCAGTATGAAGTTAAAGCCAGCAAAATTTCACCTTGTTTGGATGTCAAGTCCTCAACATGCAGGTTTGTTTGAGAGATCCACTTCAGGTAGTTTAAAAAAATGAGCAACTTTTCTGTCAGCTGGTAAACAAGCTGCCATTTGAGCTGTGAAAACTATGTCAGGAGATGTGCAGAAAACTCTATTTGTCGTTACTTTGCAAGGCAGCTACTGTAAGTATGGACACCCAAGAGCTTTCCAACAAAAAGGTTGGAAACCTCTTTACGCAATTAAATTTTCAGTCAAACTGATTTGTAAACAGCTAAAACATGATATAAACTGTCCTCTACTAGGAAAATAGTGACATGAATGCCTTTGTTCCCTGTATTAATCATTCATCCTCAAAATTCACACCAAGGATTAGAACTAACAATAAAGACATGGTTCTAGAAACGATAATCGTTGGAATCACTTTCACTTTCAGAATCCATCCTGCATCATGCATTAAGAGCGTGAGCATTTAAAGTGGCAGATTGACAAATGTCAACGTTCCTGTAGAATATGTAGCATAATGAACATCCGTTCAAGCTTTTTTCCCCAGCTATGTGTGCAGAGCAGGAACAAGGAACCGTAACCAGCTCAATCTGGCTCCTTCAAATGTGAGGTTGTCAAACCGGCGAGTTAGCAGAGCTGGAAACAGAAGCCACAGAGAGTTGCCCTCTGTCTAAAAACAGCCTTCTGTGGAATAAAGAGACTGTGAAAAAGATACCCAAAAAAGTGAAGGCATGTTAATATAGGCAACAAGATGCATCTCACTGACAACTCGAAAAAAAGCTGAAAAAAATGTTTTGGTTTGTTTTTGTTCTTAGATAAAGTTTCTTTATTGGCATCTACGGTTCCATGAAGAACCTTTAAATCTGGAATGGATTTGCCTTAAAGGGACTTTGGTAAGTCTAAACAGAACTATAAACACAGATAACTATTTACAGTCCTCATGAGCCTCCGTTACGTGCCAGAGCCTATGAAATATTCAGATCCGAGAGGCAAGACCTCAGCTGGAACAACTACATTTTTCCCTGATTGGCTTTAATTAATTGACAGTTTTGTTCAAAACACAAAGAATACATATCAAAAGCGCTGATTATTATTTAGTAAAATGAAAAACATGATTAAAATTAATCAAAAGAGCAAACTTACTTAAGGCCAAATTCATTTTTCAGTTGCTGAAGGCAGACGACAAATGAGCTTCTACTACAGAAATAACCAAATTATAGTCTTAATTTATCAAAAGTCCTCAAGGCGTTTTGGGTAAAAATCAGAGCTGGCAAAGCAATAATGTGAAACTCAAGAAACTAGCTTAAAAAAAACACAATCAATCAAGCAGTCAATCAATAAACCAACTGCTTTGTCAATACGTTGTTTGTCTACCTGTCCATTTACCTCACATTCATCAGTCCACTACTTTCTGCTGTAATAAGAGTTCTCAGTCTTCCTCTCCACCTATCTATCAATATATCTACCTCAGTTTTCACACCTTTAGGCCTTATATTACAGATGCAAGTTGCAGTGTTTGGTTCACACTTGAGTCGCCTCTCCGCAGTCTAGACGTCAGATGTTGACAGCGTGATTGGCAATTACTTGCCATTTTGCTTAGATCCACTTTAACCTTCCAATACAGAACATTTACTGCAAGGTTATTTTACTCTGAATAGCAGTAAATATGACAATGCATGATTTCTAGTAAATTATAACCTCAGAGTGGACAATAATAATGGCCTATCATGTCATCAGCCTTAACACGGATTTATCTTCACATGTCCTATGGTGAAATGGATAAGCCATTGCGGTCAAGGTGAAACGAGGGATCTCAGCGGCACTAATATCCCTCTTGAAACTTGATACAAAGTAAATGTGCTTTAGGACACCCAAGAAATTATTGTTGTTGCAATTTGCTATTCATAATTAATTAATGAATGTATCTAGTTATATATATATATATATATAATATAGCTTTTATAGCCAGAATAATGTACACAGTATATATATATATATATATATATATATATACACATATGTAAACATTTGTAGGACAGTACAATAACATGTATTTTGTATAATCCATCTCATTTTGCAGATTCTGAAATATAGTCATGTGAAAAAGAAAGGACACTCTATTGTATTCCATGGTTTTCTGTATCAGGACATAATAAAAAATCATCTGGTCTTTGGCGGGTGTTAAAATTTGGAAAATAAAACCTCCAGTGAACAACAATACATAACATGTCACACTGTGTCATTATACAAATAGGCCAAAATGGAAAAGCCATGGGTGACAAACTAAGGACACCCTTAACATAGGAATTAAGAGGGAAAGTAGCAGTCAGGCGCTGCTTATCAATTGTCTTTGATTAATTGATCATCAGCAAGTAGGACCAACTCTATAAAAGCAGAAGTTTTGTCAGTTTGCTGGTCTGAGGCATTCAGGTGCGTGTTAACACAATGCCAAGGAGGAAAGACACCAGCAATGATCTTAGAGAAGCAATTGTTGCTGCCATCAATCTGAGAAGGGTTACAAGGCCATTTCCAAACAATTTGAAGTCCATCATTCTACAGTGAGGAAGATTATTCACAAGTGGAAAATATTCAAGACAGTTGCCCATCTTCCCAGAAGTGGATGTCTCAGCAAATTCACCCTGAGGTCAAACCCTACAATGCTTAGAGAAATCGCAAAAACACTCAAGAACTACACCTCAGACTACAGGCCTCAGTTAACATGATAAATGTTCATGGCAGTACAAAGATGGGAAAATGGCAGAAAAAGATGGGACAAGCTTGGCATACCAGGAGAAAGCTGCTTCTCTCTAAAAAGAGCATGACAGGATAGCTTAGGTTTGCAAAGCTGCATCTGAACAAACCATAATACTTTTAGAACAATGTCTTTTGGAAAGACGAGACCAAAGTGGGGATTTCTGGCCATAATGCACAGCGCCAAGTTAGGCGAAAACCAAACACAGCATAGCACAAACACCTCACTAAACGTCAATCACACTGATGGAGGGTTAATGGTTTTTGGCTTGTTTTGCAGCCACAGGACCTGGGCACCTTGCAGTCATTGAGTCGACCATGAACTCCAAAGTCGAGTCAAATATGACGCAATCCATTCGACAGCTAAAGCTTGGCCGAAATTGGGTCATGCAACAGGACCCCAAGCACACCAGCAAATCTACAACAGAATGTCACAAAAAAGGATCAAGATGTTACAATGACCAGTCAAAGTCCAGACCTCATCCTGACTATAATGCTGTGGCAAGAGCTGTGCATAAACAAATGCCCGCAAAACTCAATAAACTGAAGCAACATTGTCAAGAAGAGTGGGGCAAAATTCATCCAGAACGATGTGAGAGACTGATAAAGTCATACAGAAAGTGATTACTTCAAGTTATTGGTGCTAAAAGTGGATCTACAAGCAACTGAAGCATAGGGTATCCTTAGTTTGTCACCCATGGCTTTTCCATTTTGGCTTAATTTTTGCAAAATAAATAATGACAGTGTGACCTGGGACCGGAAAATCATGGCATTCAATAGGGTGTCCTTTCTTATATATATATATATATATATATATATATATATATATATATATATATATATATATATATATATATACACACACACACACACACATACACACAGTGGGGCAAAAAAGTATTTAGTCAGTCACCAATTTTGCAAGTTCTCCCGGTTAAAAAAGATGAGAGAGGCCTGTAATTTTCATCATAGGTACACTTCAACTATGAGAGACAGAATGAGAAAAAAAAATCCAAAATCCAGTCTGATTTTTAATTAATTTATTTGAAAATGATGGTGGAAAATAAGTATTTGGTTAATAACTTAAGTTCATCTCAATACTTGCAATGACAGAGGTCAAACATTTTCTGTTAGTCTGTAAGTTCTGTAAGTTTTTACACACTGTTGCTGGTAGTTTTTCCTCCATGCAGATCTCCTCTAGAGCAGTGATGTTTTGGAGCTGTCGCTGGGCAACACAGATTTTCAACTCCCTCCAAAGATTTTCTATGGGGTTGGGATCCGGAGACCACTAGACCACTCCAGGACATTGAAATGCTTCTTACAAAGCCACTTCTTCGTTGCCTGGGTGGGGGTGTTTGGGATCACTGAAGATGAAATGTGGCTGGGTCTTTCAGCATTACAATGCCCTTGCTGATGGAAGGAAGTTTTTACTCAAAATCTCACGATACATGGCCCCATTGATTCTTTCCTTTACACAGATCAGTCATCCTGGTCCCTTTGCATTAAAACAGCCCCAAAGCATGATGTTTCCACCCCCATGAGTTTTTACCAAAAAGTTTTATTTTGGTTTCATCTGACCATATGACATTCTCCCAATCCTCTTCTGGATCATCAGGGGGACACGTCTGGCACTGCAGGAATTGAGTCCCTTATGACGTGGTGTGTTACTGATGGTAGCCTTGTTTACTTTGGTCCCAGCTCTCTGTAGGCCATTCCCCCGTGTGATTCTGGGATTTTTGCTCACTGTTCTTGTGATCACTTTGACCCCACGGGGTGAGATCTTGCGTAAAACCCCAGATCGAGGGAGATTATCAGTGGTCTTATGTCTTCCATTTTCTAATAATTTCTCCCACAGTTGATTTCTTCACACCAAGCTGCTTACCTATTGCAGATTCAGTCTTCCCAGCCTGGTGCAGTTCTACAATTTTGTTTCTGGTGTCCTTTGACAGCTCTTTGGTCTTGGCCATAGTGGAGTTTGGAGTCTGACTGTTTGAGGTTGTGGACAGGTGTCTTTTATACTGATTACGAGTTCAAACAGGTGTCATTAACACAGGTAAAGAGTGGAGGACAGGGGAGCCTCTTAAAGAAGAAGTTACAGGTCTGTGAGAGCCAGAAATCTTGTTTTTTTGTAGGTGACCAAATACTTATTTTCCACCATAAGTTTTAAAAAATCAGACAGTGATTGTTTTTTTCTCATTCTGTCTCTCATAGTTGAAGTGTACTTATGATGAACATTACAGGCCTCTCTCATCTTTTTAAGTGGTAGAACTTGCACAATTGGTGGCTGATTAAAAACTTTTTTGCCCCACTGTATATATATATATATATATATATATATATATATATATATATATATATATATATATATATATATATATATATATATATATATATACATATTTTGCCTCCAAATCTTGATTTCATTTCATAATGTGACCATTAAATATCAGATGAAGTGAGTCATACTGTTTTTATCCACTTTTAACTTTAATGTTTGGTATGTCCACCTTTTGCAGCAATTACAGCAGCACATCTCTCTGGTGTTCCTCTGAGAATATTTTCAAACATATTTCATTCTACAACTGAAGCCAAAGGCTTTCCTTTGAATGTACAATAGATCTGTCCAGTTTATTTTCCAACTCACCCCAAATGTGCTCGATGGGGTTGAGGTCCGGACTTTGAGGGGGCCAGTCCATAATTTTTAATGTCCCAGCAGATTCCTTCCGGCGCAGGAAGTTCTGGCAATAGTTAGTTGGCAAATGTTTCGGATCATTGTCCTCTTGGAAAATAAATCCAGGTCCAATAAGACGACTCCCAGATGCCAAGTGTTCTAATCATTTTGTCACCACTGTATGTGTCACTGCATATTGATTTTAGATATTTTGTATGTTGTATTGTATTTTGTAGATATAAGTATTAGTTGTTTTCTAATACAACAGAAACTGGCACAATTATTACATGTTGTATGACTTAGGGGTCCTTCAATGCTGTCTGAGGTACATTAACATTTATATTACATATGCAATATGGGCATGACCACCAAATGCTGTTTCAATTATCAGATCAAACAGCGTTTTCAAGACTGTATTTAGCGCTGTCCACTAATTGAAAAATTTCAAAGCCAGGTGTATAGGGCATATAAGGGCTGTTTAGGAAATGGAAGTAATGGAAGATTAAGTTGTAGCTGGCCAAACCATATTTTTTGTCTTTAGTTTGTGTTGTGTTTTAAGTCAAGGGGACATAAAATGTTCACTTATTTACCGCATTAGGTGACGGTAGAGTGACCAAAGCAACAGACAGTCCAGCACCGCCAGCCTGTTGTGCTGCCACCTGGGAATATCATAATGGTTCTGCGTTTCTGCTTCAGGTAGGAGGTTCAGACAACAGCCAAATTGTGAAAATGCCCATCTGTCATGTCCCTGCATTTATCTGCCAGTGAATGAGAGAGGCTTAAGGAGCGCTGGAGAGAGTTATACAGGTAGAGAGGAGATAATAATGCAAAAATTACAGGATTGACATGGGTGGGTTTTAGAACAGAGCCACCGGATTACTCTGAGGATAACTACCCGAGCAATGAATATAATAGATCTTCTAGAGTGCTTCCTACAGCAGTTATCAGAGCTAAATTATTACCCATTAATGAGCCATTAAACACTTAATATTGAAAAATTATGTGCTTCTGACACAGAGAAAAGTCTTTTTCAAAAAAAGAAAATTTACTGTGTAAATAAAAGTGCAAACTGCAAATGAGCGAAGACAAAATGGCAAATTAAAATGGTAATATTGCATTAGGGAGGCTGTTGCAGAAATTTCCAGAGTGCGAAAAAGAGGAGATTTGGATTAATCCCTCGTGGTGAAGGGAGGAATCAGTAAGCAGGGAGCAGTGATAGTAGGTGGATATGGTGCATTTGGCTGTTTCTCTGTCATTTAAGCTGAGAGGAAACCTTCCATTTGCAAGAACGGCATCTAGGAACAGACACGTACCTCTGATTTTTATTATTTTTTAGGGATGGGGGATAATTTTTTTTTTTTTTCAACTTTAATAAATGTAGGTTATGTAGGTTAAAATGTAGGTTTAGAAATGTAGGTTAAAACACTATGACAATAATTGCACCTTCTGCTGATTATTTTCTTTGTGTCCTGGGATTTGTCCCGGGATAATTTTGGTTTATTCACACTGCCAGTGATTTTTTGGAATCTCTGCGTGCGTTCACACATATCTCATAAAGACACGTGACATCAATTTTGCATGATCATCTTGCATCTCGTGATTGTTGCTTTGACATGCGGACTAGCCAATAAAAGTACAACATGAAATGGCAAGTTACCCAAGTTTATTAGATCCATGCCATACAGTGTGATTTGTGATGATCTTACAGGATTGGCGATCACACTGTAGCAGACATTAAACTGAAAATTCTTTCACCGCAGACCCTCATGTCGCTCCAAACTCACTGAAATGTTTCCCTGTGGAACATAAAAAGAGTAATATAAAAATGACAGAGCTGCTCTTTTCCATATAATCAATTCTATTGTTTTAACCTTTTCCAGAACTATAGTTTCGATCCTAAATAAATTTTTCTTGCAGACCATGGCATGACAGCTCAAATGATCCGTAACTCCTCCCACTGCTATTATTCAAAGCATAAGTTCATCCGTACACTCACTTACACAGACATGCTTTAAGCCGGCTTTCAGTTTGCATACCTGCACTTCAGTCTGTCGCACAGACATGCGCTTACCCATCCTCCATCCCCAACTCTTCCTTATACCGGCACATGATCGCTTAGCTGCCTGTCCAAGGAGATATATTTTTCCATCCAGCTCATTATTGCTCAATATTGAAGTACTCATTACAGTACTTGTATTACTTCTGTATGGAATTATGTAACTGTTGCTTCTAAAAATAAAATTCTGATTAGTAGACAGGTTCAGACCTCAGCGAGGTTTGCGTAAGGACAGCTCAGAATCTGAACCCTTCAGAGCGAAGCCTGCCGCCAAATAACATTCAAAGCCTCTACAATAATCTTAATCAAACAGTGTGACTTCAGACAGAAATAAAGGCTGTTGGACATTGACAGAGGACAAATTCAACTAGACAGGGTTCTTTTACACTTGGTTCAACTGCCTGATCCAAACCCAAATTAGATTGCTCCCCCCTCTGTGTTCAGATTATATTATTTGGGTCTGAAGTTTGCCTCTGACTTTTATATTTTAGTTTCTGAACCGTTGGTTTTGTTTCCAAAGCTTCAGAATGTAACGGCACTTGCGTCTATCTTCCACGAATGTACAAATGCTTTAAAGAGCGCTAAAGGCGAGCAGAAATTAGACACAGGTTCTGAAGGTTTAGTCCTGGTCCGCTTAGTGTTCACACTGGCATCACAGAACCTAAAGATACTGAAACCTAAAGGCATAGGGATATGTTCGCAACCTGATTGATCGGCTTTTATAACGTATATTTCGAGACGGAACTTACAGAACATCCAAAACAGTGCTGTGTGTTGGGCTAAATGTGCTGGCTGCATGTGCGTAGCCTACATGATGGTATTTTGACCAACTGAGAACTTGTGAAGAGCTTATCATACGTCATACTTTTCAGCGGTCTCGGTCCGCTTGTTTGGTGCGCACCAGGGTACGGATGGCAGAGTTTACACTTATTAAAATTAACTGACCTACCAGAGCAATCGCACCCGGGTTCGTTTTAATGAAACCAAACATGCCAAGTGTGAACACACCATAAATGGACAATTCTTATATATATATATACACTCATCACAATAGGGAAGATAAAACAAATCACATCTTCCATTTCATGGTCAAGTTCTGCCTCACTCATATTATCTCCATACATTGAGCACACTCTTTTGCAATGATGGTTTCTACGAAAAGTTTCATCTGAATTTGTGGGTTGATTGAATCTGGGCCTCAAACTATTTTTCACAGTTTAAATTCAATGGCACAAATTACGCCCTCTAATATCCCAAAGGTGACAAGCAGGAAGACAAGAGAAAGACAGCGTAATGCGACAGTTGTGTGACAAGCGTGTGGGGTGACAGAAATCTCAAATAGGGTGGCGAAGGAGGACGCTGCTGGGCTCGCTGCAACACTGACAGGGCTGACACCGCCTCATCAGGCTTGCATTTTATACTCTATTTGTGCCGAAACACTTCAGTGGGTTTGTAAATAGGCAATTATTTCCGAAAGCAGACAGAGCCAAAGATTTTCACATTGACAGCTGCATTGAGTTTATCGAGTGTATTAATAGAGGAATGTCATGCAGTTGGTGTGATGTTCTGAGACATCATAATGACCCGAGTCTCACATTGGCTTCACCTCGGTCAGAGGCCTGAATAGATAACCAAAGGAGTGTTCGTGCTAATCTCACAGAGCAATGGTGCGTTCATGAGAGGTTACATGGCACACAACCAAAGAATGTGTCACCAATAGCTACAAGCTATTAAAACCTTTTTGAAATGTAGTTAGCTACATTACAAGCTACTAACAAAACGTAAGTAGCAACACTGAAGCTATTAACAGCAATATTGCTTGTTACTGGAAAAGCTGACACTTTTAGGAAAAGAGCTGAACAAACACCATGCTTGAGATTAAATGAGACACATGATGTGTGAAGAAAAAAAAATCAAGGTAAATATCGTTTCTACTCTGCCGTTCAAAAGTTTGGGGTTTGGTTTTATCATTCATTTGATCAAATATACGGTAAAATATAATATTGTGAAATATTATTACCATTTAAGAAAACCTTTTTTAAATAGATTTAAAAATCTAATTTATTCCTGTGATGGCAAAGCTGAATTTTCAGCATCATTACTCCAGTCTTCAGTCACATGATCTTTCAAAAATCATTCTCATATGCTGATTTGCTGCTTAAGAAACACTTCTTATAATTATCAATGCTGAAAACACTGTATGTGTGTGTGTGTGTGTGTGTGTGTGTGTGTGTGTGTGTGTGTGTGTGTGTGGACTGGTAATCCCTACGGTATGGGGACAAAATGTCCCCACAAAGATGGCAATATCCAAAACAGGTCAAAATGCAGCATGTCTCCTGTGATGGGTAGGTTTAGGGGCAGGGGCAGTGTAGGAGGATAGAAAATATGGTTTGTACAGTATAAAATGCATTACGCCTATGGAATGTCCCCATAAAACATGGAAACACAACATGAGAGAGTGTGTGTGTGTGTGTGTGTGTGTGTGTGTGTGTGTGTGTGTGTGTGTGTGTGTGTGTGTGTGTGTGTGTGTGTGTGTGTGTGTGTGTGTGTGTGTGTGTGTGTGTGTGTGTGTGTGTGTGTGTGTGTGTGTGTGTGAAACATACATTTATTAGGATTCTTTGCTTAATAAAACATTCAAAAGAATGTTATAAATGTCTTTTGATCAACTGAGTGCTTTCTTGCTGAAAACATTCAGATTTGAAAACATTTAGATTATTTAAAATATTATTTAACTATGTGTATTTAGGACTACGGAATTATAACATAACATTTTATTGTTTGTGATTCCCACTCAAGCTGTATGAAAAAAAGTATGAACATTTTGTGTGTGCATTTAGCATACATAAAATGATATAAAATCATTCTTGGCAAAACAACAGAACCAGCTATTTGATTCCAAAAGTGTTTAAAATGTAATTTCCATAACTGTCATTTCAATCACAGAATGCCTTTAAATACATGACATTGACCACAATAATATTGTGGTGGAAAAATGACAAAAAAGACAGAATTCTCCTGTGTTGCACTTTACTGGAAAAGCTACACTCTCAGGAAAAGAACTGAAATTCCAACATGCTACTGAAAAATGCTGCGAAGCTTGTAGCATCGCTACTTTTGGCCAGTTGGCACTCTACATGTCACACAGTCTCGTTCTTATGCCTCAGGGTTTTGCTGGCCATGCATTACAAACACGCAAACCTAGTTTCCATTAATCTGCTATCGACAGATCCCATCTGTGAGAATTAAGATCTGCTCAAGCTCTCATTATCGCATGAGACAGGGATTCCGGATGTTTTGCGTGCATGCGCGTGCATTTGCTCTCGCTCTGCTCTGGTTTTATCATCACATTGCAGTATCTGTCTTCAGATTTCAGATCACTTTAACCAGAATACCTCACAAAGGAAATGTATCAAATCACTCTCAGCTTCCCTTTGACAAGCGTTCACTGAAAGCCCCAGACTGCATTTAGTCATGCTGAAATGGAGATTAAGCATTGGATAGCGCCACTGGATGTTGTGAAAATTATCATCTTCAGCATCTTTGTCACACAAATCGGGGTAAAGCTTACTATTGCAAAAACACAGCTGTTTGTAAACCAATAGGAGGAACTTCAGGAGATTAATGGCCTGGCTGGTATTCACGGCATTAAAGTCTGCGCTTAAAAAGTTAAACGCAGAGATGTAAAGGTCATAACAGATATCAGACAGGAAATGACTTTACAAAATCATTGGAATACACAGCTCTGTTTGGCACAAAGCACTTGCTGTCCGTAGATTACATCGTGTTCCTGTGAGGGGAAGATTATTGCAGGCAATATCAAAGATATTTTTGGTTACAAAAAAACAAAATGATTGAACTGCAAATTCATGCAAGGAACCCTTGAGTTTCTTAAAGGGATAGTCATGCTACATTCACATCATTCACATTATTACAAACACATGATTTTATACTCCTAGCACATCCTCAGACTCAGAACTATGCTTTTCTAGGGTATGGTGACCAGACGTCCCAGTTTACCAGGGACATTCCCGGTTTTTGGTGTTCTGTCCCCGACTGGAGCTGTCTCTGGAAATGTCCCCATTTTATACATGTAAAACATTGTAAAAAAAGCAATGTTTTTTCACACAGAATTGTGTGATATAAAGTCAGAATTACGCAATATAAAGTCAGAATTGTGTGATATAAAGTCAGAATTGCGTGATATAAAGTCAGAATTGTGTGATATAAAGTCAGAATTGTGTGATATAAAGTCAGAATTGTGAGATATAAAGTCAGAATTGTGTGATATAAAGTCAGAATTGTGTGATATAAAGTCAGAATTGTGAGATATAAAGTCAGAATTGTGTGATATAAAGTCAGAATTGTGTGATATAAAGTCAGAATTGTGATATTAAGTCAGAATTGTGAGATATAAAGTCAGAATTGTGAGATATAAAGTCAGAATCGTGTGATATAAAGTCAGAATTGTGTGATATAAAGTCAGAATTGTGTGATATAAAGTCAGAATTGTGTGATATAAAGTCAGAATTGTGTGATATAAAGTCAGAATTGTGTGATATAAAGTCAGAATTGTGAGATATAAAGTCAGAATTGTGTGATATAAAGTCAGAATTGTGTGATATAAAGTCAGAATTGTGATATTAAGTCAGAATTGTGAGATATAAAGTCAGAATTGTGAGATATAAAGTCAGAATTGTGAGATATAAAGTCAGAATTGTGTGATATAAAGTCAAAATTGTGAGATATAAAGTCAGAATTGTGATATAAAGTCAGAATTGTAAGATATAAAGTCAGTATTGTGTGATATAAATTCAGAATTGTGAGATATAAAGTCAGAATTGTGAGATATAAAGTCAGAATTGTGAGATATAAAGTCAGAATTGTGATATAAAGTCAAAATTGTGTGATATAAAGTCAGAATTGTGAGATATAAAGTCAGAATCGTGTGATATAAAGTCAGAATTGCGTGATATAAAGTCAGAATTGTGTGATATAAAGTCAGAATTGTGATATAAAGTCAGAATTGTGAGATACAAAGTCAGAATTGTGTGATATAGTCAGAATTGTGTGATATAAAGTCAGAATTGTGAGATATAAAGTCAGAATTGTGTGATATAAAGTCAGAATTGTGATATAAAGTCAGAATTGTGATATATAAAGTCAGAATTGTGATATAAAGTCAGAATTGTGTGATATAAAGTCAGAATTGTGTGATATAAAGTCAGAATTGTGAGATATAAGTTAGAATTGTGATATAAAGTCAGAATTGTGTGATATGAAGTTAGAATTGTGATATAAAGTCAGAATTGTGTGATATAAAGTCAGAATCGTGTGATATAAAGTCAGAATTGTGATATAAAGTCAGAATTGTGTGATATAAAGTCAGAATTGTGAGATATAAAGTCAGAATTGTGAGATATAAAGTCAGAATTGTGAGATATAAAGTCAGAATTGTGTGATATAAAGTCAGAATTGTGTGATATAAAGTCAGAATTGTGAGATATAAAGTCAGAATTGTGTGATATAAAGTCAGAATTGTGATATAAAGTCAGAATCGTGTGATATAAAGTCAGAATCGTGTGATATAAAGTCAGAATTGTGATATAAAGTCAGAATCGTGTGATATAAAGTCAGAATCGTGTGATATAAAGTCAGAATTGTGTGATATAAAGTCAGAATTGTGAGATATAAAGTCAGAATTGTGAGATATAAAGTCAGAATTGTGAGATATAAAGTCAGAATTGTGATATAAAGTCAGAATTGTGTGATATAAAGTCAGAATTGTGAGATATAAAGTCAGAATTGTGATATAAAGTCAGAATTGTGTGATATAAAGTCAGAATTGTGAGATATAAAGTCAGAATTGTGATATAAAGTCAGAATCGTGTGATATAAAGTCAGAATCATGTGATATAAAGTCAGAATTGTGTGATATAAAGTCAGAATTGTGAGATATAAAGTCAGAATTGTGTGATATAAAGTCAGAATTGTGTGATATAAAGTCAGAATTGTGATATAAAGTCAGAATTGTGTGATATAAAGTCAGAATTGTGATATAAAGTCAGAATTGTGAGATATAAAGTCAGAATTGTGATATAAAGTCAGAATTGTGTGATATAAAGTCAGAATTGTGATATAAAGTCAGAATTGTGAGATATAAAGTCAGAATTGTGATATAAAGTCAGAATTGTGTGATATAAAGTCAGAATTGTGATATAAAGTCAGAATTGTGAGATATAAAGTCAGAATTGTGATATAAAGTCAGAATTGTGTGATATAAAGTCAGAATTGTGAGATATAAAGTCAGAATTGTGATATAAAGTCAGAATCGTGTGATATAAAGTCAGAATCATGTGATATAAAGTCAGAATTGTGATATAAAGTCAGAATCGTGTGATATAAAGTCAGAATCATGTGATATAAAGTCAGAATTGTGTGATATAAAGTCAGAATTGTGAGATATAAAGTCAGAATTTTGTGATATAAAGTCAGAATTGTGTGATATAAAGTCAGAATTGTGAGATATAAAGTCAGAATTGTGATATAAAGTCAGAATTGTGATATAAAGTCAGAATTGTGAGATATAAAGTCAGAATTGTGTGATATAAAGTCAGTATTGTGTGATATAAATTCAGAATTGTGAGATATAAAGTCAGAATTGTGAGATATAAAGTCAGAATTGTGTGATATAAATTCAGAATTGTGAGATATAAAGTCAGAATTGTGAGATATAAAGTCAGAATTGTGTGATATAAAGTCAGAATTGTGAGATATAAAGTCAGAATTGTGTGATATAAATTCAGAATTGTGAGATATAAAGTCAGAATTGTGAGATATAAAGTCAGAATTGTGAGATATAAAGTCAGAATTGTGTGATATAAATTCAGAATTGTGAGATATAAAGTCAGAATTGTGATATAAAGTCAGAATTGTGAGATATAAAGTCAGAATTGTGATATAAAGTCAGAATTGTGTGATATAAAGTCAGAATTGTGTGATATAAAGTCAGAATTGTGAGATATAAAGTCAGAATTGTGTGATATAAAGTCAGAATTGTGATATAAAGTCAGAATTGTGATATAAAGTCAGAATTGTGATATATAAAGTCAGAATTGTGTGATATAAAGTCAGAATTGTGTGATATAAAGTCAGAATTGTGTGATATAAAGTCAGAATTGTGAGATATAAAGTCAGAATTGTGATATAAAGTCAGAATTGTGAGATATAAAGTCAGAATTGTGATATAAAGTCAGAATTGTGAGATATAAAGTCAGAATTGTGAGATATAAAGTCAGAATTGTGATATAAAGTCAGAATTGTGAGATATAAAGTCAGAATTGTGATATAAAGTCAGAATTGTGTGATATAAAGTCAGAATTGTGTGATATAAAGTCAGAATTGTGTGATATAAAGTCAGAATTGTGTGATATAAAGTCAGAATTGTGAGATATAAAGTCAGAATTGTGTGATATAAAGCCAGAATTGTGATATAAAGTCAGAATTGTGATATAAAGTCAGAATTGTGATATATAAAGTCAGAATTGTGATATAAAGTCAGAATTGTGTGATATAAAGTCAGAATTGTGTGATATAAAGTCAGAATTGTGTGATATAAAGTCAGAATTGTGAGATATAAAGTCAGAATTGTGTGATATAAAGTCAGAATTGTGTGATATAAAGTCAGAATTGTGTGATATAAAGTCAGAATTGTGTGATATAAAGTCAGAATTGTGATATAAAGTCAGAATTGTGATATAAAGTCAGAATTGTGAGATATAAAGTCAGAATTGTGTGATATAAAGTCAGAATCGTGATATAAAGTCAGAATTGCGTGATATAAAGTCAGAATTGTGTGATATAAAGTCAGAATTGTGTGATATAAAGTCAGAATTGTGAGATATAAAGTCAGAATTGTGTGATATAAAGTCAGAATTGTGATATAAAGTCAGAATCGTGATATAAAGTCAGAATCGTGATATAAAGTCAGAATTGTGTGATATAAAGTCAGAATTGTGAGATATAAAGTCAGAATTGTGATATAAAGTCAGAATTGTGAGATATAAAGTCAGAATTGTGATATAAAGTCAGAATTGTGATATAAAGTCAGAATTGTGAGATATAAAGTCAGAATTGTGTGATATAAAGTCAGTATTGTGTGATATAAATTCAGAATTGTGAGATATAAAGTCAGAATTGTGAGATATAAAGTCAGAATTGTGTGATATAAATTCAGAATTGTGAGATATAAAGTCAGAATTGTGAGATATAAAGTCAGAATTGTGTGATATAAAGTCAGAATTGTGAGATATAAAGTCAGAATTGTGTGATATAAATTCAGAATTGTGAGATATAAAGTCAGAATTGTGAGATATAAAGTCAGAATTGTGAGATATAAAGTCAGAATTGTGAGATATAAAGTCAGAATTGTGTGATATAAATTCAGAATTGTGAGATATAAAGTCAGAATTGTGATATAAAGTCAGAATTGTGAGATATAAAGTCAGAATTGTGAGATATAAAGTCAGAATTGTGTGATATAAAGTCAGAATTGTGAGATATAAAGTCAGAATTGTGTGATATAAAGTCAGAATTGTGATATAAAGTCAGAATTGTGATATAAAGTCAGAATTGTGTGATATAAAGTCAGAATTGTGATATAAAGTCAGAATTGTGATATAAAGTCAGAATTGTGATATATAAAGTCAGAATTGTGTGATATAAAGTCAGAATTGTGTGATATAAAGTCAGAATTGTGATATAAAGTCAGAATTGTGATATAAAGTCAGAATTGTGATATAAAGTCAGAATTGTGATATAAAGTCAGAATTGTGTGATATAAAGTCAGAATTGTGAGATATAAAGTCAGAATTGTGTGATATAAAGTCAGAATTGTGAGATATAAAGTCAGAATTGTGATATAAAGTCAGAATTGTGTGATATAAAGTCAGAATTGTGAGATATAAAGTCAGAATTGTGATATAAAGTCAGAATTGTGTGATATAAAGTCAGAATCGTGTGATATAAAGTCAGAATTGTGTGATATAAAGTCAGAATTGTGTGATATAAAGTCAGAATTGTGAGATATAAAGTCAGAATTGTGTGATATAAAGTCAGAATTGTGAGATATAAAGTCAGAATTGTGTGATATAAAGTCAGAATTGTGAGATATAAAGTCAGAATTGTGTGATATAAATTCAGAATTGTGTGATATAAATTCAGAATTGTGAGATATAAAGTCAGAATTGTGAGATATAAATTCAGAATTGTGAGATATAAAGTCAGAATTGTGTGATATAAAGTCAGAATTGTGATATAAAGTCAGAATTGTGATATAAAGTCAGAATTGTGATATAAAGTCAGAATTGTGATATATAAAGTCAGAATTGTGATATAAAGTCAGAATTGTGTGATATAAAGTCAGAATTGTGTGATATAAAGTCAGAATTGTGTGATATAAAGTCAGAATTGTGAGATATAAAGTCAGAATTGTGATATATAAAGTCAGAATTGTGAGATAAAGTCAGAATTGTGTGATATAAAGTCAGAATTGTGATATAAAGTCAGAATTGTGTGATATAAAGTCAGAATTGTGATATAAAGTCAGAATTGTGTGATATAAAGTCAGAATTGTGTGATATAAAGTCAGAATTGTGATATAAAGTCAGAATTGTGAGATATAAAGTCAGAATTGTGATATAAAGTCAGAATTGTGAGATATAAAGTCAGAATTGTGAGATATAAAGTCAGAATTGTGATATAAAGTCAGAATTGTGTGATATAAAGTCAGAATTGTGTGATATAAAGTCAGAATTGTGAGATATAAAGTCAGAATTGTGATATAAAGTCAGAATTGTGATATAAAGTCAGAATCGTGTGATATAAAGTCAGAATCGTGTGATATAAAGTCAGAATCGTGTGATATAAAGTCAGAATCGTGTGATATAAAGTCAGAATTGTGAGATATAAAGTCAGAATTGTGAGATATAAAGTCAGAATTGTGATATAAAGTCAGAATTGTGAGATATAAAGTCAGAATTGTGATATATAGTCAGAATTGTGATATAAAGTCAGAATTGTGAGATATAGTCAGAATTGTGTGATATAAAGTCAGTATTGTGAGATATAAAGTCAGAATTGTGAGATATAAAGTCAGAATTGTGAGATATAAATTCAGAATTGTGAGATATAAAGTCAGAATTGTGATATAAAGTCAGAATTGTGAGATATAAAGTCAGAATTGTGTGATATAAAGTCAGAATTGTGAGATATAAAGTCAGAATTGTGTGATATAAATTCAGAATTGTGAGATATAAAGTCAGAATTGTGAGATATAAAGTCAGAATTGTGTGATATAAATTCAGAATTGTGAGATATAAAGTCAGAATTGTGATATATAAAGTCAGAATTGTGAGATATAAAGTCAGAATTGTGAGATATAAAGTCAGAATTGTGATATAAAGTCAGAATTGTGTGATATAAAGTCAGAATTGTGTGATATAAAGTCAGAATTGTGAGATATAAAGTCAGAATTGTGAGATATAAAGTCAGAATTGTGTGATATAAAGTCAGAATTGTGATATAAAGTCAGAATTGTGATATAAAGTCAGAATTGTGTGATATAAAGTCAGAATTGTGAGATATAAAGTCAGAATTGTGATATAAAGTCAGAATTGTGATATAAAGTCAGAATTGTGAGATATAAAGTCAGAATTGTGTGATATAAAGTCAGTATTGTGTGATATAAATTCAGAATTGTGAGATATAAAGTCAGAATTGTGAGATATAAAGTCAGTATTGTGTGATATAAATTCAGAATTGTGTGATATAAAGTCAGAATTGTGATATAAAGTCAGAATTGTGAGATATAAAGTCAGAATTGTGTGATATAAATTCAGAATTGTGAGATAAAGTCAGAATTGTGATATAAAGTCAGAATTGTGAGATATAAAGTCAGAATTGTGAGATATAAAGTCAGAATTGTGTGATATAAAGTCAGAATTGTGAGATATAAAGTCAGAATTGTGAGATATAAAGTCAGAATTGTGTTATATAAAGTCAGAATTGTGTTATATAAATTCAGAATTGTGAGATATAAAGTCAGAATTGTGAGCTATAAAGTCAGAATTGTGAGATATAAATTCAGAATTGTGAGATATAAATTCAGAATTGTGAGATATAAAGTCAGAATTGTGATATAAAGTCAGAATTGTGAGATATAAAGTCAGAATTGTGAGATATAAAGTCAGAATTGTGAGATATAAAGTCAATTGTGTGATATAAATTCAGAATTGTGAGATATAAAGTCAGAATTGTGATATAAAGTCAGAATTGTGAGATATAAAGTCAGAATTGTGTGATATAAATTCAGAATTGTGAGATATAAAGTCAGAATTGTGATATAAAGTCAGAATTGTGAGATATAAAGTCAGAATTGTGAGATATAAAGTCAGAATTGTGATATAAAGTCAGAATTGTGATATAAAGTCAGAATTGTGATATAAAGTCAGAATTGTGAGATATAAAGTCAGTATTGTGTGATATAAATTCAGAATTGTGAGATATAAAGTCAGAATTGTGATATAAAGTCAGAATTGTGATATAAAGTCAGAATTGTGTGATATAAATTCAGAATTGTGAGATATAAAGTCAGAATTGTGTGATATAAATTCAGAATTGTGAGATATAAAGTCAGAATTGTGATATAAAGTCAGAATTGTGATATAAAGTCAGAATTGTGAGATATAAAGTCAGAATTGTGATATAAAGTCAGAATTGTGATATAAAGTCAGAATTGTGAGATATAAAGTCAGAATTGTGTGATATAAAGTCAGAATTGTGAGATATAAAGTCAGAATTGTGTGATATAAAGTCAGAATTGTGAGATATAAAGTCAGAATTGTGAGATATAAAGTCAGAATTGTGAGATATAAAGTCAGAATTGTGTGATATAAAGCTAGAATTGTGATATAAAGTCAGAATTGTGTGATATAAAGTCAGAATTGTGAGATATAAAGTCAGAATTGTGAGATATAAAGTCAGAATTGTGTGATATAAAGTCAGAATTGTGAGATATAAAGTCAGAATTGTGTGATATAAAGTCAGAATTGTGTGATATAAAGTCAGAATTTTGTGATATAAAGTCAGAATTGTGATATAAAGTCAGAATTGTGAGATATAAAGTCAGAATTGTGTGATATAAGTCAGAATTGTGAGATATAAAGTCAGAATTGTGTGATATAAAGTCAGTATTGTGTGATATAAATTCAGAATTGTGAGATATAAAGTCAGAATTGTGATATAAAGTCAGAATTGTGAGATATAAAGTCAGAATTGTGAGATATAAAGTCAGAATTGTGTGATATAAAGTCAGAATTGTGAGATATAAAGTCAGAATTGTGGGATATAAAGTCAGAATTGTGAGATATAAAGTCAGAATTGTGAGATATAAAGTCAGAATTGTGAGATATAAAGTCAGAATTGTGTGATATAAAGTTAGAATTGTGATATAAAGTCAGAATTGTGTGATATAAAGTCAGAATTGTGAGATATAAAGTCAGAATTGTGTGATATAAAGTCAGAATTGTGTGATATAAAGTCAGAATTTTGTGATATAAAGTCAGAATTGTGATATAAAGTCAGAATTGTGAGATATAAAGTCAGAATTGTGAGATATAAAGTCAGAATTGTGTGATATAAAGTCAGAATTGTGAGATATAAAGTCAGAATTGTGTGATATAAAGTCAGAATTGTGTGATATAAAGTCAGAATTGTGTGATATAAAGTTAGAATTGTGAGATATAAAGTCAGAATTGTGTGATATAAAGTCAGAATTGTGATATAAAGTCAGAATTGTGATATAAAGTCAGAATTGTGATATATAAAGTCAGAATTGTGAGATATAAAGTCAGAATTGTGATATAAAGTCAAAATTGTGTGATATAAAGTTAGAATTGTGAGATATAAAGTCAGAATTGTGATATAAAGTCAGAATTGTGTGATATAAAGTCAGAATTGTGAGATATAAAGTCAGAATTGTGTGATATAAAGTCAGAATTGTGAGATATAAAGTCAGAATTGTGAGATATAAAGTCAGAATTGTGATATAAAGTCAAAATTGTGTGATATAAAGTCAGAATTGTGAGATATAAAGTCAGAATTGTGTGATATAAAGTCAGAATTGTGTGATATAAAGTCAGAATTGTGTGATATAAAGTCAGAATTGTGTGATATAAAGTCAGAATTGTGATATAAATTATTTATACTTTATGTCACGCAATTCTGACTCAACTTATGACAATTATTGTTGTAGAGAAAAAAATTATGAGAGTATCAACATGTGAGCGTAAACCACTGGCGGTGAGTAAAACTGGCAGAATTTAAATCACATATGTCACTGAGAAAAGCTGGTGTCGCTGTCTGTAAATGTATTCCACAAGTGCCACAGGAGAGAAAAAAGAAGAAAATTGTCTTGCAAATATATGTATTTTAAGCCAGACCCCTGACACCAGTAAATGACAGAGGACAATTGCTCGCTCTCACAGAACTGTAATATCCATGAATATCTGTTTGAAACATTATCACACAACATAAAATGGACTGAATAAGAATGACAACGGTACACAAAACCCACACACAGCTCTCAGGACCAACAAACACTGACCTGTAATTTAGAGCCAATGGATGGGGGTGGAGAAACACAGCATCCGATGCTTATTTCACATGTGTGGCTTGGATTCAACCATGAATCTCAGGATGCCTAGCAGATAGCAGGATTGCCATAATTATATTTCCTTTTTACAGACAAAGAGCGTCTTTAAATGGCAGCGATTGAATTAGAGATCTTGTATTATCTTGTAGTGAAGAAATGCAATGCTAACCAAACATTTATTTTGTAAATGAAGCGGCACTATTTCCGGTTCATCAAGGGTGAGATTGCCATTTTAAAGCATTTGAGGCTGCTTACCTGTTGCTAGAACACAGGGAGCTTTGGACTTTCAAGCCCCCTACATGTAATGAGTGCGAACTAGCAGATGGTGCCCCAGATGGAGCTTCTCTGCTCTGGATTGGACATTTCAGCAGGAGGGAGAGCATTTTGTGTTACCTGATGGCGCGTGTGAGAGAATATGACTCTGGAAGACATGATGTGAAGAGGTGACACCACAACATTAGGCAGAGCATCTCAAAATAATGACAGGCCTTACCATAATGGGAAGAGGCTGTCCTCGCATGTTCGAAATAATGAAAGTGTGGACATGAGAGGGTCATGTTTTAACAGAGCACAGGGCACTAGCCTGCACTCACACACACACAAACACACACAGCACGACATCATTCTGAAGAACTACTGGTGAGCTGTGCATAATATCATTCTATAATATTACCAAACATTCTTTCTGTTATATTTTGCCTTTCACTTCCTGTCCATTCAGTATGTTGTCATTAGAGTGGATGCATAGACTACCTTAGGCTGCATTTATTTGATCAAAAAACTGTGAAAACAGTAAAATATTATTACAAATATTATTATGATTATTTTGTTTCTATCATGTTATAGGGTACTATGGGGGCTAAAGGCACACCTTAAGAAAAATGTGCTTTTCACTACTCCTATAGTGTATGATATACATAAAAAATATATACGTCAATCATCTCGTCACAGTTCAAATCTTCCACATTCAGTTTCATTTCCTACCGTATCGGAGAGAAATATAGTAGCACGTTTATTTGCCATGTGTGTGTGTCTTTAATGCAGAGACTCTCCTCATGTGTTTGCAGTTTAAATATAATGATCTATTTAAAAGTTAATGGCACAACGTATCATTACAAAAGTTCACAATGCTGCTGCAGGTGAAATATAATGTGTTTAAATTGAATAAATATCGTTTTGGCAGGTTAAATACTGATTATTAATCACTCAAACCCCTTCATCTAATACTTAACCGTAGGGCTCGCACATCCGTCATGTTTGTAGTTTTTCAGCACTTTTTATCCGCGTTTGTAGTTCTAATCGAATCCTCGTCCAACTCGCACAAGGGGTTGTATTTTTATACAGTCTATGGTTGTGGGCAATATCAGCCGTTAGAGTGAGCGTCGATCCGCACTTCGAATTATGACCGGAAATATTAGACGATCCGGGTATCTTTGGAATACTCTTTTCAACATTCTACGATTTGGGATATTCTATTTTCGAATAAAAAAAATTTGTATGGATAGTATGCGAATTGGAATGCAAGGATGTTTTGTTCTCAAGCACTTCCTGGTTTGTCATGTGATCTTGCCATGTGCTCCTTTGTCATGTGTTCTGTCATGTCATTGGTTCTTGGCGTGATCAGTGTTCACAGGTGTCCCTCAATCCTGTCATTAGTCCTTGTGTATTTAAGCCCTCATGTTTGCAATAGTTTTTGTCTGTTATTGAATGTGGTAACAAGCTGTTTGTTGAGTCAAGTTTATTGTTAAGCTAAGCCTTTATGTTATATAGGAAATAAAACTGCACATGGGTTCAGCAAACAAGTGAATCATGTTACACTAACCATGTCATGTCAACAAAAGTAAAAGTCAATCAGCTGTTTATTATCATGTTAAAAATGGTCCTTTTGCCTCAACAGCACAGGGTGCGTTTTACCCCAAATAACATACTTCTACATATTCTCCCATTTTTGAAAAACTGTTGCTTTAATTTCCTTGAACAAAACTAACAAACATTAACAAGACTTTTGTTTTTAAAATATATTTAATAATTTTAGAATTATTAAAAAACATACTGACCCCAGATTTTTGAACAATGGCTTCCAAAGGAGGAAGAGATGGAGCACTCATGGAAAATGAATGAGAGAAATTGTTTACTCAAGAACGTGTGCATAACCCCAACCAACAGTTCGTTTTTGCATGATTTGAGCTAAACATGACCATTTTTATCCAGTTTTATTGCTATTTATAGCCTAGCCGACACTTTTGGAGATTTCACTCATTCCGATTTTAGTTTAGTATAGCTGTCTATGAATGTTACCAAGATGGCCACCAAGAGAAATTACTTGCTTTCAATAATTCAATAATAATAATCAATGATTACAAGATGGTACTGGAAGAATGGATAAACAAACCAATGTGTAGTTAACAAATAACAAATCCGATGAATCTAGTATGGAATTTTTACCACTTAAAAAGGGAAATGCATTTAGTTTGCATCAATCGCATGTATCTACTGAAATATCTATCATCCATCTATCTATCCATCTTATCCATCCATTTAGTTTGCATCAATGCATTTAGATATCAAAACATTGAATACATGTTCCTATCACATTCTGTTCATGTGACCTGTTATACCATTCGAATTGATCATGCACTAAAAATTAATAAAAAATATTAAGATGTATCATTAATAGTACATTCTGTTTTTCCATTAGTGAGTCTGAGCACTGCTGCGTTTAAAAGATCTGGTTTATCCTGTATCTAATTCCCACTTCTCAGTACAAAGCCACACAGTATACTGATCTTAATAAAATCAAAACTGAAAAAGACATGGGGAAAAATTAAAATTAGCTACAGCCTAACAGGTTTTAGGCCACTACTGGAAAGTGATGCAGATTACATGCATACTAAACAGGAAAGTTTCTAAAACATGCTAAAATATCAAATGCTTTTGCTTGGCATAGTAACTAAAATAACAATACTGGTCCTCATGAAATGCTAATAAAGACACAGATACATATCTTGGAATATACCTTGCACATATTTTGCCTGCTGAATAATTTATTGCAGAAAAATTTGAATATTAGCTTTTTCTGAACCCCAGAAACAAGGAAACTTTGGCCTCTCACTGCTAACTCGTACTGTCAGGTTAAAGGCTGTAAGCAGGGAGCTTCTCATATTTTTTTAGCTAAATAGACTTGAATTCAGTTGAAAAAAGTTATCATTGTTTCTAGTGATGGTGCGGAAGTATTATTATAATGATTCTTATTAGAAGTGGTAAAAATAAAGAAATCCATATATGTCGCTAAATAAGGTACGTTCCTATCAAGATCCTGTCAGCTTTAAAACAATGATATTCATGTCTCTCTGACAGATTGTTACGCATGGCTTAAACTTGTTAGAGGTTGCAGTAAGATGCTCTCTCCCACACATTTCGGCATATATAACCCAAGTCCTTGTAGACCTGGCTTGTATATTTAGAGTGATTTAGAGTCATTCTGTTTCAACTAAATGCCCAGGGTCAGAAATGAGGGCCATAGGAGTCAGAGGTCATTGGCGAGGGAGTATTATTCATTTTTCCCCCATTATCACTGGCACAGACAGCAGCCAGAGCTCTGATTTACATATGCAACCTCTACAGTATGATGATAAGATGTTATATTAATCTGAAGAATAGAGGCTTACTTCATGAATCCAAGGTAAACAACGAACAACATGAGCTTTTGATTTTTTCTGCTGTCCACTGCAGTAAAAAAAGTATATATAAATAGGGTGGTGAAAGAGGATATGTACAATAACGTTATTTACTTTAATGATGGTGATTTAATGGTGAATTTAATGGTGTAGCTTGTATTAATCAAAAATAAAATGTATTTCAAATAATTTGATAGACAAAATGTATTATAAATAATCAGAAATGATTTAATGCATTCTATCAACATGTATTTATAACAAATGTGTTTAAATCTATCCATCCATCCATCCATCCAAAAAATATTAAATTAAAACATTTACACATTTTATTTATCTCAAATTAGTTACAAAAAAATAAAAATGATTAAAAACTATTAAAAACATTTTAATCATTTTTTATTCAATTTTTTTGCAATAATGTTTTATAAATGTATAATAATCCAAATCTACTTAAAAAATGTATCTAGATTTATTTTGTTACGTCTCTCTGTCCATTAATGGGTAAGACTTTACAATAATGTTTTATTAGTTAACTACTTTAGTTAACATGAACTAAGAATGAACAATACTTCTACAGCATTTATTAATCCCGGAACAATTTGTACCAGGATCTTTTTTTACAGGAACTTTTTTCCCCCCAGACCTGCTACTGTCTGCGTTTCTAAAGTACTGTGACGATTAGGCAAATTATTAGTCCGGTGATGTAGGATTGCGCACAACTGCTCCTCCCAGTCACTGATGGACAGTAATAATTTTTGCGTGACACTGTATGCAACAATAACAAGTATGGAGGAGATTCAAGCAGCGCTGCTTTTTGCTGGTTATGTACTGGTTTACTAAAGAGGTAGCCTAGTTAACAAAACGGCGGAAAAGAGAGCACTGATACTAAAGCGTATTCTGCTTTAAGTGTGCAAAGCTAGATTTAAAATAAGTATGTAAATATAATAAACGTATAAAGATATAAAATAAACGTATGTTATTATCAGGACATTGACCGTGAGATGGCGAGACGAACGCGCGCCACCGGACAGAAAGAGCAATACTTTTAAAAATGCCAGTTTAAATAAAATACTGCGTGAACTCAACCAATCAGCATGTTCAGTGCCCAAGTTCCACTCCCCGAAAGTTCCTGAACTTTGAAAAAGTACTACCTCGCGAGCAGGGACTATCGGAGGGGGAAATATTTACCCGGAACTTCATTTAGACCCTGGTTCCTGCGGTCGAAACACACCGAGTACCACCTCAAAGTTCCTAGTTCCTGGGGAAAGTTCCTGCGGTGGAAACGCGGCTTAAGTTCATATTGATTTCAAACATTATTAATACATTATTAAAATCAAAGGTTGTATTTGTTAACATTAGTTCTGTGAGGACAACTCTTGGGAGTGTTTAGCATGCTAATGGGTATGACAATATTGATATGTTTGGTCTTGGCTGAAAAGATCTGCTATGCTGCTTCTGCTGCTGTTGATTATATCTAAAATCCCTTTAAAGGGGTAGTTCATCCAAAAAGTTAAATGTGATGTTTATCTGATTACCCCCAGGGCATCCAAAATGTATGTGTCTTTGTTTCTTCAGTAGAACACAAATGAAGATTTTTAACTCCAACCGTCGTATAATACATGTCAATGGTAGCAGATGAGAGTGAGATCTAAAGTAAAAAAACATACACATACGAATCCAAATTAAACCCTGCGCGATGACTTCCGGCAAGTAAGGTCAAAATACACAATGTGTATTTCTGTCGCGTGCATCTCTACGCCTAATGTGTACTTTGACCTCACTTGCCGGAAGTCATCGCGCAGTGAACGCTGATGTACATAGTGTTGTATTTTAGGTAAAACTATTTATAAATACTGTTGGGTTTCTCGCACAAACCGATCATTTGTGTCGTCACGAGCCGCAGGGTTTAATATGGATTCGTATGTGTATGTTTTTTTTCACTCTCATAGATCTCATACTCTCATCTGTTACCATTGACATGCATTATACGACTGCCAGACCACAATGGTTGGAGTTGAAGAAAAATCTTAATTTGTGTTCTAGTGAAGAAACAAAGCTTGGATGCCCTGTGGGTAAGCAGATAAACAAATATGTTCATTTTTGGGTGAACTATTCCTTTAAGACCAGTCCTTTCACTCGGTTGCCATCTTTGAAACGCCTCTCAAGCCATGCAAGTGCAGTTCCTTTCTCTTTGAATGAAATCTGACAAAAGCTGTATCATAAATTGTGTTTCTGAAAAATTCGAATCGTGACAAAAAAATGAATTTTTAAGCCTGGACAAAGCTAACGCGCATGCGCAATCCTAAACACGTCTCAGAACACTGCCTGTTTCTATATCAACCGGAGTGGCAACTGCAGTATCGTGATGATGACTTTACCAATCAATGATTGGCTCTTTCAACACCTCATATTGGGCATTGCACTTTCTCCCATTCATAAGTAATCGGAGTGCACATCCTTCTTATATATAACGTTTTTGTTATATCTGCTGTTCCACTTGCTATTGCCAGTATACACACACGACACACTGTTGTGAGCAAGTATGACATGCTGCTGCTGTACAAAATTAATATATTAATTACCTTTAGCAGATCTATCTACCTGTTAGAGCTGGGAAAGCTAAGGCAAATGCTTACCAAGTTTTTGAAGGTTGAGCATGCAAGCTCATTGGCTACTGATACTGCAGGAACCAATCAGCTGTGCCTTATGGAGAATGATATGATTGCAATCTTTTGAGTTAAGGACCTTTTAGCCTGTGCCATCTAGAGTTTCATTACAGAACATTGTATTTAAAGCACTGTGAACTAACATGAATATCTGGATTTTTATGAACTAACATTAATAAATAAGCCTACTGTAACAAATGTTTGCTCATTGTTAGTTCATGGAGACCGTATTGTAAAGAGTTACCAATTAATGCAAGATTGTGTTTCAAAACATACATTTAAAAGAAGCATTACTTTGCTCATGGCTGGTATTAAATTATTTGAATAGTGCAAAAAAAAGTCAAGGCATAATGCACAAACCACAGGACTTATTCATGCACACTAGCTGTCAAGCATTCCTGCGGCATACAACAGCTTCAGCCCACAACCGACCTTCAACGTCTTTCTCTGCCTTGAGGTGTGAGTGTTTTACTGTATTTACATACTTTCCAGAAGTCAGATGGGAGCAACACTTTCTCAGGTTGCCTTACCTCGGACAGAGGCTGAATATTGTCATGATTTGTTTTGAAAACAGAAGACCTTCTCTCGGTTCAGGATAAGCCACGTAATTCGGTTTAGACGTTGACTCGGAGGTCTGGGAGGAGAGAGGGAGCTACTAAAATGACAAAGAGAGGAAAAGAAAACATTATACACTTTTATGACTCCACATGCGGACAGCAGAAAAGAGTTTCCGTGTTACACCACCACTGGTAAGGGTTTTAATGGCTGTGTCTGACACCAAACCGCACATTAACAGGTTGATGCAGTCAGCTCTGGCACTAATAACAATGACATCCCAAATACAAACGACACACTTCGCTGTTATTGTTATCATCTACCTAATGAGTGTATAAGCAGACCCAATGCTTGGCAGCCAGAGCTGATATTTGAACACAGGAGCTGATTAAGTGCAATTCATACACAATCACTCTGTGGAACCAGAACCTTGTTTATGAGACGGAAATCTGTTCATCTATTTGTGCCAGTGGGAAGCAGAGCGCAGGAAACGCATCTATGGAAGAGTCACGCAGATGCCACGGAGCGCTGGAATAATGCAGCTGCAAATGGAATACATAGTGTCCCTCGGAGAGCTCTTGTCGCCGAGTCTTTATCTCCGAATAATCTGCTTGGATTGGAAGCGTTTCAGGGCCTCCCGCAGATACGTGATGGAGAGAGAGTGGGGAGAGCGGAGGTTGACAATCAGCCACATGGCGCTCCCAGCAGTGGGCCGGTCTCCAGGGGAAGGCCTGGAGGGAGAGAGCATGCACGAGCACACACACACACACTCGAGTTACGTGCGACTCTCACCCACCGCGGACGGAGAAGTCACTCTCAGCGGTGGTCTCCAAGTGTTCCATTTGTAAGTGCCTTTCCCAGGAGGGGGATATTTGACCAAAAGACCTGGGCTTTCAAGATCAACCAATCATCACCATGGTTCGCAGGGACTCTTTTAGACAGAGCACGGTCACACTTATAAGATGATGGAGAAAATGCATTGCGGTGGTGTCAACAAAGTTAAATCGGGTAAAGATCAGGGGCCAAAGAGGCACGACATTTCTCTGAGGCTGAATTAGGAAACGATTACAGACAAAAAAAGGGATTGAAGGAATAAAAGTGTTCAAGGAATAGTTAATAGAAAATATAATCGTAACAAATTATAATAAGGTTTAACAGTGAACAATACTTCTACAGCATTTAGTTAATGTTAAAGGCACAATATGTAATTTTTCGCCACTAGAGGTCGAGGTAAGGCTTTAGATCACAAAGCACGGAATGTACTGCGCAAGTAAAGCGAATTTACAACGTAACTTTCGGTAATTATAATGTAACAATAAAGTAAGTACATAGGCATAAGGGAACAATATGTAATATTTGGGGAGTAAAGGGGTAAATATCAGGAAAAAAGTGGGTAATTATCCATGTAGTTACAGGGTAAGTATGACTCTGTTTTAAAAAAAGCTTTTTTTAAAATAAAGTTTTCTGAGGGATAACAGATTGTGTACGTGTTTTTTATTGTACTTAGCCTGTAGCTACATGAAACAAGAGGGGAACAAACACCACTTTAATTTACAGCCAGCAGATTCATACTTACCCTGTATACTACATGGATAACTAACCATCTTTGGGGGGGAAATATAAATAAAACTCATGTTATTTAATTTCAATTTCAGGTCATTATTCAATGCATTATGTTTCATATTGTAACTGGTTCACTACACGGTCTGCAGATTAAAAAAATGCAATAAAATTTGGCACACACGCAAGTGTCTCGTGATCTTTAACCATGCATTTTGTCCAATTATTAGGATTTTTTCAAGGCAGCTAGGAATAGCACGTTTGGCGTCCTGACACTACTTTCAGCTTTAGCTAAATAACAACTGTATTTCTCTTTCTTTGCCAGTACTACATCGAGCCACAATGTGCCAAGAGGTGATGATGTCTAAATGTAGGGTGCAGAATGAGTCATTTTTTGCAACCAAGTTTCAATAAATAGCTTTTGGACTAGAAAAGAGGATTTGAGTTCTTAAAGTTATAGTATGTTTTTTTATGTTATATTGAGCTTTTTATCTTAAAAGATAACAGAATTAGATTGTTTATGATATGACCCTCTTTTAATCCAGCTGCTGAATGATACTCCATGTAAAATCAATGAAGACGTATGAAATTACATAACAAGTGAATCTAAAAGACACTAAAACTCAATTCAGAGATGGCACTGACAGTAAGAAAAATCTTTAACCTCGTGATGCACTTAAGATGTTTGCCTGGTAGGACCCTTAATGTTACACTGTGCTTTTACTGTGTATATGGGCATGAATCATTAATGAGTGAAAATGCTATATTTTTCTTTGTTCAATAATTTCTATTGCCTTTTTTGTTCAAATATATATATATACAGTATATGTTCTTTTCCTCTTGTGTATTCAGACATCAGATGCATTCAATGCAGTCTTCTGCAGAAGTAGGATGAAGAGCACATAATCTGGAAAGAAAATAATTTAGAGCAAGGTTTCTGAAATGTATAAACAGAATATTTACCATTCTAATTATTAATACTTTTTGGGGGTCAATAATTAATTATTTTTAAAAATGACAATTTTAAAATGCTATAAAAAGGATCTTTGGGGTATTTTGAGCTAAAACTTCACACACTCTGTGGACATCAGAGACTGATGTAATTGAAAAAGTTTCACATTTACACTTGGGGATTTATAAACCCTCCTAATCAGAACGTCATCACAGGAACGAGTGCACGGAGCAACGGCTGAGCTCAGTGTTTTGACTGAATAATACGGTTTCTTTCTCGCAAAACCTTATAGTATGCCGCCAGAATACTTTACATATATGGTACACGTCTGACTGTGTCATTGCGTGATACTTTTGTATAATTTTTGTAATGTTTTAGCCTGGTCACTATTCACTGTCATTATAGGAAGGAGCATGTGCAGGACTATTTTAAAAATGTCTGCTTTTGAAAGGATAGAAGGACACAGGGCATTAGAACAACAGCAGGGTGTGTAAAAGATGGCTTTATTTACATTTCAGGGTGAACTATCCCTTTGAGGAATAACAATACAGTGCATTCTCCAAATACCATCTTCAAAATAAACACACTTATGCTGAACAGATCTCAACAAAACACATATGCTATCTATTCTGGCTAAAGCACAAAAGCTACTAACCTACCCCATGCAAAACCCTGAAGCACATTTGCTGTACATCTCGAATTGACCTCAGAGAATCTTCCACCATCACATTTACTCAGTCATAAGAGTGTAAAGGCTAATGGCTAATATGTAAACTAGCTTGTTCCCTGCTAACATTTTCTGACATCCTCATAATTGCAAATGCATCCAAGCAGATAACTTTCACATTTGGATGCTAGCCATTTGATGACCACTGCAGTCACACACTGTGACAAGAAAACAGTGCTTTTCCTCATATACAATACTACGAAAGGCCTTTTTGTACGAACAAGAGCATCTGCTAAATGACTTAAATGTTAATACAAATGCAAATAAGACAGTATAATGTAACACGAGGACACGGAGATAATTACAAAAAGTTGCACACGCATATCTTACAATAAGGTTGTAGTTAATAAAAATACATCTACAGGGTCTGTATGGGGCGAATGCGAGAGCAGCTAAATTTAGCATTAATGGAGCGTATCACTGAGGTTAAATGAAACCAAGATGATGCGCGAAGCTTAAACCACTTTGCATTCTGGTATCTCATCCTCTGCGCTGCATAAGAAGAATTTTGATGTCTAAAAAGCTTTGGCAATACAAACCTGGAACAAAGCAACAGCATTTTGTTTGGGTCATTCAGGGTGAGACTCTCCATCAAATGGAACGGGCCTTTGTTTACCTCTTCAGAGTATCGGGTTTGAATAATTCATGCACATGCATTTAAGAATCATTTGACTCATCATCAACCACATTGATTTCCAAATAGAGCCAAACTAATAAATATAACATCAAGAAACAATCAAAAGCCAAAGCATTTGGAGTAAACAGTTGAGGTTTCTCTAACATTTGACCTTACAATCAGTATATCTGAATATATATCGTGTGTGAATCAAGCCTGTGTGTTTTGGCCTGTCTATAACATGCTTCACATTTACTCTTGGTTCTCTGCTGTTGGGTATTTGGTTGGCAAGTAGCATGCAACCGGCCTATAATTGTGCATTACACCTGCATAATGGCATCTCAGTGCCAAATTAATAATGCATCTGTCTACACTTTCAATGCCACATCTACACTACCGATCAAAGATTTGAAATAATGAACAGTTTTTAAGTTTTATAAGAGTCTGCACATACAAGTCTGCATTTATAAAAATACAGTGAAAACACTTATTGTGAAATATTATTACAATATAAAATAACTGTGTTCCTACTGTTTATACACTGGCCGGCCAAAAAAAACAAACAAAGTAAATGTTTGGATTTAAAGGTGTCATGAACTGGCTTTTTAAATTGTTTTATACTGTTGTCTGAGGTCAACTAATGACGTTCGTGTGGTTTTTACATTCAAAAACATCATAATGAATAAGTAATAGGCTATTTTCTACACTGGTTTTGAGGCTTTCTCCTGAATGCTGGGTTTTGATGGGCGTGCCGCACTGGAGACTTGGAAGTAAACGCCCATGGCTGGGATTGGATAAGATTTGCATATTTAATGAGCTTCAGCTCCCCTGTCAGTTCAGTTCACATTACGGAGGGATCGTTTTGAAAGAGGCAACCGGAATGATTCTCTCAATCACAGGGCTCGTAAACTTCTTTATCAAACAAACACAATGATTTATTTCTCATCCACCCAAGATTGATTGGAATATTATTTCTGTATTACATACAGCCCTTGATTAGTCGATAGCACAAACATGCAGCGCACACACACACACACACACACACACACACATGCGCGTGCGCCCAGATCAAGAAAGGAATATTATTTCACTATTTGAGATTCATAGGCCTGCCGACCATTACATATAAAAAAGACGTTTTACTCACAAAAGTTTGTTGCACCATTCCTGTCGAATCCAATATAGAAGGCACAACACTGTGTCTGCAAATCCAGCACCTGAGACTTGTTTACAAACGATTCCGCAGTGAAATGGAACTTCATTAAAAATAAAGTTCAACCACTCATTCCTAATAGTAGCATCCGAAGGAAGCTTATGCAGCGACTGTGTTCTTCCACAACCTGGCACAGAGCAATATATTACTTTGCTCGCCATGATCACTGCTCTGTAAACCTGTAGCGCCTCGACTCTGTGGGCGGGGCTTCAGAAGCACGCATACATATTCATCAGTTGAGTTGCGTTTCTTCTTCCCATGACGTCATTGGATTCCAGCTCTCGTTTTCTGGACCTGGTGTCAATAAAAGCTTTTCTTTGACTAACAAGGATATTTTCAGCTCTGAAACTTACAGAATATTCTTATATCATGTTGAACTTTGATATATCAAAGGCTCAAGGGAAAGTTGGTTTCTCAATTTATCACCCCTTTAACAGGCTTAAGAGTCTTTGATTGGATCATTATTGCAGTGATTATTATGTTTCTAGAATGTTATATGTTTGGCATCAGTTCTTATAACTCTACTTGATGAAGTGTGTAGCTTTTCATTTCCTAAAGACCCCCTGTGATTCAGGGGTTCACACTCACATATCATTTATGGAGAGTAAATTTAAATGCGTATTTGGCGTGCTCTCTGGGGGGAGGGCTTCGAGCTCGGAGTTTGGCCCAAACCCAGAATACCCCCCTGTACTGTAAGTGGTTAGAACTAAAAGAGTAGAAGTGGAGAAGGGGTGGTGGAGAGATGCTGGTAAACTGTCAACAAAACGGAGGTAAGATGCTGCGTATATACACCTCTTATTGTTTATTAGCTGAGTGCTCTCCACCTGTGACAATTATCTGAACGAGCTCATCCGAACCTTGTTAATAAAAACATCAATACAAATCAGGTTTTTAATCTTTACATGTCTATGTGGTGTTTTTAATATACTTTAAGATAAACCACGTGCAAATTCATGTCAACACCCTTGCTGAGTATTTTCACCTTAAAAACATGAAAAAAAAAGACTTGGTTTGAAATCTCTGGTGTTTTTTACATCAAAAACTACCTTGTAAACCAATCACGTCAACATGCGGCCGGGCTTTAGCATATCATTAACTGCTGTGAAGCAGGGGAGTCTCAAGAGAAGCCAGGCTATCCTGGTACCTGGTACATTTTCTGTTGATATGAAAAAGTGGGTATATTTAGCAAAATAGCGGGTGAATTATGTATATATATGATGCATATTACAGTAATGAACTATATGCCTTTCTCCACTGACGTTCTAAGTTGTTCAAAGTGTTTCTAATGCCGAGTTCAGACTGCATGATTTTCAAACTCAAAATCACTGCTCTTTTCACACTGCATGACTATATGGGGTAGCATTCAGTCACTGCTGTGTTCACACTGCACGACGGATCGGCGACAGGTTTCACACCGCATGACTGTACAAGAGGAAGAATCGCAGACAACTCTCTAGCTGTGTCTCATTTCATTTAATTTCAAAGGCTGCGTCCTCCGGAGGACACATCCTGTGAAGGATGCGGTATACTGAGTGTCCTCAATCAGAATGAAACGAGACGTCCTTTATAGGACACACAGGCAGGAAGTATCACGTTGCTATGCCAACACGTTCAGCCTTGTTGCGCTCTCACGCCAGTTATATGAATGAAAATTATTTATAACTTGAAAGT
Organism: Gobiocypris rarus; assembly: GCA_023029165.1. Lineage (NCBI taxonomy): Eukaryota > Metazoa > Chordata > Actinopteri > Cypriniformes > Gobionidae > Gobiocypris > Gobiocypris rarus. The sequence continues at coordinate 8,478,469 of CM040928.1, forward strand.
GACTGACATTTTTCTTGCCTTGACAGCAATGTACTGTTCTAAATGTTTAAAAATCACTAAACACTTGTAATCCTGTTTACCACACCTGTCTGTTTGAGGTAATACAGCTTAAAAAACAATCTTGAAACTACTTACATTTAAACACCACATGTACCCTTGCATGTATATCTGGCGGCGGTGCCATGTTTTCAAATAATATAAAAAAATGTGGACGGTTGTTAACGGCGACGCAAAGAATTGTGGTCAGCTGCAGCAGCGAAGGATACACCTCATGGACACTCCGAATACCTGTGAAAGAAGGGCACATTCGAAGGTCGCATTCGGAGTGTCCTACTCAGTTTTCTTGAAATGAGACAGCCTTATGCAGCCTTCGAATGCGACCTCCAGACGACGTAGCCTTCCAAAATGAGACACAGCTTCTCTCTCCGGTGCGCAAACTACGTTTCCCAACGTTCCCAACTAAACAACGTGAGATCACGTGCGTCAGACTGTAGTTCTCGCGCAAGACTGGATTAAAAATGATAAACTGTAGAAAGTTTGTGCTCCCAATTTTCTGTGCGCTGATTTGCAGCGAAAAGGAGAAAAAGGAAAAAAGATTATGGCGGAGGAAATTGTTGGAGAGACACAGGAAGCAATGACTGCAAAAAGAGTTTGAGGTAAATGCATACATTTGCAATGTTCTGCTGCTGCGGCTGGACGTGCAAATGTTTGGGCTTTGTTTCTGTTTGAAAGAATTGTAAATATATCTATTAAAATACTGATATTCTGGTCTATAACTCCTCTCTGAACCTCCCGCTGCCCTGTATCTTGCTCTCTCATTGGCTGTTGGTCTTTGCCCATGTAATTTTAAGTCAGGACTCATTTCACACAGCAGGATTATGAATCGCCGACAGGTCCAGATATTTAGCATGCCAAATATCTCGCAGGCGTCGGCGACTCGTCTGCGATTCACTCTGATCATGTCTTTGATAATTCACACTGCGTGATTGTCACTCGCGTGTACGAGCACTGATTTGGGTATGATTTCGGGCATTTGTCTGTGATTTCGCAAAACCTGCCGGCGAGTCAAAATCGGGGGTTAAAATCGGGAAGTGTGAACTAGGCATAAGGATTCAGATTTTTAGAAGGCAGACTGCGATGGCAAACAGGAACATGATTTGTGCAACGTTAGCTGTTTGATAACGTAGTCAGTCTAAGGCTAATCATTTTAATTACAGTTATGTCTGTGTCCGACATTGTAAAGAGCAATACATAAAACAACATTCTGATACACCGACTTGTAGATGACACTGTGTGAGTGAGTGGAGGCGTGGCTCATTTTCATATTCATGGCTCCATATAAATGAAGCAAGGGTTTAGCGTAACATTCAAGCTATTTTAAGAAAAAAAACTTTCAAATATGTAATTTTGGTGATCAAATATGAGTTTTAAAGGATACAATTACTGACTACAGGTGGGCTTTAATCAACCATGTATGAAGACACATCATGGCAATATTCCAGGATGACAATGTGATGTTATTTCCATCAAGAGGTCCATCAATGTTTGGTCAAGATCTTGTATTGACAATGCTAGAGTCCAGCACTCTGTGAAGTCTCCTCCAGCACATCCCAAAGACTTTCAATGAATTTAAGATCTGGACTCAGAGGTGCCAATTCATGTGTGAAAATGATTCTTCATGCTCCCTCCCAACCATTCTTTCACAATTTGAGCCTTATCAGTCTTGACTTTGTCATCCTGGAATATGGCCATGATGTGTCTTCATACATGGTTGTTTAAGAAATGAAAAGCTACCGTTAGGGTTGATGGAGTGTTGATAGCATGTTATATGCCAAACATATAACATGCTAGAAACATAATAATCACTGCAATAATGATCCAATCATAAAGACTTTGGCTGGGCATTATATTTAAATTTAATGTATTCATGTAAAGGTAAAGCTACATTTTCAACAGTCATTACTCCAGTCTTCAGTTTCACATGATCATTTAGAAATCTTTGCGTTTATGTAAATGTTGCCCAAAGGCTATGACTAAAGATATCCCACACCACAGACTTCATAACATATTTAATTGATTTAGATATATGACAAAGAAAGCAAAACATCATCAAAACACTGTTCAAACGGAACTAAAAAAAAACACGACAAGTTAGATTTAGAATGTGAGGGATACAGTAATTAGACCCAGGCAGAGTAGCGGGCACCTGCTGCTGCGTTCCCCGAGGTCCCTTCCACAGCACCATTTCTCTTTGATCAAGCGATAGTTCCCTGTGTCCTGACCGTACCGCGACACGCAAAACATACAACACTACCAAACCAGAGGGGAGAAGGTCACACACTTCAGGCACAGACTACGCAAAACAAACCCACATTCAAAACAATGTTTCACAGCATTGCATGATGCTTTTATTGAATAATTGAATGCGTCCCTGGAATGCAAATGTGCAAGTGCAGAATTAATTATTGTACTGCATTTCTGCTGTATCATGAATTCAGGAGTAATCTTGACTAATTAGTTTGTCTTAGGCTTCTGCGTGTTAGAGGAATAAATACTCTGTATCGACGCATAAAGTGCTGAATAATTCAGCAGCTGTATTTTGCTCGTGGCAATAGGTGAGGCAACAGGCTTGAGTAAAAAAACAAAACATTCATTGGCTAGTCAAAGACATGAGCTATGACTGTATATATATTTCTGGTAAAAGATAACTGTTGGAAAATATACAGCATATATATTTACACTTGAGCATTACTCAAGAGTGCTAAAACAGACTTTTGCCACTGGCAACTTTCGGAAAGCATCAGATAATAATGATGTCACGGAAGTTTCAAATGCGCCACACATGGGAGTGCTCGGAATAGACATAATAATGTACCTCAAAATAATATAATAACGCAGAGATATATGTGCTCTTTTAAAAAAAAAATGTTATGCCTGGCAGCTTATAGCATACTATACTTTTTAAATAGCACACAAATACATCTCATATTCTGCTGAAAAAGCCAACATGTTCCTTTGGATAAGAGTTTATGTCAGTACATATACATTTGATAGAATCTATACATTTTATATATAATTTTTTTTAAATGTATTTCTATTTATTCATGTAAAAAATATATAAATACTACATATACATAATACACAGATATATATACACAGATATATATATGTGTGTCTAGATAGATAGACAGACAGACAGATAGATAGAAATTAAGTCGATCCCCAGTTGACACTGGGGTCTCGAGGTCATCAGTAAAGCAAGACATCCTTGGAGCGCTCCGGGCTTTGCTGCCATACGGACAACATGTTTGATTCAGTGACCTATGGTCCCCATCAGTCTTGGCAGAAGCTAAAGATTAGTATCTGTGCGCAGCATTAATTAATAAGGCTTTATAGACAAATCCCTGTGTAAAACCCACATCTTTGATTAAATCCCTTGTTTAAAACTGAACCTGACAGCCCAGAGCCTCTCTGGACCAATTTAGCCACTTGTCCCTCTGCCGTGCCAACCTGCCGATGGCCTGAGCCCAGACCTCGGCCACAGCCAGGTGTGAAAGCCATTAGCCCAGCCTCGCAAATCTTGCGTCCAGCAGAGCATCTTAAGACTCGGAGTGGCTGGCAAGGACGTAGGACATCTTTACTCACATTTGGCTCCACAGCTGTCAGAGTAATTATCTGTGTTTAAGCACAGGACATAGAAGCTTTAGTGGCACTTCTAAGAAGGATTCTGATTAAGTCTCATAATCTGCAATGGAGAAATCACCAGTGACTGGAGAGGAATTTCTAGGACAAAGCCCTCAGGGGCCGCACGGATCCTGGGCAAGAGTTCAGGAAAGAATCCCAACAGACACCATTCACTTTCTCCTCATTATCACACCGTGTTTCTTTTCAGAAAATGTTTAATTTTTCAATCAGCCGACCACAGAGACGTGCAAATTGTGCTGAAACACAACTGACAGGATTTAAACAAATCGGTCCGAAGAGGGAAAGCCAGTCTCCGAGATAAAAACCAGCAATAAACAAAATGAGACTATGAATTTTAATCAGTGTGGTTGAAACTTGGGCTTAGAATCCATTTGTAGTGGTAAATCAGTACACATTTCAGGTGGAAAGTGTTTTTTATTCTTTACGACTCCAATTTGAGACCAGAAGCGTCCATAAGAGAAACTTTAGAGTTGCTTTAAAGCATGAATTACTTACACTTTCCAAATTGAAGCTCATTTTATTAAAGCACTAGCAGAAAAATGGCCCTGCATGTACCATGCCAGTAAATTACTCAAATGGAATGTGAAGAGATAGATCCAGGAATATATGATGTTTACTGCTGTAGCTTTTAATGCTTATCCAGAAAATATATTAAAATGATTAGTGGAAAAGGCCACGCTATAGCAAGATTAAATGCATAACACAATTTGACAGGAAGATTAAACACTCGCATTTTATACGACAGCATTTGAGGACCTGAAAACCTGCATCTCTAATTCAAGAAACATGTAAGCTATTATAGCAAATACACATCACACCAATATAGTGCTCAAATATGCTAATGTGGGTGATTTACATACATTTTTGGGCATATGTCTGTTAGAACATTCCAATATCAAGTGAGACCCAAAAATGTTATCCAGATTAGCAGCACACTACATTTTGAGGTACGCTAAGCTGGTAAGCCATACGGTCACTGCAGTTTGTGTCAGTGTTTTAGCACACCTCAAGCGTCAAATAGGTCAAAGGCTAATCATGTGAGAGGATTACATGGAAGATCTCGGGCTATTTAAAATCAGAGCAAGACAGAAGGTGTCTATACCACAGGTGTTTAACACCCAGATTTATGTCAGGATCAACTCCACTGATAAATCAACACAAAATGTACTATTTTATTAGCACTCTCAATTGTTTTGTTCTTTAAAACAGAATTAGTTAAAAAAAATTCATAGCAATTAAACCGATATTGATGTTGAATCAGTAGTGGTAAAAGTTGTTGTTTTTATGATGGCAGCTACAATAATAAAATTCATTCCAAAATTTATTTATCAATTATGATCTTATGATCTAATGCTATTTCATGAATTCTGACTTATTTACTTAAACTGACTTAAAGACTTGGATTCTCGTGCTAAACATGGCCAAACTGTAAAAAAACAAAAAAACTCATAATTGGACGTATGACAGAGTATGTATGTGCCAAATACACTCCTTCAGGATTCGAAAAACTTTTGTGGCCCTGTATGCAGTGCCGCCGCTTGCTGCACAGGGCACCAAGTGCTGAGGGGGGCACCACAAGAAAGTTCTCTCAGCACCCATCAGTCTGTGTGTAATTAATGCATATAATATACAAGTTTCACTTTTCGAATAGAATAGTGAAATATATCAACTTTTTGATGATATTCTAATTATATGACCAGCACCTGTATTAGGTCAATTGGCAACATGATTGAGTATAAAAAGAGCCTCTCAGAGTGGCAGTGTCTCTCAGAAGACAAGATGGGCAGAGGATCACCAATTCCCCCAACGCTGCGGCGAAAAATAGTGGAGCAATATCAGAAAGGAGTTTCTCAGAGAAAAATTGCTAAGAGTTTGAAGTTATCATCATCTACAGTGCATAATATCATCCAAAGATTTATAGAGAACAATCTCTGTGCGTAAGGGTCAAGGCCGGAAAACCATTCCCCCTTCTATATGTAAAGCACTTTGAGTGCCATGAAAAGCGCTATATAAATGTAACAAATTATACTGGATGCCCGAGATCTTCCCTTAGACGGCACTGCATCACATACAGGAATGCTACTGTAATGGAAATCACAACATGGGCTCAGGAATACTCCCAGAAAACATTGTTGGTGAACACAATCCACCGTGCCATTCGCCGTTGCCAGCTAAAACTCTACAGGTCAAAAAAGAAGCCATATCTAAACATGATCCAGAAGCGCAGGCGTTTTCTCTGGGCCAAGGCTCATTTAAAATGGACTGTGGCAAAGTGGAAAACTGTTCTGTGGTCAGACGAATCAAAATTTGAAGTTCTTTTTGGAAAACTGGGACATGGCCTGTCCCAACTTTTTTGAGATGTGTTGATGCCATGAAATTTAAAACGTATTTTTCCCTTTACATGATACATTTTCTCAGTTTAAACATTTGATGTCATCTATGTTGTATTCTGAATAAAATATTGACATTTGAATCTTCCACATCATTGCACATATGTTGTATATAGTATATAATAATTCTATTATTATTTTCCTTCTTAGGTAATTGTTTTTATTAAATTTAAGAATGTTTAAATATTTGCACTGGAGAAAGATAATTTTTTACACACCAGGGGCAAACCCTTAAAGTCAAAATATCTTAACATATATATTTTTTTAAATATAATTAATCATATTAAATTATTGCTGTAATTGTTCCATCACCTCTGTAATTTATGTAATTTAGATCCGACAACAGCTATTGCTGGGTTTTGATTACGACACTCAAATGTGGTCTCCGTTTCCCCACCCTTGAGTCATCGCACACACTTTAGCTTTAGCAGATGTTCGGTAATTGAACAGCACTCTTCTGTGTTGATGTTGCTCTGCAGTTCCAACACGTGTTCAACAATGTACTCTCAGTTGGGGAATTAAAAATATTTATAATATTCATTTTTAATTCATATTTCATTTTTACAAATGTTCATATTTTAATAAAAACTTAAGTACGGTACTGTATATTACACAGGCAATTTATATATCTAAATGTGGTGGATAATGTGGAAAGCATAATATATATAGCAGGATAAATAGCCAAGCGTAAGGATTTGAGCGAGTTTGACAAGGGCCAAATTGTGAAGACTTGACGACTGGGTCAGAGCATCTCCAAAACTGCAGCTCTTGTGGGGTGTTCCTGGTCTGCAGTGGTCAGTGTCTATCAAAAGTGGTCCAAGGAAGAAACAGTGGTGAACCGGAGACAGGGTCATGGGTGGCCAAACTTCACTGATACATGTGGGAAGAGAAGGCTGTCCTGCGTGGTCCAATCAAACAGACGAACTACTGTAGCTCAAATTGCTCAAGAAGTTAATCCTGGTTCTGATAGAAAGTTCTCAGCATACACAGTGCATCACAGTTTGTTGTGTCTGGGGCATCATAGCTGCAGACCAGTCAGAGTGTCTATGCTGACCCCTGTCCACCGCCGAAAGCACCAACAGTGGGCATGTAAGCATCAGATCTGAATGTAAGAAGGTGGCCTGGTCTGACGAATCACGTTTTATTTTACATTACTTGGATAGCCGAGTGCGTGTGCGTCACTTACCTGGGGAACACATGGCACCATGATGTGTGAAGATTATGTTCTGCTTGGGTCCTGCCATCCATGTGGATGGTACTATGACACATACCACCTACCTAAGCATTGTTTACCCAGGTATTCCCTGGTGGCTGTGGCCTCTTTCAGCAGGATAATGTGCCCTGCCACAAAGCAAAAATGGTTCAGAAATGGTTTGAGGAGCACAACAACGAGTTTGAGGTGTTGCCTTGGCCTCCAAATTCCCCAGATCTCAATCCAATCAAGCATCTTTGGGATGTGCTGAACAAACCAAGGAGGCCCCACCTTGCAACTAATAGGATTTAAAGGATCTGCTGCTAACATCTTGGTGCCAGACACAACACACCTTCAGGGGTCTAGAGGAGTCCATGCCTTGATGGATCAGGGCTGTTCTGGCAACAAAAATGGGACCAACCCAATATTAGACAGTTAACGTTATACTTAAAGTCGTTACCTTGAAGCTTATTGTATTAAGTGAGTAATATGGTATATGAGAGAGAGAGAGAGAGAGAGAGAGAGAGAAAGAGAGAGAGATTTCTGCTGATGTCTATAATCGTTTTTAAATATTTCCCATGCAGCACTAAAACAACTTCCTTCTTCTGACTCACTCATAAAGACTGTCTTTGCCACCATTTAATGGTGTAATAATGGCCATATCCTAATCAATAACGGACCCTTTTTCAATACCAAATAAGGCATATTATTTATACTAAATAATATTTATTGAACAACAATATAAAAGAAAATAGGAAATTAACACAAGCAAACAATCCAGTTAAACGTACAAAAGCAGTGCTTTTATGAAACTTAATTTCTCTCTTAACCCAAAGACTGCCATTTCATATACTCCAAATGAATTAAATCTCATGTTTAACATATCTATGTTATGTCTATCTACATAGAGCCAGCCACAAATTCCCAAAGGATTGGCTGAGATTAAGCGGTTCTCTGCGGGTACATGAGCGATGAATGGCTGCTGATTGCCTGGAGCTCTAATCAGCAAAAGATCTGGAAAAAAAAGCGAAACGCTATGTTTATGTGTCACATTTAAAATAACTACATTCTCACAAAAAAAAAAAAAAAACACTTAAAACTACATTTCGTGAAAAAACAACAGTAGTGTTTTTTTTTTTTTTTTATATCTTGAATTTGCTTGACTTTGAATTTGCAAGCGGAGTGATACAAACGGTGAAGCGGTTCCAGTGCTGATACTGGGGGAATATCACATGGCTGGAAAAGGCCTCTCAGCCAATCAGATTGAAGAACCAGAAAGAACTGTTGTATAAATATACTGTATATACACATACATACGTATATACATATATATAGGAAAGCATGAGGACTGCACAGCAATAAACTGCAATGTGCGGTACTTAACTGTATCTGGTGGCCACACCACATACCCCATTCTTTCCACCCCATTATAACAAATTATACTATCTGCATCATTATGTAAACATACACATGCTTCAACTAAGTTATAAATACTGTCTAATATATGATATTTGCATTCAGTGTTTTTTCCTTTGTAGCAATAAGCCTTGGAACTACACACAGGAACATGTGTTCTTACAGATAAATTTAATTACAAGTGTACTGACTCTTTTTCAATAAACTCCATCTATAATACAGTACTTTTGCAAGATTCTTTATTTCTATAAATAAACAAGCTGTTAGTCTGTGGGTTAGTGTTCGTCCCTGATGCTCAGCCTTGGCACTTACATAACAGGACGTGGCGTACTTGGGCAAAAATTGAGTTGAAAAAACATATTGGCTGCTGATGATAAAGAAACCGTTTCATGCATATCACAGTCATGCAGAAAACAAGCTTTAAGCTCCCTCAAAGTTGGATCATTCAAATTTCATGCCATATTAGAACAATTTGGGTTCTGGAAGACTCGCTGCTGGTATAACATTTAATCACATCAGCTCTACGATGCTGTTTTTGGGTTGAACTGAGAGTGTGGAACTGACAGACCGTTGGTAAAACTTTATCTGAGGGTCATGACAGCTGCTGGTGCCATATGCTGATTTTTAAATATAAAATTCATTTGAGAACAAGATGATATGATCTGGGCTTTGTCGGTGCTTACCAGATGCTTGTTGAGCATGTGGTTTAACGCATAATTGTGTATGATATGAATCAGATAAAATCACCCTATTTAGTAGGGCTCTGCGGTATACATGTCATGTAAAACGGTAGAGATTTCAATATATTTGTACGACAGCAGGCAGGACTGCTTTCAATGCATTTATACATGAGAACAACAAAGAAACACAGAGGGCCCGACGAAAAAAATGGTCAGCGCGCCAGGTCCATGGTCCAAAAGGGTTGTACCAAGTCTCTTAATGAGTCATGGGTGTGTTTTGGGTGTAACATGCATAAATCAATCAGAGTCTAATCTCCCATTCCCTTTAAAAGCCAGTTGTGCTTGCACCATGGCGGATTCGCTATTTACATGGCGGAATTTGCAAGTGGAAAGACTGAATCCTTTTATTTTTAATATTTTTTAAATGTTTTCAGACCAGCACACCCATGTGCAGACAGATGGGCGCGAGTGCATTTGCTATTTAAACAACATGGTGCTGGATGTGAAAATGATAAGTGTCAGGCCGAAACAAGCAAAAAATTATTGCCCATGGTGTCGCATTGCGCCAAGTGTACGATAGAGCCCTATGATGCACAAATACAAAGTGAGACAGGTCAACAGAGTTAAAAAAAATAATTACTGGTATGCTGTCAGATGTGCCTGCATTAGCTATTTTATAAGGACTTTGAATGAATCAGAAATTAGTTGATCTGCTTTATATTAGTCTTTTTAAAAGTCTTTTGTTTTTAACTCATGGTTCTTGAAGCATGTATACTGTATGTTTTGGTTTGCGTCCATTAGGCTGCAAATAAAAAGAGAAAATAAAATACGTTTTTGTAAAGTGTGATAAAAATAGCTATATATATATATATATATATATATATATATCCTATATATCCTATATATATCCTGCTAACAAGAACAAAAAATGTGTCATGAAACATTGGAACAACTGAATTGCATGTTATTATCAAATGTGACATTTTGAGACATATGGCTCTTCATTTGGTGATATGCAATAAATTAGTTTTCTATTTTTTGAACTGACAACTTCATTTTTGTGATAGTTTTTTTGTGGTTGAGCATCCAAAAATGTGCAATTTAGTTAAAGACAAGCTGCTATGAGAAATGCATAATAGCTTTTCTAGTCTGAAAGCACCCTAAAATTGCCTACATGCATGCTTCCAAGATCTCATGATTTTTACTATATTTACAGGCGGTTCACAGCCCTGAACTGAAATAACGCAGAGGTATTTTTCAGCCAAGCCAACATTGTTGTTTTTTTTGTCTTAGCAACCTGCCACGGGTAATTACAATAATAAAACCTCCACGCCGCTTTACCTGTGGGATGCTGTTCCCATAAAACGCCAACTTTAATGCAATGTCATGGGGGCCTGAGTTCACTTATGAGCTGCCTGCTAGTTCTTTATTGGATCGATAGCCCACAACCCCTCCTGTGCCCCAGACGGGCTGCTGCTCGATGCCCTCAGTCCAGGGTAGGGAGCACTGGGACCTGGCACCCCCGCATTTTGGAGCATTCTCCGCATGTGGGAGGGAGAATATGATGGGTCTGTAAACAAACTGTCTCCTGCTTCCTTTCTCTCTGTATCTCTCTCTTCTCTCCTCACAGGCAAATAGCAAAGTCATTTAAGGCTTCCTAGAGGGATTTCTCTCAGATCTTTTTCCATGATCCACAAAATGAGTCTTAAATCAGTGGTTCTCAACTGGTTTTGCTTTAGGAATGACCTTAAAATCGAACACAAAAATCTGCTGTATTTTGAATAGTAAAATGTGCACTGCTGTAAAATGTATAAACATGTATAAAACAAAGTGTAAAATATTTTTTAATGTAAATGTGGATTGTATTTTCTGTTGCTATGGCTAGATTCTACCAAAAGACAGACACCTTTGGCATCAACAACAAATCATAAGGCAAACATTTAAAGTTGCAGTGTGTAATAGTTATGAGGATCTATTGACATAAATGCAATATGATATACATTATTATGTTTTCAGTGGTGTATAAAGACCTTGCGATTCGTTATATTTTTATTACCTTAGAATGAGCAATATGAGCAATACACAGCGCCATGTTTCTACAGTAGCCCTAAACGGACAAACTTCTCTACAGAGCGCTAGGGACTCTCTGCTGTCTCAATGACATCTTTGACCTGTGTCGGCCACCATAACTTCTCTATTTGCTTAGAAAGAGAGAGGTTTGCCATTGCAATTCGCAACCTCACCGCTAGATGTCGCTACAATAAAATTCTGGCTGATGCTGATAAGTTGAGAATTACACTCACCTAAAGGATTATTAAGAACACCAGTTCAATTTCTCATTAATGCAATTATCTAATCAACCAATCACAGGGCAGTTGCTTCAATGCATTTAGGGGTGTGGTCCTGGTCAAGACAATCTCCTGAACTCCAAACTGAATGTCAGAATGGGAAAGAAAGGTGATTTAAGCAATTTTGAGCGTGGCATGGTTGTTGGTGCCAGACGGGCCGGTCTGAGTATTTCACAATCTGCTCAGTTACTGGGATTTTCATGCACAACCATTTCTAGGGTTTATAAAGAATGGTGTGAAAAGGGAAAAACATCCAGTATGCGGCAGTCCTGTGGGCGAAAATGCCTTGTTGATGCTAGAGGTCAGAGGAGAATGGGACGACTGATTCAAGCTGATAGAAGAGCAACTTTGACTGAAATAACCACTCATTACAACCGTGGTATGCAGCAAAGCATTTGTGAAGCCACAACACACACAACCTTGAGGCGGATGGGCTACAACAGCAGAAGACCTGACCTGGTACCACTCATCTCCACTACAAAATAGGAAAAAGAGGCTACAATTTGCACAAGCTCACCAAAATTGGACAGTTGAAGACTGGAAAAATGTTGCCTGGTCTGATGAGTTTTGATTTCTGTTGAGACATTCAGATGGTAGAGTCAGAATTTGGTGTAAACAGAATGAGAACATGGATCCATCATGCCTTGTTACCACTGTGAAGGCTGGTGGTGGTTGTGTAATGGTGTGGGGGATGTTTTCTTGGCAGACTTTAGGCCCCTTAGTGCCAATTGGGCATCGTTTAAATGCCACGGCCTACCTGAGCATTGTTTCTGACCATGTCCATCCCTTTATGACCACCATGTTCCCATCCTCTGATGGCTACTTCCAGCAGGATAATGCACCATGTCACACAGCTCGAATCATTTCAAATTGGTTTCTTGAACATGACAATGAGTTCACTGTACTAAAATGGCCCCCACAGTCACCAGATCTCAACCCAATAGAGCATCTTTGGGATGTGGTGGAATGGGAGCTTCATGCCCTGGATGTGCATCCCACAAATCTCCATCAACTGCAAGATGCTATCCAATCAATATGGGCCAACATTTCTAAAGAATGCTTTCAGCACCTTGTTGAATCAATGCCACGTAGAATTAAGGCACAGTACAGTATGGTGTTCCTAATAATCCTTTTGGTGAGTTTATTTTAAGGTTATATGGGCAATAACCAGTACATGGCTGATACTCATTTTATACTATTTTACCTAAATAAAATAAACAGTAAAAACTAAAATCACTCAAATGTGAATTTAGGCATCACAATGCACAGCATGAAAAATGGATATTCATTTTGAGATTGTCTTAAAAATACATGTAATAGTGTTATTGCAAAGATTAACTTTCAATGTTAGATGGCAGCAAAAGTATACATGCAAAAATAGGGAAAATGAGCATGTAAAATAAAATATTCGATATTGGCAGATAAGGATAAATAAAATCATTTGAATATCAGCCGATACCTGGTATATATCATGCATCTCAGTGACATTTTGTTTGTCGTTTCCCGCAGTGTTCATTCCCTGTCCTGCTGCAAAAGTACAGACCTGCAATGCATTTTTAGGTCTTGACCCACCAGTTGAGAAGCATTGCCTCAAATAAGAAATGAGATTTCTAAAAGAATCATCCAGCTGTATCACTGTGGCAAGCAGGGCAATTGTTTCTGAGGGGTCAGGACAGCAAAGTCGAGTCACTGTTGAAAAATTTGGTTATAAAATCTGAATCATGCTGGACCGTTCTCACTACAGACAGCTGAGTAAGCTGCTCTGGCATCAAAATCCATTTTACCCTCAAGCCTTGGAGACTATTCTTTAAACTGACAGACTACTTCTTCACAGCATAATAGCCAAAGCTGTCCTTCATAATATATTTGTCTGATTTAATGGAAAAATGCACATCTGACTGTTTGAAGAAAAAATAAAATCATACTTGGAGGAAAGAGACAAATACATAAATAAAGTAAATAAATACGACAGGTAGCCAAATAAGTGCAAAAGAAAACTTTTACCTTGCATAACTCTCCAGAAACTGTGAGCTGCCTCTTTAGGCGTCTTGTGCGCTCCTGACATGAAGGTTGTTTCAAAAGGTAACCTAATTATGGTGAGTGAAATGTTGACTATTAATATATACTTACATTTGACTGAACACAAAAAAAATATTTAAACAAATAAATGAGCAGGTCTGATATATAAAATTACACAAAATTATTTAAATAATAAAAATATTTACCTATTTTCATTATTTTAACACACACACATTATTTTAACACACACACACACACACACACACACACACAGATTTTACAAACATTTGTGAAAGAATGGAGCTCAGTGAATTCAAGCGTGGTACCGTAATACATTGCCACCTGTGCAGTAAATACATTCGTAAAATGTCCTCACTACTAAATATTCCACAGTCAGCTGTTAGTGGTATTACAACAAAGTGAAAGCAATTAGGAGCAACAGCCACATACAATCGCAGAGTGGGGTCAGCACATGCGGAGCCGAACAGTGTGCAGAAGTCGCCAACTTTCTGCAGAGTCAATAGCTACAAACCTCCAAACTTAATTTGGCCTTCAGATTAGCTCAAGAGCAGTGTGTAGAGAGCTTTATGTTATGGGTTTCCATGGCCGAGCACCTGCATCCAAGCCTTACATCACCATGTGCAAGGCAAAGCATCGGATGCAGTGAAGCACGCCGCCACTCGACTCTAGAGCAGTGGAGACGTGTTCTCTGGAGTGACAAATCATGCTTCTCTGTCTGGCAATCCGATAGACGAGTCTGGGTTTGGTGGTTGCCAGGAGAACATACTTGCCCGAATGCATTGTGCCAAGTGTAAAGTTTGGTGGAGAAGGAATTATGATGTGGGGTTGTTTATCAGGGGTTGGGTTTGGCCCCTTAGTTCCAGTGAAATGAACTCTTAATGTTTCAGCATACCAAGAAATTTTGGACAATTTCATGCTCCCAACTTTGTGGGAACAGTTTTGAGATGGCCCCTTCCTGTTCCAACATGACTGCGCACCAGTGCACAAAGCAAGGTCCATAAAGACATGGACGAGCGAGTTTGGTGTGGAGGAACTTGACTGGCCTACAGAACACCTTTGGGATGAATAAGAGCAGAGATTGCGAGCCAGGCCTTCTTGTCCCACATCAGTGCCTGACCTCGCAAATGTGCTTCTAGAAAAATTATCAGCCTACGGATCAAGAATGGGATGTCTTAGAGTTCATGTGCATGTAAAGGTGGTAGAGAAGTGTTTTTCAGTCACAAGATGGCACCAGACAGTCAACGACAGCAGAGTGACACGTTAAGCATATCAGTCAAGATATGAGTGTGTTATTCACTTTGGCGGTTGTTATCTGGAAACATACATTTATTACAACATTGGGTAATTTCAGCCTATATATAGCCAGTGAGTACTATTTTTATATTTAAAAATATTAAATATAACTTAAAATATTTTACATGAAAAGTATGGAACTTTTAGAGGTAAATAAAAAAAAATAAATACAAACAACAACAATACATTTTTATCGAAGATATAGTGATATGATATTTATTTAAAAAATATATAAAAAATAGGGAATCACACCTGAGATATTTGTGCCCAAATTTGTCCACGAAGGACTCATTAAGGGCTGGATGCTTGGGGGTTAATATGTTATCATTAAAAATCAGTTTCCCTATGGAGAAAATGAATGTAGTTTTTACTTCCGGAACCCGACTGTTGTACTCTGTTGTGAGTCATCATGATGACTCGTGCTTATGTAGAAAATAAAACTGCTTAAAACAGTCACTTATGAGGTTCCATTTCAATTAAAAGGCTGCATACTAGGCAGCTCACTAGGTTTGTACTGGAGCTTTTATGATTCCTGGCCATGTGTGCTATTGTCTCTAGGTTAAAAGTTTCAGGCTAATATACAGTATAATTGAACTGTAATGATCTGTAGCATCCGAAAGATCACAGTGGCCATTTGCCAATTGATTAAGAAGTGCAATGCAGAGTCGGAATCAGCCATGTCTGACAAATCAGAAGTCATTTGCATGAAGGGCATTCTCAGCGAGAGAGAGAGAGGGTGGGGTGGGGAGGTGGTAACTCTCTCACCTGTTCGCTCTCAGAGGCTGCTCGAACTGCTCTTTTTCATATCAGGCTAATTACTTAATTCTGCGGATAATTGAATCCCATCCCTCCTTAAGCCAGAAGCAGCCAACGGGGTTCTTTCGAGACATTTCGAGGACTCCTGTATTTCTCAAATTCACTAAGAATCATCTGTGGCAATACCGTCGTTTATTTGCACATGTTGTCTGCACTTTTTTAGCACCCAATATGCTTAAGGAATTATCTACAAAACATTCCCAGTCCAGGCACAGCAGTCCCGCATTTCATTAAAATGCTAATATTATAATATTATAATTCTATATACACTTCCATTCAAAAAGTTTGGGGTCAGTATTTTTCTTTTATTCAGTGCGGATGCATTTAATCGATCAAAGGTGACATTAAAGACTTGCATATTGTTACAAAAAATTCAATGTTGAATAAATGTTTCAAGAGCAGCAAATCAGCAAATTGATTTTAGAAGGATCATGTGACACTGAAGACTGGAGTAATGATGCTGAGAATCACACAGGAATACATTACATAAAATAAAATAAAAATAGTAATTTTAAAGTGTAGTATTATTTCAAAGTATTATTATTTTTACTGTTTTTTTTTTGTTTTTTTTAATCAAATAAATGCAGAGGCCAAAAACATTAAAAATATCTTATCCCAAACTTTTCAATGGTACATATTTATGCTGAATCAGTTCACATCTGGCAGCAAAAAGAGTAACCATAAAAAGTAGGATTGTGTTTTTTGATTTTGCTGAAATTCAAATATATCATGCAATTGTTTAGCAAATTCACCCTTGAGTATGTTGCAGCATTATGTGGAAATAATTGTGCCGTCTAGACAAGTACAGATAGCAAAAGCATCCAATTGTGGCTTACCTTTCTCTTTCTAACCATTCAAACCGAACCTAATATTCTGCCAAATGCATAAATGTAATGTATAGCATGCAAAAATTACAAAAAGGTATGCACATCTTAAACCCAAGTTGAGCTCAGGTCCCGGACAAAAAAAAGATAATGATAAATAGATGATCATACATAAAAATATGCTATATTGTATGGAGCCGAAACTTCAGTGTGCGGACGTTATTTTTTTATTTTCTATTTATAAATTATTATGCAACCGTGGATGGCTACAAATTAGCTCTCAGTTTGAGATATCTGACCATGGTCCTGTGGCAATATGGAAAGGAAAATATCTATAAACTCTTATCTTCCATGTTTGAAAAGCATAAACTCACAGACTTCTATACAATCGTCTATACCCGAGGGACAGAAATGCACCCATGGCTCTCATATTTATAGCTCTGAGAAGGGAAATCCTAGCTAAATCCCCACTATCTCTTTCCCCGATTTGTTTTCATCCTGCCTGGATTGTGCAAGTAATTTAATTGTTTTTTGCCCAATGATGATTTGAATTATTTCCACGTCTATATTCTCCAGCCTCACACATATTGACTAATTGTCTCCAGTGTGCGTTTTGCTTTGAATTTGCTGAATCGCTTCAGCACCTCCATTACAAATCAGTCAAAATCAAATCAATAGATGGATGTGTGCAGTTCAGATTTAATAGCTATCAGACGCTGAAGGCTACCGAATGAAACTGAATTTTCTGGAAACTATACTTAGACCAGATGAGATCAGTGTTAATTCATTATTATTCTTCTCTAATTAGTTTACAACAAACTCATTGTTTTCTCATTCCTGCATCTAATCAGCAGCTCATAATTGATTGCTTACAGGTTTTGTGAGTTGCTTTCTAACAAAGAATCTGTGCCAATCCAACTACATTTGGGTTAGAAAAGCATTATGCCTTGTTTCGAAACATGTAATATAATGATGTAATCAACTAGATAATTATCTTTTTTTCAAAAGTTTATAACCCTATTTGGGAGCGTTTTAATGAAGCTTTACTGTTCTAATCCACATATTTTTACATGATAACAAAAATTTGTTTTTTTATTGTCTCATAATATATCTTAATGCTAATGCTTGGTAACACTTTACAATAAGGTTTCAGTTGTTAAAATAACCCTATTAAACTTCAAGGAAGCTGATAAGGGTCTGGATTTGGATTACCCAAACTGAAAAGCTTTCCCATACCCATGTACAGTGGTCTAAATATACCATTTTAATATCATTTTACAGGAAACCCTTTGAAGTTACATAAAACACTGCTAAAAGTGATACACATTTGAGTATATGTTGTCTGAGCTGTAATAAACCCCAGAAAGAGGTGCTTTTTGATTTTTTTGTTATACATTCATTTTTGATTTTGAAAGTGTATGTCTCAGGCCCTGCAGACAGTTTTGGCTGTTTCCAGCATATGCCAGCAAACACTGGAAAAAATCATTTTGTGACACTGGAATATTGCATGTATACCACTGTATATGGGGATACTTAAATATTGGAGAGATTTAGGTAGGTAGAAATTACATAAAAACTGTAATATTCCTTCCTTCAGATCCATCTTTTTTCCAGTATTTGCTGCCATCTAGTGGAAACAGCCAAAACGGTCTGCAGGGTGCTAGAGCACACAGGGCCTGATTTATGTATGCCTAGAGCACCTCCCAGTGGTCATTATAAAAAACACAAAGGAAAAACCCTATGAGATATTGCTTTATAAATGAACAGCTTTAACTAAATATATACACAAGCACAAATGTCTGGAAAAAAAAACACAAATGTCAGAGCATGTCAAAACTTCTAAGGACTCCAGGGGGTTAACAGAAATTAATCTGATAAGAGTGTTTTCCCATTATGATGTTAAGAAACAGTGACAATTTAAGTTTGAAGGGAGTAAAGCCTGTGTTTAGGCTATTAAGGAAATGTAATTTAGCCAAAGAATAATTTTTATTTAAAATAAATGTTCATTTAAAAGAAGCCTGCAGTGTGATGTTACCATATCATCATGCTTAAGACTGAGAATTTGAACAATTGTAATGTGATGATCCGGTGCAGATATCTAAATCAGAGAACATCATAGATTCAGGAGTTGACAGGTCGATGATTTATTTTAACAGCGGGTTCAGGTGGCGTTAGAGCTGATCCGCGCATCTCTAGCACATGAGCCCTAGAGTCCCCTTTAAAGTTCAGGTAAAAGTCAGTGCAGACTTTGTTCATTTTGCACACTAAATATGGGCTGAAGTTTTAATTTAGAAATCTCAAAGTGCACCAGATTAATGAATTTATCTATAAAATGTACAATCCCCCCGCCCCCCAGAAAGATCGAGGTCCACCCTCCATAGTCTCGCAAAATACTGTGGGACACCCTGATTCCATATAAAACTGTAATTTACAGACAAAGCTTTATGAAATAATTTGCTTAAAATCAATTGTGATGCAGCTGCTGTAAGATCCAATACAGTTGGAAGTCAAGAGATGCTGTAAATGTTCTGAACATTCTTTCAGTCCTCCATTTGTCCTGTTGTCGACCGACTCAAGTGCGTGTCAGAAACTGAACGCGCATCTGTATACTGTATCCAGTGTAGACAGCGTCAGTGTCAAGTCCTCCTCTCGTTCAACTTCCAAGGGACACAAGGACAACTCAAATTTCTGACTCAATCACTTTTAATTCTCTCTTTGTTTTTCCAGTTTATTCAGTTAATTAGGTTGTAAACCTTTAAAGACAGAGAAACAAAAGTTACCATTTTAACTAAACATTTTAATGAAACATTTTCAAATGTTTAGGAAAGTCACCATTTTACAGAATTTTACTATTTTAAACTTGTGATATCCTGTTGTATCTTATACATTTAAATTTTTCCAAACTCAAAATTAAATATTTAAGCACAAACTCGTTTACCAAAATAAATGAAGCATTTCAAACACAATGAAATAAATAAACATTTCACCGACCATTGGCGTCCCTGGACTGAACCTTTGAGTGAACTTGGAGTGTCTTCTCTGAGAAGTTTCTTTGTCTGAATGACTGAGAACTCCATTTTTAACAGGTGCTCTCAATCAGTAACAATGACTGATCAAGTGGTAAGCAGTCAGTTTGCTGCTGCTGGTGCATTCTGGGAAATGTAGTTTTTTGTGACCCATCCCTGAGATTTAGCTCGACAGTCAGTGATTATAATGGGTTCTATTTGTTTTCGGCACCACTGAACGCTATAGGCAAATGTCAGCCGTTAATCAACATGAATGTCATATGGTGCAATGATATCTTGCTATGGAGTCATATGCAAATGTATTCGCCTGTGTGATGTCAAAGATCTCACAATATCAAAACGAAACATTTTTGGAGCTTGATTAAATAAATGTTTTGTTTGTATGGATTTTTTTATTTTTAAGAATGAAACGCAGGATGTTTTAATGGTACAAAGACCTCTTATATGTCAAAAGATTAAGGCAAATTTTATTTCTCATGTCATGATTCCTTTTACAAATGCTTTAAAAACATATTGCTCACTGTTAGTTCATATTAGCTAATGCATCATTGACTAATCTTAACAAATAAAACCTTATTATAAAGAGTTCGCTTTTCTAATGTATTATTATTATTATTTATTTATTTATTTATTTTTAAAAGGAGATAGATACAGTGGCTTTCCAAGTAACTGCAATTTCTATTACTAATTTATGGCAAGTTTTCTTTGGAAGTGGTTCTCTCAATGATTTCTAAGCGAGATGCAAACACTGTTTATTCACAAATTAATTTGTTATATTCCGATTTGACACATTAAACAAATCAGCAACTTAGTTAATTAAACAGCTACCGACGACATGCAATTCATGATCTTTCCAGATAAAATGGGTAAATATTACACTAAATACAATAAATTTACTGAATTTACTTCAATTGAGTAAAGACATTGAATTGTGCCATTATATGATGGAATAACACGTCGCACATGCCAATAATTAATATATACTAAATATCAAGCTGCAAATAAACACTTAAGGGAGATTTACAAACACTAGCAGTAGCCAGTCATTTCAGTTTTTGTGGCTGTGCATTCAAATTACTAAGATAATAACACTGAGTCATTAAGTCCCAAAGATTCAAAGGCACGGTCCTAAAGCTTATCATTCCTCTCTTTGCTGTGCTATGGTTCAAAAGGCAAATCTTTATTCAGTCTTTCTGTACCATGAAACAGCTGCATTGTCAATGCAAATCTGACAGATGGAAAAAGGGCCATGCTGTGATGTCTTTGATTCACGGCTGACTCGGATTCAGCAACAAAGACAGGCGTGAATGTGTAGATAGAAGCAGCAGTCACAGTGTTTCCTTGAATCATGTCCTTGGAGCAACTGACCGTGGGAGCTTGTTCACCTGAGACATGTTTGTTAATGGGTGTTGTAGACTCTATATTAACTGTATGGACAAATGTCCTTTTCAGTCAGTGATTATGCACTCTCTTTTCTGCAACTGCACGATCTCTAAGGTTATTTCGCTCTGAATCCTAGTTCTACCAGTTGTGAAAAACTGCAGTGTTTGTAACTTACAATAAGTTATCATCCGCTCTATTCAGTGCTAGACGTGATCACAGGCGACACATGGCAGAAATGTTCGGCACAGAGCGCTGACCCTGCCTGCACTCAGCTGTCACACACATTTCTCTCATCTGAACACTGTGAAAACACAAAATAAGAAATTAATACTTTTGTTCATCCACATGATACAGTCTTTTTAAATCTTGGCCATTTTCTCCACTTTTATCACCATTTGTGGCTATAGCAGAGTTTTCTAGCACATAACAAGTAACTACACTTTTCTTTGTTGTCAAAAATCATGTCTGAAATAATCAGTACTTATTACACATTTTCCACTCACTCATTCTGTCTGTTGTTTGTACAGCCTTTCACTAAGACTGTAATAATATTGTTTAAATCAACTGCCACTGTGTTGCATGCCAGTCTGTTATTATGTTAAAGGGGTCAAGAACTAAGAAATCAAATTTTCCTTGAGCTTTTGACATATAAGAGGTCATCATACTATAAGAATATTTCTTGTTTCAGAACTGAAAACTTCCTTGTTAGTCTAAAAACTGATTTTTATCGTTACCAAGCCCAGATAAAGTCTCATTGTGGAATGTGCTTATCTATGACAACCCTTGCAGAAGAAAACCAATGCCTACATCATCATTGTAACTTTGGCCCCGCCTACCGCAGTGTTAGTGAGATGACGAGGAGAGAACTGCAACCTTTGCAACCTTTCATGTCATGATATTGCTCATATATGGCTCATTCTGGTAATAAACACATGACGGTTCATACGGAAGGTATTTATACACCATTGAAAACATAGTTATGTATATTATATTGCATTTCTGTTAATAGATCAGATTTATTTTTTTAATGACCATTTTTATGTAAAATCATACTAAAATGATAAGTGCATTCCATGAAACTGTATAAAACGCTAAAACAATGCAGTTCAACAGATCCCTTTAACACAGATTTCAGATTTACCTGCCCCTAAATGTCACATTTAAAAAATTGCCTATTACACAACCCCATTCACGTCTAAGTTGGATGGTACTTGGCCAAAATAGGCTAAGTTGCTAATCATAAGCCTTATTCTGTTGATTGCGTGTTTATGGTTAAGAGGCAGCTTCCACTCTGGTCATTCAAACTATTTAGGAGGAGGATTCCAGCTGCCATCAGCATCTGGCTCAGTGGGAAAGCATCCTCTCTCATAACACAGCTCTATAATGAACTGTATAATCAACTGTATTTCACATTGTCTTATTTTAAGTAAAATAAGACTCCTCTGTTATTCATTGCAAAGGTTGCAGAGCATTGCAGAAAAAAAATCTGTGTGGAAAATGACAAAAACATTTAAATTGGAAACATTAGAAATTGGGTTGAAATGAAAAAAAAATTGTGAGAACACTTTTTGCCCCAAAATTACTGAATGTTTGGGTGAGGAAAAAAACATGAATGGGTATATTTTCAAGCTTTAAAGACCTTTGAACTCTGTCAATGAGTTCATATATTCACATTTACAAAATTATTTTTCTGTAAAGACGAAATTCAGAGAATTGAGTCGATGAGTTGATTTTGGGAACCAGATCAGTAAATAAATCCTTTTTTTAGTTTTTGAGACTTTTCAATGAACCAGCTGATCCACTTTATGAATCTGACTGATTCATTCACGAGTTAAAGATTAACTCACTGTCTCAAAGATCACCGATTACAATGGTTCTTTAACCACATTCGAGAACTTTAACATTCGAGAACAAGTTAGGTTAATTCTTGTGTTACGCACCACGTTTGAGCTTCCTCAAGAACCAATGAGGTTTATTCTGTTTTACGCAGCACGTTTGAGCTTCTTCAAGAACCAATGAGGTTTATTCTGTGTTAGGCAGCACGTTTGAGCTTCCTCAAGAACCAATGAGGTTTATTCTCGTGTTACGTAGCACGCTTGAGCTTCCTCAAGAATCAATGAGGTTTATTCTGTTTTATGCAGCACGTTTGAGCTTCCTCAAGAACCAATGAGGTTTATTCTGTGTCACACAGCACGTTTGAGCTTCTTCAAGAACCAATGAGGTTTATTCTCGTGTTAGGCAGCACTTTGAGCTTCCTCAAGAACCAATGAGGCTCATTCTGTGTTACGCAGCACTTTGAGCTTCTTCAAGAACCAATGAGGTTTATTCTCGTGTTAGGCAGCACTTTGAGCTTCCTCAAGAACCAATGAGGTTTATTCTGTGTTACGTAGCACGCTTGAGCTTCCTCAAGAATCAATGAGGTTTATTCTGTGTTACGCAGCACGTTTGAGCTTCCTCAAGAACCAATGAGGCTCATTCTGTGTTATGCAGCACGTTTGAGCTTCCTCAAGAAGCAGTGAGGTTTATTCTCGTGTTAGGCAGCACGTTTGAGCTTCTTCAAGAACCAATGAGGTTTATTCTGTTACACAGCACGTTTGAGCTTCCTCAAGAACCAATGAGGTTTATTCTCGTGTTAGGCAGCACGTTTGAGCTTCCTCAAGTGATTTGATCTCGCACGTCAAGCAAATTCAGTTAAGTTTCGCTTAGTGCAGTACTCTTCGCTGATCAATGTTTATATCTTAATTGTCTTCTGAAAATTTTGGACTAAACAGTTCAATTCATATGGGTTAGTTTTACGATCTCTTTATGAACTCTTTATGAGCCAGAGTGTCATTTGTGTAGCTGTCTATGGAGGGACCGAAAGCTCTCAGATTTCATCAAAAAGACTTTAATTTGTGCTCCGAAGATGAACGAAAGTCTTGCAGGTTTGGAACGACGAATGAGTAATTAGTGAGTAATTAATAAAATTAATATAATAATAAAAAATTCCTTTTTGGGTGAACTAGCCCTTCAACAGCTCACTGGTAGGAAGGATTATCTGTGAAGGCCAACTTAAATTTCGTTCTGTTTAACAAACATTATCATATTATCAAAGTTACTATATTAATTTATAACGTGGAATATGTTGAAATTAAGTTGCAATGGTGCAAACTACTTTTGTACAAGTAATATGGGTTCACAATGACACAAGGATGAGTTACTGATGATTTGGTACTAATTTGGTCACACTTTAGATTATGGTCCAATTCTCACAATTAAATAACTATTAACTATAGCTATAACTTTTGCCTCAATTAACTCCTAATAACTGCTTATTAATAGCTAGTAATATAGTTGTTAAGTTATTGAATTAAGGTATTGGTTAGGATTAAGGGATGTAGAACATGGTCTTTAAGAATAAGGCATTAATATGTGCTTTACCACCAGTGATCATTTGGATGCAATTTTCTATCCTTCATTATCTAGTTGTGGTTTCTGACACAATTAAATATAGCATCCTATAAATACATCATCATACTTTATAAGATGGATTAGACCAAAATTGTATATAATAATGATCTATTTACACTGAAGTGTCAACAGTGGAGGTGATAGAGAAACACATTATTAACAGACGTGTCTAGTGATTACTTCAGCAGGACTGTCCAGAAATATTCCAATTAACAACTCGAAGATATTGCACTGCATTTATTAAAAATTGCTTGTGTGAAGGCAGAAATTCCAGCTTTTAATAAATAAATATATAAAAGAATACACGCATCTTATCATGGCACTCAGCATAGCATTTACATCCCGCAGGTCAAAGGTTGACTCCATTGAAAATACCAATGAGCACTCAGCAGTCCCTCATCTGGCAGTTCTGTGTCGGTACCAAAAGACTCTTGTAGCCTTGGCCAGTTTATGTTCTCTGCTTATGAATTCAGTGCATTTATAATGTAGCGAGGTCACAGGGGCAAGGATGGGCTGTGCTTGCTAAGGACATCAAACATCATTCAGTGTCTTTCTCTCTGTGTGTCTCTGAGAGGGCCATGCATTTTTTAAACAGCCATCAGATTTGCTGTGCAATCAGGCATCAGTTTGTATTGAAGTGACTGAATTTAAATGAAGAGGCGGATCATTTGTTGAACTGTTAAAGGGATAGTTCACCCAAAAATTTCTGTCATAATTTCCCTAGTGTAAAACACCTATACCAAAATACATTTAAAATACAAGTAAATCATACCGCTTACTGGTATAAATATTATAATGAACATTATTTTATGTGGAGTACTTATTTATTGCACAATGCATATTTCTTAATATAATGCCTAAAATGTGTTTTAATATCCCTATTAGTAAGGATATTATGTATGATAACTGTATAATATCAGTCTTTAAATGTAATGTATTTAAAGTGTACCTAAAGTATACTTGCAATAAGACCATTTAAGCACATTCATATATACTTAAGTATCTTTAGTTGGAACAATACTTCTGGATAACTAAAGTGAATTAAGTACAAAATTAGCTGTTGCAATTCAGCAGACTTTAAGTAGGCCTATATCAATATAGTACACCAAAAGTATAATTTATATTAAGTACATTAATATGTACTTAATTTGTAAAAATAAATGTATGTATTTTATCTAACTCTCATATCCTTCAAAATCTGATACTCTTCTGTTATTTGGAAGTTATTTATAGTAAATTATCCAAACAGCTCTTTTCCATACAATAAAAATAAATGGTGACCTATAAAGAGGACCTGTTATGGGTTTGTTTTTTCATTTTGAACTTTCTTTGGTGTGTAATGTTGCTGTTTGAGTATGAAAAATGCCTGCAAAGTTACAAAGCACAAAGTAATTTCAAAGAGAGTTATTCTCTATATAGCGCACACTGTTTCTGAACTCCCTGAAACGCCTCGATTGTAGTCTTGAGTTGTCTTCTGGGAAGGAACATGTCACAATATTCCATATTTAAATCATTCTCACCAAGGCATATATAAAAAAAAAGAAGGAAAGAAACAAAGATGGGGCATTGTTTTGTGGCGTTAGTGCCGTTTTAAATCTCGTGGTTATGGTAAGAGGTGTGACATTTCTGAAAATGCTGAAAGCGGTTGACCAATCACAACAACTAAACTCAGGCTGATCTACAATCGCCCCCTAAATCCTCTTTCACTATTCCCTATGTTAGTCCACTAATACAGTTCACTTGATGGAGTGAATGAAAATGAGTGAGTGAATTCGGACAGCCGTTGTGTGTACGTCGGCTGTACACTCGTTATTGTGGGATTGAATGAGTGCACTCAACTTCCACTATTGTTTCGGACATGACTACAAATGGCTGTCCGCTCACATAATGGCATATGAGGGTATAGGGAGCGATTTCGGACTCAGCCAGAGTGTTACTGACAGACTGGGAAGAGAGGGGATGCAACAATGTAAAAATGTGTGCAAAAATAGCTTTTTTGGATCATTCAAGCATGAAAACCTATTCTCTAGTAGACTAATGGTGACAGCCAGTCCCACTTTATATTAGGTGGTCTTAACTTTTATATACTTGCATCAAAAAATAAGTACAATGTATTTATTGTGCTCATATTGTATTGCAAAACACTTTTGTTGATATTGAGGTGGGATACGGGTAATGTTAGGGACAGGTGTGGTGGTATGGGTAAGTTTAAGGGTAGGGTATATATGTAAGGGAAGTGTCAACAGTAAATGTAACTACAGAAATTAATTACAGATGTAATTACATGCAGGTCATTTTTAAAATGTAAGTGCAATGTAAAAACATGTATGTACACAATAAGTGCATATAATTATTAAGAAAACAAAAATAAGTATAAGTATAAGATTACATTAAGACTTTTTAGGAGTGACCTTCGCTACATTCAAATGCTGCATTAACAGAAGCTTTTAAAAAGCAATTTTAGTGCGATTTTATAACCATACTGAAGGGACTGCACTCCTCAGCAAATAATAATGTCAGCTGTGACTTTGATATTGATGAAAAGTGTCATTGAGATTTTATTTTTCTCTTCTCAAAAACATACTATGACCCTCTGATAGTACTCGTACAAGTTGGAATCAACTCAGGAGAAAGCCATTCTGAGTCAACACAAAAACGCCTGTCAGAGCTGACCGGATACACTGCCTCAACAATCAGTGAGAACTAGCATGGAATAAAAAGAGAGTTCATCCTTGAAAGCCAGAGGCTACAATTACGTGCTGGGAGAACCCCTCTCAAAAATTCCCAAAGGGAAGCAAGCGGATGTCATGTAGAACTCTGAGTCTTGTGGAGATGAAACGGGCCAAATGCCTAGTCAGTAGAATTAACAGGTCAGCGATATCAAAGGAGTGTAGAATCTGGCTCGGGGCAGTTTGTGAAGACCCAGTGAAAGACTTGTTAGCATCAGAGCTTGTTTACCTTTATCAATGTGAGAAGTGTCCCCTGAATGCACACTTGCGCATGTTCACACACCGTGTCCCCTTAAGGCCAACAGGAGAGAAACATATAGGATAAAGCTTCAAAAGCAGAAGATTTACTTGTTGAAACAGCAATACATCTCAGACAGTTACATTTTCTGAGGAAGCGAATGATGCTTACACCTTTGCAAAAGTAGCTGTTACGATGCTAGGGTGCTTTGGGTGGTTGTCAGGGCGTTGTTATGCAGTTACTAAAGTGTTTTCAGTGTTTCAGTGTCAGTTATTTAGTGTACTAAATATTATAATACAATATAAATTCTAAATTGGATACTAAAATGCTTAGCAAATTGCTATGCAGTTGCTAGGGTGTTATAAGTGATCACAGGGTGTTGCTATGTGGGTAATAAAGTTTCCCAAGTGTTTGGTATGTTGCAATTCAGTTGTCAGGGCTTTGTTATTCCATTACTAATTTGTTCTGAATGATTGTAGCCCATTGCTATGCAGTTGCCTGGGTGTTGCTATGCGGATGCTAAAGTGTTTAGCACATTGCTATGCAGTTTCTAAGGTGCTATGTGTGGTTGTCAGATTGTTGCTATGTGGATAATAAAGTGTTCGCAGTGTTTAACGTGTTGCTATGCAATAACTAAACTGTTCAGAGTGATTTTTAGCCTGTTGGCATGCAGTTGCTAGGGTAATCTGGGTGGCTGCTTACTGGCCCAGGTCAAAAGAGTCCAAAAGTATAATCTTCCATCAGTGTTAGTCTTAAGAATGTTATATCATCCAAAAAAAATGTAAAATGAATAATAATTGTTTAATTGCCTTATCAAAAAGTTGCAGAATTTGTGGTTCTGTGCTCAACAAACTCATTGAGCAAAATCTACAAACTATTAACAAGAACCAGTGCCAGTTTAAAAATAAACCAATTAAAAAAAAAACATTATCCTTAACATTACTTAGCAGGAGTGCAACATTTATATCCTGAGGCAGACATTTCCACTCAAACATTTCCAACAGCCCTGAAATGGAATAAAATCTGAACCCATAATTCATTCACTCTCATAACAAGGGTATAATAGATGGTTCATTTCATGCTATCAAGCTACACAGCTTTGTACCTAATATTCTTCTGCCTGTGTTCTTCCTTCCTGCTGATCCTCTGAGTCAGGAAATGTAAACACTGGCAGTGAGGAAAGAGGGGGAAAAAAACAACAAGAAGCTGTCAGATGAACAATACATGAAATGATACCCAGATTCAACTTGTGTTTGGGGAATGTGTATATACGCCAAAGTGACAAGGTACAGTGTGTGTTGATTCAGACAGGGATCAAAAAAAAAAAAATGCGTCAGAAAGAGCTTTTGACTGGTTTAAGTCAAACCTTGACTCATCTTGAGGTTTGTTGAAGCCCTGCTAGGGTGTAGCCAGACTTTTTAACTTCTTCTAGACAAAATCCACCTACTTACACCCGAAGGGTCAGTCCGACTGACACATAACGTGGCTTTGATTTATGTTTAGTTTAGGTTGAGGTTCATCTAAAATGTAAAAGAAAAACCTCACCCAAAAAAAAACTAAAATGATTGCACAGCAGTGTCAGGTTGTGGAAATGAGTGTAGAACTGAATCAGAATTGCTATCTAAAATTAATAAGTACATATGATTCAACATAAATAAACAAAAACTAAATTAAGTACTCAGTTCTTCTCATGAATATATAACATTGAATATATGAATTCTAGCAATGCAATGTTGTGAGAACATGAATGTGAAAAAACATGAACACCGCTCGGGACAGTTGATGGGCCAGCACTGCATCGTCACAGGAGGATTCATCTAAATATAAAATATTTAATATAACCAATTTAAATACTCAAGTTAAAGAAAATGGCAAAGGGATCTCAATTCATTACTTGTGCGCTGTGTGGGAAGTTTAAACATCCGAAGCGCGCACCCAGAAATCTGCGTCTCAGGACAAATACTGAATTGAACTCCCTTTCATGTCTTCTTGCACTTGAATGGACAAACTCACAAAAAATTGTTAAGAAATGTTCATCTGGGCTGAGTATCCTAGTAAATATAGTCGGTTATGTCTCTTTGAATGAACGTAAAATGTGTACAGTATGTCTGAGTATACTGGATCCATGCGTTCTGTCTTAAAGTGACAGCATACGTGCTGCTGTCTGCATAAAAAAAAATCATAATTCTTAACTAACTTTATTAAGGGAGACTATACCTGTAAATTGTGAGTTTTCACTAGTATCTAAAATTTTGGTTTTATGACCAGTAAATAAAAAATGTATGGTCAATTTTCTTCAGTCACTGGCCATTGACAGGTGTGGCAAGAAATGGATGGATGGATATCTTTTTACACATAAAAAAGAGCTTTGTAAGCATAAAATATTGTTGATGTATCAAGATCAACATATATATCAAGATCAGTGCTAGATTTCACAGTTGCAGCACATATTTTCCCTAATCAGAAGAAACTACAGGCTGTTTATTCCTCACTGAGATTTGGGAGCTGTGATTATCCATTCTGCTCCTTTAATGAGCGAAAAAAAGCTCAGATCGATACATTACCTCTAGCTACTCGGACACCCTGTGCTGCTTGTCTTCCAAAAGACCAGTCCTGAGCTAGTGTTGACTGACAGCTCGTAAATCCTGGATCTCTGAAGGAGGAACCTTCAGCACAGATACACAGAAATATATGAGGGATATATCTTGCTTTCTGTTTTCACTGGGTCCTCTTGATTGAGACCTCAGCAGGGATAAAGTGTCCCTCACCAGGTTCACAACAGAAATTCAAACCAATAAACACATGATCAAACATCTTTTATTGAGAAAATAATCCAGATAAATTGCTTTAATTAGTTGTTGATCTCCAAAGATGTCAAATTACATGGACCACTTTAATGGTGCTTTTTGGAGCTTGACAGCATCAGGCATGTCCAAGAAGCAGTGCCATAAATGTAATTTAATAGATGTAACAATCCATCTAGTTAGTAACAGGGGGATTGTTTGAATCCAAAACTGCAGCCAGTGTTCAGAGCTCCAAGCAAGCAATCTTGTGGAGAGAAACAAATCCATTCTCTGTTTAATTAATTAGCATGTTAAATATGGCCATTTAAATTCCACTTAAGTTCATTCTGCTATGTGGTCTAGATAGAAAAACTAAAGTGGAGCTTTAAATATTATTTTAATTACATAAGTAATAGTGGCAATTCGTAGTAGTTACTGAATTGAAGTAATCTGCCTATTGGTGGTAGAGGAAGTGTTAAATTATGGCATACATCAAAACATTCAAATTGTCATATTAATAAGCAAGGCCTTCTTTAAATTTATGCATCTATTTTATTTATTTATGTAAATAAAAAGCCTTAAGATAACCTGTAAAAAAAAAAAAATACCACAAGTCTTAAGCACAGAGAATAATGTAGTAGTATTTATTAAAGGGGTACTTCAGCATTGGGAAGATGAATCTGTATTTAAACTGGGTAATTTATGTAGTACAAATGTGAAATTATTTTTGAATTTGGTGCCTTCTAGACTGAGAAAACAGAACCTTTATTTTTGTCTCATGGGGATGAATGACAACAACTCCCAGAATGCACTTGCTTCGCTGCCCTATGAGGCCACTCTAGGCACGGCTACTGGATTACTGGATCACTTGCCCACCGCGTTCATTTTCATAAAATCAGTTCATTTAGAGACACTACAATTAAAAACTGAACGAGTGAGCCGATTGAGTGTCACGACACAAGCGCAGCAGGAGTCAGATTACATTCATCACATGAGCAGAGGTAAGCCCGCATACATTCACAGCGCGTGATCAGTCTGGCGCATTTCCAGTTCATGTCTTTGGAAGCTTAAATTTCATAGGAAGTTCATTTAAAAAGTTGAAACATGAATTGCGATGTTGAAAACATGTGGAAACAGCGCCTCCTGCTGCCTGTAGTCTTTAGCCTCTGGCCAAAAAATCCTCAGATGACGCAAAATGACTAGTTTTTTTTTGTAATTGTGCCTTTGAATGATTACGTGACATCCGTAAATTGTAATTGTGCAGCCCCTAATATACAGAAATCAGGCATAACATTATGAACACCTTCCTAATATTGCATTGATCCTCCTTTTGCTGCCAAATCAGCCCTGACCCGTTGAGGCATGGACTCCATTAGACTCCTGAAGGTGTGCTGTGGTATCTGGCACCAAGATGTTAGCAGCAGATCCTTTAAGTTCTGTAAGTTGCGAGGTGAGGCCTCCATGATCGGACTTGTTTGTTCGGCAGATCCCACAGGTGCTCGTCAAGTCAACACCTCAAACTCGTTGTTGTGGTCCTCAAACCATTCCTAAACCATTTTTGCTTTGTGGCAGGGCGCATTATCCTGCAGAAAGAGGCCACAGCCACCAGGGAATACCGTTCCTATGGTCTGCAACAACGCTTAGGTAGGTGGTACGTGTCAAAGTAACATCCACATGGATGGCAGGATC
This sequence comes from Gobiocypris rarus, assembly GCA_023029165.1. Classification (NCBI taxonomy): domain Eukaryota; kingdom Metazoa; phylum Chordata; class Actinopteri; order Cypriniformes; family Gobionidae; genus Gobiocypris; species Gobiocypris rarus. The sequence goes on from CM040928.1 coordinate 8,510,471, forward strand.
CAAGGTTATCCAAGCGGAACACTGCCCATAGCATCACACTGCCTCCGCCAGCTTGCCTTCTTCTCATAGTGCATCCTGGTGCCATGTGTTCCCCAGATAAGCGACACACACACACACCCGGCCAGGTGATGTAAAAGAAAATATGATTCATCAGACCAGGCCACCTTCTTCCATTGCTCCGTGGTCCAGTTCCGATGCTCACGTGCCCACTGTTGGCACTTTCATCTGTGGACAGGGTTCAGCATGGGCACCCAGACTGGTCTGCAGCTGTGCAGCCCCATACGCAACAAACTGTGATGCACTGTGTATTCTGATACCTTTCTATCACAACCTCAAATCCTTACACGTGCCCATTTTTCCTGCTTCTAACACATCAAGTTTGAGGACAAAATGTTCACTTGCTGCCTAATATATCCCACCCACTAACAGGTGCCGTGATGAAACGATATTCAGTGTTATTCACGTCACCTCTCAGTGGTCATTATGTTATGCCTGATTTGATGCAATGTCACTTTCCTAATATGTTAATACTGATAAATTACAATGTCAACCATTTTATTTTATTTAGAATAATGTGCACTGATGAATATTAATAAGCACAATAAGACCAATATGTAAGAAAGCAAAAGAGTCCGTTTTGATTTCATGTCAACTTTAAATTAAAACATGCTGGTAGGAGGACTAAAGTGTGCCCACTGATTATTTAATTGATTGTGTTGATTATTTGTTTATAGTTCATAGTTCACCTTGATTGACGCGAAAAAAAATAAATGCAAATCAGGTAACAACACAATCTCTAGATATGCCTGTGGTAACACTCTTTTCCATGAATAACTGCTGCTACGATCAATAGAAAATTGTTTTGTGCAGGGTAAAAGAACAATTTGCACAATGTTTGGTGAACTTGCCCCATAATTTTTCTGTTTTTTTGGAGAAAGTGTTGTCAGTTGAGGTTCACTTTCAAAACAAAGAGTTGCTGTTGTTGACACACTCAGCCTGACTGTAATGAAACGTTTGTGGAGTAAAATTCAATAAAAAAATCATCTCTGAAAACAGGACGGTTGATGGCTACGCTGAGAGACTGTACCATCTTCGCTATACTTGAAGCTTAACAGTAGACACATGAAACATTTTTTTTCTTTATAAAATTCAGCTATTTGACTATGAGATGTCAGCCTTTGTGCCTTGTGGCATTGGCAGGCATGTTGTGAAGCTTTGGTGCCAAGGTCTGGATAGACAATAAACATTAAAAAAAGATCATAAGTACCTTTCACTGATGCCACGCCGACTGAAAAAGCACAAACAGATCTTGACTTGGCAGAGGCAACCTCCATATGTTTTAATAAACCATCAGCAAAGTGTTTTGTACAGATAGGGTCAGGCATAAAGAAGACAGGAGGGGAAAAAAGCGGAGTACAAACCGTTCTAGTGATGACAACAAGTATTGTTGTTTTAAAAAGTCCAAGATACATGATGATACATCAAACATGAACAGAAAATCTCTCCCTAAAAAACTGTACCAAGGCTGACTTCCCCTGAAGAGACAAAAACAAGATAAGAAACATAAATCAACAAAGCAAAAATATTATATGCTCTTTATACACAGTCCTGCTTAACACATTAATGTTCACATATAACATATATATATATATATATGTGTGTAACCATGTAACCACGTCAATCAAAATAAACAGGCCAAATTCAACCTAAAATCCCTCACACACTAAAATCAAAATACTGCTTCGCGAAAAGTGAAGATGATGAACAAATGACAAGGAACAACAAAAACTGAACACACAATACACAAGAATATATACAACTAAGATTTGTTATTAGTCACCAGCAGCACACCAGCTCCAGACAAAACAATGACACTCAAAACAGTCCTATTACTACGGGCCCTATCCTACACCCGGCACACTGTGACGGCAGACGCAACACAATTTTTTTGCTAATTTCAATCCGACGCAGTTAAAATTTTCACATCCAGCGCCACGTTGTTTAAACAGCAAATGTACTCGCGCCCATCTGTTCGACATTGAACGTGCTGGTCTGAAAACTAGGTGTGTTCAGGCGCATTGTTGGTGTGTTGCTATTTTGAGGTAACAGAAAACGACTGCACCATTGACAAAAAAAACCCTGGTCAAAAGTAAAGAGCGTCGGGCTGGTCAAAAGTAAAGAGCGTCATTTTTGTTATTTAAAGAGCGTGTTAGTAATATGTGCCTATAGACAGGTGCACAACGTGCATACACTCTGCTTGTTACACACACAGGGATGCGCAGCAGCACACAAACATTTTTAAATATAAAGACAAGTCTTTCCGCTCGCAAATTCCGCCATGTAAATAGCGAATCCACCATGGTGCAAGCGCAACTGGCTTTTAAAGGGAATGGGAGATTAGACTCTGATTGGTTATTGCACAAAACACACCCATGAATCATTAAGAGACTAGATACAAAACCTTTTGGACCATGCCAGGTGCAACAATCGTTTTTTTCCATTGTCAAACTAGTGCCTAATTGCACCTGCACAATACGCTTCAGACCATGCGTTTAGATCGTTAAAATAGGGCCCTACAGGTTTTTTGTTACTTTTTGTTTAATGTTATTATAGATGATACAACAGCAGCATATCTTTGTTCTGTAAAAAAAACATAGCAAAACCAATGCAGAAACAACCTCAGCGTCCATTTTTCAGGCCTTCCCACTTTAGGTCACAGTTTTCAGTGCTGGAAAGCTTTTCTAATATGAACGGGGTCCTAAAGCTCTTGTCTGATCATTCATAGCTCTTCTTTATGTGAGAAAAGACAGTACTGTATAATATATACAAGTCACAGTGTTTGGCTGATTACTCCACCATTGTGATAATGACAGGCTCATTGGAAATACGTGACTCTGCCTACATTTTTGCAAACCCTGAAATATGTACCTCCAGGTATTTTTCCCTGCACTTTTGGGTATCAGATTTTCTCAACCCCTTCCTAAACCTAACCATTTGTGTATTATAAAACAGAATATAACAGGCAGAATCACGAGTGCAGGCACAATTTATTTAAAAGTACAAATATTCCTAGTGTTTCAAGGCCAAACAATTGATTTTTGTGAAGAAAATCCCCAAAGCGATCAGTGTTGAGTCCACCGCCGAAGATCATATTTGAAAATTGCCGCCGTTACATCAGCTTTGACAGCATTGGCTGTCGTATGTCTCGTGACCAATTGCATCATTACGTCAGCTTTGATTGTAAAATGCCATTGGCTCTTGTGTGTCTCGTGAACGACCACGTCACGCTCAAGAGTTAAGAGTATTATTTGAATGAAATATGAACGAGTGGAGGGTTTCACACGGAGCGGCGGATTGGATCATCATTTCAGCCATTAAAACATTAAGATCAACTCCGTTCTTCACATGAAGATATCGTATGACTTCAGAAGACTTGTAATGCAACAGGAGTTAATATTTTTACACTGTTTTGGTCAGTTTTTGCAATAAATACCTGTGACTTTACTTTTATTTGTCTGTTATGTGTTTTATTGTTGAGAAGTGGGTAGGTTTAGGGTAGGAGTGAGGTTAGTTGCTCCAAAATATAAAAGTAGCCTTTAAATATTCATACAATCATGTCTACTTTTACAAATGCAAAGAATTAAATGTATTTCAATAGGAATTAAAATTTGTGCTTACACCACGTTTTTCTTTAATTGTGCAGGGAAACGTACCTGGAGGGTTTTTTTCAGGGTTTGCAAAAATGTAGGCAGAGTCACGTATTTCCAATGAGCCTGGGTTGGATAATGAGCAAAAAAGATAACATGTTCACAACCAGCGTGTAAATCCACAAGCATGAGTTAAACTGGTGAAAAAGGATGGAGTAATAAGAAAGCAAACGAGTCACCCAGTTAAATATCAGGACTTTCAAAATGAACTTGTAAGAAGTTAACTGTTTTTTTTTTACTGCCTCTCAGCTCATTTAAATACAGCTGCACCTCCAAATCTGCGACATCATGACACCTTCAGTGTTTTCTCAGGATATGATAACTTGACTAATGGTCTGAAAATGTCTGAAATCGTGATGTGAATGACAAACTGTTAGTATTAGGGGTGATATGTCCCCCAAAAAAAGAAAAAGTTTGTCATAAAAAAAAAAAAAAAAAAATCGGGATTCAATGTTATCATGACTTTTTCATGTTGGTTTTACTATTTTGCAAGTGACTGAGCAGTACAGCCAAAATAACTAATTTCCTCTAATTTCTAATTACTCACAAGGTAACAAAATATAACTGACTGTAATTAATGACAGAATTTTCATTTTTGGGTGAACTAACCCTTTAAGCGCAATAAGACTATATAATGTTCAACACAAATTTTAATCCTCTAGGCTTTAAAATGCAAGCAAATAATACATTTTAGTGACTGATTGTGATTAACTGGAATTCCCATTTCTGGGAAATTCATCTTGGAAAACTATGACATGGTCAGTAACAACATTTTTCATTTAACACAGTAGGCCTACATAACATACGATGATATACAAATAACCACATACATTTTTTTTTTAAAATACAGTATAGCCAATACCCATCAGACATCTAATTTTTGCAATTCTCTATTAAGTAGTTCAACCGCAGTTGGCACAAAATACGTTTTGTAGTGATTTGATTTGCACATCAAAATCCTTAATCGTCTCCCTGAGGGTTACATTTTAAAATTATTTTAAATGTGTGTCATCAGCAACAATTTTCTTAGCTTGTCTTAGAATAGATACCTCATACAGCTCCTGTATAGGCTGTTTCTCTTCCCACCCTACAATTTTTGTAGCATTTGGCAGAGAATCCAATTGAGGCAGGAATTGTACAACATGGATTTATAAATGATCTGTGAGGTATATTTGGCTGAAACTTCACAGACACATTCTAGCGACCCTTAAGACTTAAAGGGGTGATGTATTGAGAAATCAACTTTCCCTTGAGCCTTTGATATATAAAAGGTCATGGTAATATAAGAATATCCTGTAGGTTTCAGAGCTGAAAACTTCATTGTTAATCAAAGAAAAGCTTTTATTGACGCCAGGCCCAAAAAAATGCAAGCTCTCAAATATATACTGATCAATGACGACATAGGAGGGGGAAACGCCGCCTCTACAGATAAATGTGTACGCCTGCTTCTGTAGCCCCGCCCACCGAACATGGAGCTAAGGATCGCGCTAACAAGCTATAAACATGGCGAAGAGAGTAATACATTGCGCTGTGCCTGGTTGTGGAAGAACACAGTCCCTGCATAAGCTTACTTCTGAACAAACACTTATGTGAGTAGGCTAAAACATGTTTTTTTTATATGTGTTAGTATTGCATTGTTACAGATCATTTGAAATCCATTGATTACATATACCATACCATGCTGTCACAGGGTGGAGAATGTATTATTGGTTCACTTGTGATCAGACTTGGACTTGTAATGTTATGTGCATGGGTAAAGGCCAACATCACGGGACTATGTATTTTTCATACGGCTAAATACTGAAATAACGGTCCTTTCTTGTGCGCGCGTGTGTGTGTGTGTGTGCGTGCGTCCGCGTGCTTGTGTGGGTGTGTGTGTCCGCGGTTATATTCACCGATCAGGCGAGCCAAGTAATACAAAAATAACATTCCAATCAAACGCGGGTGGATGAGAGATAAATCATTGTGTTTGTTTGATAAAGCATTTCCCCAGACGATTCCCACATGTACTGAGGGGAGCTGAAGCTAATTAAATATGTAAATATTATACAATCCTTGCCCTGGGCATTTACTTCCAAGTCTTCAGTGCCTCTTACTTATTTATTATGATGTTTTTGAATGTAAAAACCACACGAACGTCATAAGTTGACCTCAGACAACAGCATAACAAAATAAAAAAGCCAGTTCATGACAACTTTAAATTACATCTTGTAAAAATGGGCATAATAGGTCCCCTTTAAACCAGGGGTCCATGGTTGATGCTGTGTAGAGGGTGTTCTTCTCTGCTGAACTGGCCTATCTCTTTTTAAGATCTTGACTGATGCTTTGTTTGATGTCTCTGATCAGTGTTGTCTCACCAATGTAGTCCTGTGTCTCATGCAACAACTGTGCGAGTCACGGTGCTTTGAGTGAGAGAGTAGGATTCTTTTCCTCAGACATCACAGTGGTCGCGACTTGCCTCGACTTTAATGCACATACAATTTCTTCAATGGTCCTAATATCGGTCTCATGCAATGTGAATACATCTGTGTTACTCTCTCACTTTGGGAGATAACAGCACTGCACAAACGACAGGCTGTTGTTCAAGGAACCACAAGAGCATTTCATAAGCACTGTTCCATTTCATGCTGACATCAGTCGTGAGTTTATGGTTTGGGAGCTGTAGTATTTTTTGGTTTATCCTCCAAAGCATGGTTTGTCACTGTGCTTCTGTTGAAAAAGCCAGTTATGCGCCACACTCTCCCCATGAGCCTGACCACTGCCGGCAGATGTAATGCCCGCTGCGATGCCAAATTCAGCATGTGAGCAAAACACTTAACATGGAGGTGTCCCGCTAACTGAACGGCAATGGCCATATTTGAAGTGTTGTACCAGGTTTTTGTCAGAAATCCCCCATTCCTGTGCTGCATTTTGCAGATCTGCCATTTTCACCCCAGTGTGACTTTCGTGTACTGCTCTAGTTTGGAGAATGCGAGACAGCAGATGTTCCTCAACTTTAAGCTGAAAAACATTGCGACAGAGTCACATACCTCGGTTTCAGTGTCTTAAGCAAGTAACAAAAGCCCTTCATTTTCCACAACGTTGTATGGATGCAGGTCTTTGCAAATGAAGCAGGTGATGTCTTGGATTTTTTTCTTCACTCACTCTGAATTGAGAGGTAGCTTTTTCAGGCTAAGTGTGTCCAGTGTTGGTTGTTTTTTTGGTGGAGCTAATGCATTAGCTTTACCATCCTCGACAAACGCTATCTCTGGATGGTGGCGTGTGAGATGAGCCCTCAAGTTTGTGGGATTCCCAGAAATGGTTCACCAGTATTCCCAGTATTTTATTTTCATATGTGTCATATCCATCCCAGTTTAAATAAAAATTTTGAACTTTTTGAAATTTTTTAACAAGGAAGGGATCCTTGTTAAAAAATTTCAAAAAGTTCAAAAATTTTATTTAAACGTGCACAGGCTTTACTGATTTCTTTCTCTGATGCCATCTTTATTTTACTACTTCCTGGTACACGTGACCACTGCTGACCTCACCATATTAATGTTTCTCTCCCTGTCCTTGACCACTGTTTTTGGATTGCGGACTTGGATTCGTTTGCGGTTTGGACTGCTGCTACTGTTATCGACCCTGTGTACATTTGTTGACCATCCTTCCTGTCTCGGATTATACTTGTTTTGTGCTTCTGTGCTTAGTAAAACACTGGATTCAACTACTTACCCAAGTCAGTCATCGTTACTGTACCGAATGCCCCCTGTCCCATGCTGTCCCAGCCCAGCCCAGCCCAGCCCTGGTTGACCTCACTTTACCTTGTTTCACAAAACTAATTTTGATTCTTCCTTGACATTTGATTAAATAGTAATTAGGGGTGTAACGATACACGTGTCTTACGTGTACACAACGAATACAGCGTTGTAGCCTAACCACCATTAACCACCAATAATTCGCAATACGCTCCACATTGTGCTCTTTTATGTGGCGTGACATATCACTACTATAGGCGGATCAGTTTGTGCAGGCAGCGTAGAGCGCGAGTTCTTATTTATTAATAATAATCACTGAATAAACATGAATGAGCATCTGAAGTTGAAAGGTACAGGACATCTTACTGAAAAGTATATCTTATGTAATCGCTCAATCAGTGTTTCAACGGTGGAAAGATGTCAATAAATAAGCTTGTAAACAATATGTCATGCAGTATTTAGGCATGTCATTCAGTGTCCATTGCTTGATAGTTTTCTACAGAAAATTAAACTTATGAAAAAAGTGCAACTGACGTGACATATGACATCAGACATAGCGTAAGCGTTTTGAAGAGGCGTTACACTTTCTGCGTTAGTTGAATACGGAAGATGGTCTGGTGGAAGCTATATATTTTACATTATAAAGTTTTAAATATCTGGCTTACTTTTATGGATGGATACACTTTTTGGGGTTTCAAATTTTTAGCTGCCATTCACTGCCATTATAAAGCTTGGATTAGCCAGAACATTTTTAATATAACTCAGATTATATTAGTCTGAAAGAAGAAAGTCATATACACCTCGGATGGCTTGAGGGTCAGTAAATCATGCGCTAATTTTCATTTTGGGGAGAACTATCTCTTTATTACTATAGTAATGTGCTCCCTATTTAGTTTACAATATTAGCAGATATTTTTTTTTAATCTCTGTTTAATTATAATTTAATTCATTTAAAGACAGAGACAATTTCTTTCAGTAAACTGTTTAATATATATATATTTTTTAAATTATATTTAGTTTTCTCCCCCCTGTTCTACCGAACCGTATTGAACCAAAAAGTGACTTCAAAACTGAGGTACGTACTCAACCGTCAGTCAAGTTTTGTGTACCGTTACACCCCTAATGTACATAGAGTTGTACAGTATGTTGGGATGGAGGTGCCAAAACAGCAACTTATAGAATGTGCACTGCTTTTAAGTAGGCCTAGGCCTAAAAAGTTAAATAATGCATTACCTTGATGACTTTAATAATGTTTTTTTTTTTTTTAATAAACACATATATTCATAAAACTGTTCCATATAATTTTCACAAGGAAATATGTAAATATCAATGTGTATTTATATTCACATCAATCTGTACAGTAGATTCATATTAAACAAGTTTTCACATGTTACTTGCTGATTTGCATATATTATCATATCATGAAGGCAGTCTTTGTGCCCTATTCATTTGCCTGAAGACTTCTTTGGTAATCTAATTCTTTTTCAGACCTCAAATAGTATGACTAACTTGTTTTTGTAGTTCTGGCAGTGCAAGTGAAGCATGTCTTTTAATTACATTCGCAGGCTGGGAAATTACAAGTGCCGGTTCTAATCAATGCCAAATACTGCCCATTTAAAAACATCCCGTTACTCAAATGGCCTACCACTTTGTCACCTTCAAATTTAATATGATTTTATTTCAAGTGCAAAAAGATGAGTGCCTGTAGCATAAGAAGGCACACAATCTATATAAACATATTCTCTTTAGGTTATTTTTTAAAATTATTGCACATATGTAATAGACACGGGGGTCCAAAGGACTGAGACCAGGTGATAATGCTGCTTTTTTGCAGTTTAAATACAACATTCATTATAAATGTAGTTAAATTAAATCCATATAAACTATCTTTTTTGTCTATAACCAAGTACATTTCTTAAAAATAATAATAACCTTGACTATTATTCAGCAGAGTATTGGTTTTCTCCACAGTTCCTCTCTAGTGTACTTTGTTACTCTGTAGCTTTGAAAAACAAAAATACTTTTCAGAGATCTTTCTTGAAGTAATTAAAAGTAGATTTAGACAAGTGTTTATTTCTTGAACAGAAATTTCCAATAAACAAAGCCTTGTGACTCGCTTACAAACTGAATAGGTACAACAACACTTGCTTAGGTTCTGCTCCCCTGTTATGCTCATGCATACATAATATACTTAATGAATGACTGATTTAAAATGCAGATGAAACCTGAAAAATCACAGAGTTTATTTCACAGTGTCTTGGTTGTAATTTTCACCACGCAGCACTGCATTTAAACATGGCTCTCGGTTTGACAGATACACTGAGTAATTGCCATGCTCCTTTCCTAATTTATGTGACTTTTTAAATCAGTTATCAGGTAATTACAATACCTCCTTATCAGCAAAATGGATTTCTACCCCATTAGTGCTCCAACAACTGCATGTATCTTAAGTTTGCCTTGGCAGAGACCATTTATAACATCACAACACCTGGTTAAATGAGTCTGGCTGCCTCATAAAACCATTTTCCAATAAAAAACATCTTTTCATTCATATTCCAGAGGAGGAAGTCAAGGTAAAAGAGCACACGCATGATAATCTGAGACATTATCTAAATTAGGCCATACCTTGTGTTTGGCTTATGTTGTTTTTATCTAATGCTAATTAATTACTGCAGACTAGTCCAAACTCAAAGGAACCCAAAAGAAAACTTGTACAACTTTTTAAAAGTGTTTTTCAACTGGTTAAGCTTCCAGACACAGATGGTGGTCCAACATTCTGAATTGTATGTATTCATGTACATATATACATATAAAGGATTTTTAGAAACACCTGTTCAATTTCTCATTAATGCAATTATCTAATCAACCAATCACATGGGAGCTGCTTCAATGCATTTAGGGGTGTGGTCCTGGTCAAGACAATCTCCTGAACTCCAAACTGAATGTCAGAATGGGAAAGAAAGGTGATTTAACCAATTTTGAGCGTGGCATGGTTGTTGGTGCCAGACGGGCCGGTCTGAGTATTTCACAATCTGCTCGGTTACTGGGATTTTCACGCACAACCATTTCTAGGGTTTACAAAGAATGGTGTGAAAAGGGAAAAACATCCAGTATGCGGCAGTCCTGTGGGCGAAAATGCCTTGTTGATGCTAGAGGTCAGAGGAGAATGGGCCGACTGATTCAAGCTGATAGAAGAGCAACTTTGACTGAAATAACCACTCGTTACAACCGAGGTATGCAGCAAAGCATCTGTGAAGCCACAACTCGCACAACCTTGAGGCGGATAGGCTACAACAGCAGAAGACCTGACCTGGTACCACTCATCTCCACTACAAATAGGAAAAAGAGGCTACAATTTGCACAAGCTCACCAAAATTGGACAATTTAAGGTGAGTCAAAATCGGGGCTAAAATCAGGCAGGTTCCGAAACAAATGCTCAGGTATGAAAGCACCCTAAGAGTGGTATTAAAGAGAGAAAATCCACTCCCATTTAATGCTAACAAAATGGCACCACATGGAAAGGAAATGTCACAAGAGCTGAGAAAGAAAATAATTTCTTTCCCAAAAAAGGTCAAGGTTATAAGAAAATGTAAGTTTGAATACTGTCGTAAAAGTGATCCAAAAATTCTAAATGGATGGACCTGTGGGAAGCTCGCTGAGACATCCAGGCCGTCCATGGAAGTTAACACATCGTCAAGAGCATTTTGTGAGAGAAGTTCAGCAGAGCAGGTTAAATCATTAAAAGTCAAACTGGGGTGAGTGTTTCCCCTGACATGTGATGTAGGCCTACACTGCAGAGGAGTGGCATGCATGGCTGTCGTCCACAAAGGAAACCGCTCCTGAAGCCCATGCACAAAAAAGCCTGTCTAGAATTTGCCAGGGCTCATGTTGACAAAGGCAAAGACTCTATAGAGTGATAAGACAAAGATTAATCTTTTTGGCTCTGATGGGTTCAAAACTTGTATGGTGTTGCAATGGTGAGGAGTACAAAGAAAAATGCATGGTACCAACAGTAAAGCATGTTGGTGGCAGTGTTCTTGTGTGGGGTTGCATGAAGTGGTGTCGGGCAGTTGTATTTTATAGATGACATTATGAATGCAAAGATGTACTGTGAAATACTGAAAGAAGATGCTACCATCACTCCGTGCCCTTGGTCACCAGGCACTCTTTCAACACGATAATGAACCAAAACATACATCTAAGGTCACTGGTTCATTTCTGAGGAAGAACAGGGTAAAAGTGCTTCGGTGGCCAAGCATGTCACCAGCAGAAGTTGAACGTCATTCTCCATCCAGCATCCAGAAGGAAGAAAGATAGATGTAGCTGTATGTTTTCAACTTGTTCATTCAAAATCTAGAAAACTGGTGCTGTTCTTAAAAATAAACGCCATACAAAATATTAGATTGAATTTTTTGTAGGGTGTAATCATTTTTGCAACACCTCATTTACAACATGACATCATGACTTTGCCTAAACATACACGCCACTTTCTAAAGCCCATGTTTACGCATTTTGAGCTATCCGCGTCTACGCTGTGTGTTTTCCGCGTGTATGTGTACGCCGAAACGAAACATTATCTCCGCGTGTATGTCTACACCGTGTGATTCCGTGTGTATGTGTACGCCGTGTGATTCCGCGTGCATGTCTACGCCGAAACGAACCGATTATGTGTGTGTGTCCACAATGTAAATGTATTTATAAACATACTAAATTATGTTTTTTTTTAATGTAAAAATGCTAAATGTTTCTTGTGATGGGTAGGTTTAGGGGCAGTGTGTATGTGTGTGTGTGTGTGTGTGTGTGTGTGTGTGTGTGTGTGTGTGTGTGTGTGTGTGTGTGTGTGGACTGGTAATCCCTACGGTATGGGGACAAAATGTCCCCACAAAGATGGCAATATCCAAATTTTTGTCCTTGTGGGGACATTTTTTTGGTCCCCATGAGGAAAACATCTTATAAATCACACTAAGTGATGTTTTTTGAAAAAGTAAAAATGCAGCATGTCTCCTGTGATGGGTAGGTTTAGGGGCAGGGGCAGTGTAGGGGATAGAAAATACGGTTTGTACAGTATAAAATGCATTACGCCTATGTCCCCATAAAACATGGAAACACACGTGTGTGTGTGTGTGTGTGTGTGTGTGTGTGTGTGTGTGTGTGTGTGTGTGTGTGTGTGTGTGTGTGTGTGTGTGTGTGTGAGATGGTTAGGTTTAGAGGTAGGGGCAGTGTAGGGGATAGAATGAAAGCGGCATAGATAAACACGCTAAAAAGAGATTATGTGTCTTAATAGCACGCCAAAATGCATGCGAATTGGCGTGTCATACATACGCCATTTCATGAGATAAGTCATTTAAATAAAATGTGTTATATTTCTTATCCTAAAGATGTTTTGCCCACACTCATGTAAATACAAAATAAATGTTTAATAAAACTGCAAATAAAAATGCAGCAAATTGGTGTCAGAATTGGTGAAAAAAACTACTCATTTATGCTGAGCACTATGCTGTCCATGAGGCAGCTCTCTGTGCGTGAGTACTTCGCTTATTGCATTTAAATAACATTTAGCATGTCACGCGTATGTAACAGTCATGTGTCCAGTCTACTATCTGAGTATTAAAACATGCAGTTATTGTTATATTGTTTTGGCACTAGGAGACACAACAGTTACCGCAAGCCATTTTGATATGCATATCGAAATATGTACATTTGGACTAGTTTAAATATATTGTGCAGCCCTAGTTTAAAGCATTATTTTTTTTTCCTTGAGAAAATTTGCCATGTACTGTACATGATATATATCCAAATTAAATCCGTTTTCCTGTGTCTGACCCAATTACAAATACAGAGAACATAGCACACGTAGCTGGATTTACCACATGCCACATTTGTCATCACTCTTTCCTTGAAGCTTTCCAACAAATCTTGCAGTAAATCATTGAATCAACTATACTTGGAAGATCACTGCTCTGTTCCAGAACCTAGTGAGCTGCCTACAGATCGAGCATTTCAATGCGTCGCAGGCACAAAAACTGTTCCAGAAGGTAACAAATCTTAATTATGGCTATTAAGATAACTTGTTTTGGCCAATTTCTACAGCAGTATTGCAAATATCCTTGGCAGATAAAGCAATCCCAGAATGCAATGCGACAAGCTCTGTGAAAAATGTTAATTATATATAAAATGCAACTGGAAATGCAAAAGGAACTGATATAATTATTGGTTTAATTAAAAATGATTAATTGCCATTCATCTAACGCTAACTTTTAATCTTTAATAACATTAATAATTGAATACATAATATTATTAATTTATTTGAATTTTTTTTTATCAAACTTAATCTGCCGTTATAATTTTTTTGCTTCTATATTCACATATCAAACAATTGGGTTTTTTTTTTTGGTTTATTATGTTTTATTATGTTTTTACTTAAAAATGGTTAATTTTAACCATAATAGCATACATTATATTACTTATTAGAGTATCTATTTGGCTTAGCAACATGCAAACATTAAGCTATTGAAATCGTTTAATAGTAAAGTATTATTATTTTTAGAATTGCTGCTAAAGTCGGAAGTTCCAAATTGATTGCTTATGAGTTTCCATGACTTTGGCAGGATGCAGCTCACTAGATTTCAGATCAGGGCTTGTGCGTATGTTTATTTAATCACTTTTTTAATGATTTACTCATTCAGCAAATTGCTTCTCATTTGTTAATATCCAGCGGTGGTTTTGTTTTAACACAGCCGAGCGCAACATCAACACTCAACTGGCAGGGGACGCCTGAGCCTGGGAGTTGAGTAAATTACCACCATATGAGATACAAAAAAAAACTACATTACAGAAGATCTGGGCATACCAAAGGGACCAATAAATGGTCTTGATCTCAAATGCCGTCTGCAATGAACTCTGAGAACTGCCTCAGAGATGCCGCCTCCGGTCCTCTAGAGGAGGAATTTCTGGCAGCACATATACGTAACAAACTTCAACGCGGAGCCACAAAGCCATTCCTATAAACGGCAAATTTTTCCTGCTTCTTCGAAAGCCATCTAGAATGCTGTCAGATAAAGTTTACATAATGACTTGTCTGCGCTATAGGGTAGTGGCCAAGGCCAAATTACATTCAGGCCACTGAGTTTCTCCCACTTAACATAGTAATCCCTAACAGCATCTGTTCTAATTCATTTTACATTTAAATAAGGTGCTAAAACTGCTTCAATTCAGGGTAAACGCAGAGTAAGAACACAAAATCATCATCTTGTTAGCATGTACACAATGCATTCTGAAGAAACCATGGCTTTCCAATTTAATCATTAGTGATGGGCACATTAAAAACACTGCTTCAAAAAGCACAAAATAAGTGCTACAAAAAAAGACAATGAGATTTTATATTGTAAAAAGGTATTTACTGATATTATAGATTACAACTGAATTATGAATTATGGTAACACCTCATTGGTCAATGAACATTTTGCTGTGTTCTCATTGCATTTAGACAGCTTTATCCAGATGTCCTCAACCTGCAGTTTTAAGAACTTCAAAATAGTTAAAGGGTTAGTTCACCCAAAAAAGAAAATTCTGTCATTATTTACTCACCCTCAAGTCGTTCCAAACCTTTAAGACTTTCAGTTGTGTTAATTTTTGGAAAAAAAAATTTTTAGGAAATCTGAGAGATTTCGGTCCCTCCATAGACCGCTACGCATTATGTCATTATGTTATGACTTTACTTGTTGAGGCACATGACTATTAACTTATTCAAAATTAATTCAAAACTCATAACCACAATTACATATTTCTTAATCAGTTAGTTAATAGTCATGTGCCCCAACAAGTAAAGTCATAACAATGACATATTTGTAAATCATTAGCTAATGATTAATTAAAGCAGACAACTGGAAGTTGAAATGCATGGCTTTGACCCGTTGTGGTAATTAAAACATTAATTTACATTATTAGTTAATATAATATGTTATTAGGGAATTAATACATTATGACACATTTAACTAATAACAATTTAATTATTACTTAATCTATTAATCATGTAGAATCTTAATTAGTTGCTGATGCAGTAATCATTAATAAATGGGTTAGTTCACCCATCATGCATATAAGTGCACCCGTATTGTAAAGTGTTACCGATGATTTTAAACCAAGAAAATACATTTGTTGCTTGTTCAGTGCGCCCACTCTTGGCTTTTCTACTTTGTGCCCTTAGAGAAAAATGAATTTTGTATTATTGTAAAGGCCACAAAGGGGGAAAAGGATAAATGTAGAAAAAGCTTGAGGTCAGGTTCATCCTTATTGTCTTTCTTCAGCCCGACGACTCAGACGGCATTGTGCCCTTGTGCGCTGTTCTGTAAATGGCAACTATAACAGCAGACAGCTTTGGTGTCCATCATATGAGGTGCACACAGGCAGCATTCTGCCTTGGGCTTAAGTTGGGCGAATGAGGCACGACTGGTCTGAAAGGTGGGGCGGCAGCATTCAAGATCTGGAGGACACTAATGGGGTGAGCCAGCTGAGGCTGTGACAAGTGCACCGGCACCTGCGGCGATGGAGCGTCACATCACATCACCACGGGTGACTGACACGTCACCTTCACCAAATCCAGAGGACCTAGATAGGAAAGAGACAGAGAGCAAATCTCTGAACGGCTCTGCAGGGCACAGACACGCAAACGTTCCTCTCACCATTTTCCTCTTTTTGTATTTTTATCTCTATATATCGCTCCCTTTGACTCACTGTCTCTCTTGCAGCCAAAAAATGTCTGCTGGGGAAAAAAAAATCTTTTGGAATTCACGGCAGCCTAACGTTGCTTGTCACAGCAAGGCTGGTATCAGGGATCAAACCACTGTGGTGTTAAAGAGACATTCAATTAATGTCTGATGTCTATCATACATCGCTGGTCCTCAATTGTATTCTATTCCTATTCTCTATTCTATTCTATTCTCTTAACAAACAAAAAATTCTGTGTCTCACCGCAGTTTCAGGTCGACATTTTCAAGTTTGTATAGCAAGTAGTATAATGTTGCATAAATTAAAATGTATAATAAATAAATATTAATTCTACAAATAATTATATTGTATAATTTGATGCATGACTAATTAATAATGAAATGAACAAATAAATGAAAATCATTTATGTTTAGGTGAACGTTAACAGTTGAGAGAGAAAACGCACAAGTATATCGTATCCGTGCAGTCGGTCTTAAGGTACAGTATCCAAATTTACCTACTGTCATTATTAATGCTAATCAAACTGACGAAAACACTTTTGTAACTTTAATAAGAATTAATTAATATTTAATTTACACAGTAAAGACTATGCATTGTTGTTTTATACATTTGATTACACATTTTATGTAGTATTTCCAGTGCTTGAAGTTTTTCAGGTTGGTCAATATCATTTGTCTTTGTTCTTTTCTTTTGCTCTTTCTTTAATCACAGTTTACTTGTCTTCAGTAAGGCAAGTATTCGTTTTTTTAATGATACTGAAAATGGTGATAAGAATGACATTTCAATGGTATCAAAAATTGAGGTGTAACCTTATTTAAAGCAAAAATAACTATATTGTGATTTATGGCTCGTTTCCACAGAGAGGTACGGTTCAGTACAGCTCAGAATGTTGCACAATTTTTGCTGTTTCCATTGTCAGAAGTTGTGAATGGTACCCTAATTCTGAACCGTACCGAACCACTTTTTTGGCACTCTTCCTTTGGAGTACCTAGCAGTGTAGTCCGGTCCTAAAGGGTGGAGACTTAATACAGAACGTTAATTAGTTGACAGAGCTTGGTCACTTGCGCTTGCTTTTTCGGCTGTGTTTTTCCTTGCACCCTTAGCTCAAACAAAGTGTGTCTTCTTCTTGTGACAACAGCCACATCCCGAGAAGCAACAAGATCTGCTGCATGTCCTCCACTGTTGTTTGCTGTGATGCTTTCTTCTTTGCGCGAGAATGACGTAGATCACTACACCTGGAAACGCAAACCTGATCAAGGTTTAGCATCCTGAATTCTACTGAACTATGTTGTACTGAATCGCACCACTCAGTGGAAACAGGTCAATATATATTGTTATCGTGAAATAAAATGACTCTTATTGTGATATAAGATTTTGGTCATATCGCCGACCCCTATTGCCACCTATTGGGATATTTTGTGATCATGGTTTATTTTTGTTTGTACAATTTCTATATAAGATAATGAGTGTACGAAGATACAGGAAATGGAAATAACAACAAAAAACTAAGCAAAATAATACAAAAGACACTAAAACCTAAAACCTAAACACAAATCACTAAAAACCCTACAAATTACACGATGGGAGGCTACAGACTATTTCTCACTTACCGGCTTTCACTGGTGAAGAAACGGTTTGCATTTCTGCAAGCAAACATAGAAGCAGTCAGATATGTAATATATGAACACTTTTTGGAGGTGAAAAGGAGTTTTACAAAAGTTTTGACATTTATCTGTTGTACTTCTTCACTGTACTAGTTTGAAATCTTATATTCACAGCGTGCTGTCAGACCTCCGGCTCCCCTCTGATAAACCACAACTTTACACTGCTACGTGTTTCACGGTAAATGTCATTTTCCATTTTTCTTCAGCCATTACTGGTGTCCATATGCCAAACGCTAACATAGGCTTGACTGCAGACAGCTGTGTTGGCTAAGTGACTCCTGCCAAACACATTGACAGGGCTCTGGAGGAGGGGAGGGAGGCGGGAGGCACTCCAAGTTCAAATACAACTTTAAGCGGTGGTATGAAACGCGGTAAAAGACAACATAATGACCTCCAGTCCTGCTCTGTGATACATTCAGAAGTCTTTCTCTTTATAATTCATATCAGTTATGCATATTTCATGAGGTTTGTAATGGGAATTGCATCCATACTTAATATTCTTTGACTAATCCCTGGGTGCAGAGGACCAGTATGCATGCATTTTACCATGACACAGATGCGGTCTGCATTCTGGATGAACTTTTCATTGAGTTGGATGACAAGAGCTGGAAATATGTTGAGGTTAGACATCGATGACTGTGCTGCCGGCAATACAAAAAAACTGAATCAGGAAGACTGTCTTAGTTTATACCATCCTGTATTTTTTTGGCACTCCCTTAGACGATTTATGCGATTTACTAATACGGTTGCAAGTATCTCTTGTGGCAAGCCTCTGCCTGCAGCACACATTCAGACAACTGGAAGTGGCTCCTGTCCAGAAGAGCGGCAGAGACACATTAGTAACCTACACACCGGGTGTGACGGGGCTCAAGTGAGCGAGTGATTAATACAGACCTCTACTGTGACAGATTCCACATGAAATCTGTTCGACCCTGGTTTCTGTCATGTTTCCAAATCAAAGGTTATTTGTCTCTGTGTGTGGTCAAAGAGAGGAGTAAGTGTGGGTGAAAACATATGTTACTCACTGTCTTGGATGGATTTTATATTAAGCAGTAAACCACAAAATGTATCAAAGATAGAGCAAAGCAAACAGATAATGACTGTCTGTGGGGGAAGGTTCTTTTAAAAACCTACCATTACAGGTTCACATTTGATCCCAAATATTAAAAGGTGCACTATGTAGTATTTTTGCAGTAAAATATCCAAAAAACACTTTGCCAGTGTTATATACTTTGTTCAGTTCAGTACATGTTGAGTCCCAAATGTTTCTAACTATTTGTAAATTATGAGAAAATTGCCTTTTTAACCAAGGAACCGGGACGTCTAAGCAAAGCGTCTGAGGGAGACGCCTGTCAATTGCATCATATCTGTTACCCTCGGTTTCCGGTTTTATTTTGCAGAAACGCTTTACTGTTAGCAGTGTGCAACAAGTGTCACAGCAGCCACAGAGCGAACGCACAGAGTAACGTCATTACATAAGTTTCAACACACTCAAATGTATCTCATATGATAAACAGAGCTACGTTACCTCATACTCATGACCATAAGCGGAAATAGCGCCGTTGCCCGGCGACTGTGTCACGTCATAATAAAAGTCCCGCTGCTCGCGAGGCTTGTGTTGTTCATCTCATTAACAATTGCTCCAGTTGCCTTGCTCAGCTCCGCAACACTCAGCCCTGCTCTGCTTCATACTACAGTAACGTTAATAACCGCATCCATCAACATGATTTCTGCCAGAGTCCTATCCCAGAGTCCCTTTCTTTTTCACCGGCAGCGAGGTGAAGACCACATGTCTCAAGAAGCTGCGCTCAAACTTGGCGTCATCAAACTACGCGTTTGTTTTGAACAGGCGCCCTCTAGCGGACAGAAAAGTTGTATAATGCACCTTTAACTCTTTTCCGACAGTGAAAGTTGCCAGCCGGCACCAGCATTTTTTATCATATTCCCAAAACTTTCATGGCCTCCAGAATATTTTGTTGCATAACTATTTAAACAATCAATATATCAAAAGAAAGAACAGAACCTGTTATTTTAAATAATATTAAATATTATCATTTATTTTATAAAAATTCAACACTTGAATGTGGGTGAGTTTACAGTTTAGACAAAATGCTAACACTGCTCCATTTCGCCATTTCTCAAAAATGAAGCAAACATAAACAAAAATAGCAAACTATTTTAACTCTTCTAAAAAAAAAATGTTTTGCACTCTACACACAAACATAAAATAATTAGCCACATACACACCAGACTACACAGATGAGAACAATGTAAAACACTACTCTCTGTGAAACAATCTATAGCACTTTAGAAATAAAGTTTACTCTGTGTGTGTGTGTGTGTAACCTGATTGCACACAGACTCATGGGGACTTGTCACCGTGGGGACCTTAATTGAGGGGAAACAAAGCTTATAAATCATACACAATTAGTTTTGTTGAAAATGTAACAATACAGAAAGTTTTCTGTGATGGGTAGAGTTACTGTAAGGGGATAGAATATACAGTTTGTACAGTATAAAACCCATCACGCCTATGGAGCGTCCCCACAAAGATAATGAACCAGACATGTGTGACATACACCATGTAGTGTGTGTGTGTGTGTGTGTGTGTGTGTGTGTGTATAGCATACAGGTGCTGGTCATATAATTAGAATATCATCAAAAAGTTCATTGAAATTAAATTAAAATAAAAGAATAAACCTTTGAAATATATCAGTCTGTGTTTTAATTAATGAATATAATACAAGTTTCACTTTTTGAATGGAATTAGTGAAATAAATAAACTTTTTGATGATATTCTAATTATATGACCAGCACCTGTAGGGCTGCACAATTAATCGCATTTTTTATCATAAATACAATTAAAGATGGCAGAATTATATAATCTTTCAAAAAAAAAAAAGTCTGAAAAAAAAAGATTCTGCATGTTTTAAGGGTTAGTTCACCAAAAAATTACAATTCTGATTAATTACTCTCAGGTTATTCCAAACCTGTGAGACCTTCGTTCATCTTCGGAACACAAATTTATATATTTTTGATGAAATCTGAGAGCTCTCTGATCCCTCCATAGACAGCAACATAATTAATACTTTCAAGGTCCAGAAAGGTAGTAAAACATCGTTAAAATCGCCCATGTGACTCCAGTGGTTCAACCTTAATTTTATGAAGGGACAAGTATACATTTTGTGTGCAAAAATACAAACAAAAATAACAACTGTATTCAACAATTTCTTCACTTCTGTGTCAGTCTCCTACGCTGTTGACATAGTAAATACAGACCAGCGCTTCCAAGTAATAGAAAAGACACCAGCACGCCGGCTTACCATTGGCCGAAGCTGTTCACGTGAGCACCACGACGCATGCGTGTGATGCTGACCCAGGAGCTCGCCAATGTAACCTGCGTAGGAGACTGACACAGACGGGAAGAAATTGTTGAATAAAGTCTTTTTTTTTTTTGTTTTGTGCGACCTATTTTATTCATACTTTCATTTTTTGAAGTGCTTTCACTTCTGCAATAATCTGCTGAGTGTCTTCATTAAAACTTAGGTCTATTTATTCCAAAGCATTCTTGAATTACAACCATTTAAGTATGGACAGTGCATTTTCATATCTATTCTCAAAAAGAGACGTGAAATTTCTGCTAATTAAAAAAAAAACGGCATTACAGTATTTAAAAAACAGAACTGTATTAAAATAATGATAAGCACATTTTTAATCATGATTACAATTAAAGATGGCAGAATGATATCGTTCAAAGGGTTAGTTCACCATAAAATTACAATTCCGATGAATGACTGATTAATTACTCTGATGAATTAGCTAATGAGAATAATAAAAAATATATATTTTAAAAAACTTACAAAGAGTAATATTTTATATTATGGTAATATTTAAATGTGGTTTGTCAGGGTTTTTTATGTTATTATGTATTACAGTTACGAGAATGTGAGGGAACAATGTGTTTGGCTTTTAATGTCACAATGTAAACAAATAAAAACCAAATAAAGAAACAAACAGCAAGCAATGGTATAAACAGCAGTGGTGGTAAAACATACTTATTATGCAAAGTATTAATATCACCTCGACATGTTTTCGTGACATTCAATTTACTGTGAAGCTGTTTAGTAAATAGAGTCACCACATAGTATAAAGGTATCGATTGCAACAGGCAACACCATCTGCACAGAATGATATAAATTAGTGCATGTGGGCCGAAGGAGTGCAACAAATGTGTTTTTCACATGCAGGTTTTCCAGATGAAATGCAGTTTCAATCATTTTGAAATAGTTAGTGATGCAGACACAGGCTAATGAGCCTAAATGATCCATTCAGCGACATCAATAACATTAAACACTTATTGTACAAGAAAAGTCAATATCCTTTCTTTTGTGGTGTCTAAAATAAATGGCCCAAAGTGCACAAATGTTGATTTAAATAAACCGAGGTCTTGGTCATGCAGTGAGCTCTCTCGGTAACCAAGCAACCACCGAAATACGTCTTTGAATTATAATAAGCCAAATTAGCAGTCCTACTTCCACAGCTCTGTAGGGCAGCCACGCTGCTCACAGCGAGGGTTAATGTGATCCCACTGAGGAAACGTCTACAGTCTGCCTACAGGAGGAGCCCGACTCCATTTAAAACCCACACAGGAACGGTTCAACCTGCGGCTAATAAGCAGTACGGTTTAAGGGACCTCTGTAATACCACTACAATCAAGTTCTCATTCCCCCGCTGCTAATCTTAGCTGGCCTTGTTATTCCTCTGTAATGAGGTGATCAGTTAGGAACACTTTCCGTTGTTTGTCTGCCATATAATCTGTTTACTGTTGTTCTGCTTACAAAAAAACGGCCCCCCTTCTGCTGACACTGGCAAAATTCTCGGCAGTCACATGCAATCCCATAACACACTGGGGCTTTCAAGTGCCAACAAAGCCTAATGACTATTAAAGGCTAATCTGTAGGCATTGTTTTGGACACAGGCAGTGATTGTGGCTATTGGTTGAGTAGCATTCGCAATTGGCATTTAAAAATAATCGGTTTGGGGTTTTTTTCTTGTAAAAAAAAAAAAAACATTATTGAGAGACCCTGCGTGTTTCTATACGCCACGTGAATCCATTTTTTTTTTCATATAAACTTTGCAGACCTCATTCAACATAAATCTCCAAAATGTCACATTAAATTAAATGCAACAATTTGTATAATGGTTTTACAAATGTTTGCATAGTACCATATACAGGTCCTTCTCAAAAAATTAGCATATTTTCCATAATGTAATGATAAAAATTTAACTTTCATATATTTTAGATTCATATGCCAAAATCATCAGTATTAAAACAATAAAAGACCTGAAATATTTCAGTTGGTGTGCAATGAATCTAAAATATATGAAAGTTTAATTTGTATCATTACATTAAGGAAAATAATGAACTTTTATCACAATATGCTAATTTTTGAGAAGGACCTGTATATACTAAATATAAAGGCAACTGTTTGCCTGTATGTTTAACCAATTTAAACTCTCGTAAGACAGCAGTCTTTTGTCTAATATTCACTCTTTGTCATACAACCTCAACGCATGAAACACAACACGAATAAAACTTAAAAAGTAGAGGAACAAACTCATTCTGACATCACAAGTCAAGAAGTTACCACACTGTGTAAAGAATTTTTTTTTATATGATCACTAAGTGTGACCAGATTTCTCATGGTGGATTATGGGACGGGATGGGGATGGTTAGCAAATGAGCAAATTTCAAACAATAGTACAAATACAGAGTTACAAATCAAGTAGCCCTACAATAGGTTTATTAAACATGTATACATTTATTTCAAGCTGGAGTTAATTTGAGTGTTACTGGTCACAGGAAATTTGCTGTTTGTCTTTAAATCAAAACGAAAGCAGATGAGCGATATGGATTTGGATGCACCAGCTCTGCAGTTTAGTACTGAAATAGCACTTTGTACAATAGACTGCTTTAAAGAAAACAGCTTTACATTATATAAAACAAACATTCCTTCAGTCATGGAATGGACTATGCACTTTCTGTAGTTTAATAGTTTAGAAATGAAAAAACTGCTATACTGTGAACCTTTAAAACATATACATAAAGGATCCTTCAGTCACTTTACTATTTCCCTTTACTTAGATTGCACAATATAGTGATTAGTGATATGAAGGATACTGTATTAATTAAATAAAATAGTTACTTGTCATGTTTTAAGCATATAGTTGTGTCCTTTATTCTTTTAAATGAGATCTTTCTTAAAAATAAAAATAAAAACAGAAAGAAATATCGCAATATATTGCCTTACAATATTGCAATATATAAAAATATATCGTATCGTAACCCCTGTATCGTGATACGTATCATATCGCCAGATTCTTGGCATGACACAGCCCTAATTTTAATGCTTTTTTCCTCAGTTGGTCAGAACAAAAGTGGCAGACATGTTACTGGCATGTTCAGGTGACATTTTTCAAAGAAAATTCTTATTTGGGTCATACTTTCAAGATGTAGAATCTGTGATTCCGAAGTACAGTGCCACACATACTCCTCAAAGCATTAGATTCATCCACGCTGAGGAGCCGCGCCGATGCACAACCCACGTAAAGATGATAATTCCACAAATAACTGCAATTGCAGGTTTCAAACAGAGATGCCAGCAAAGAGGCAAAACTTACTGACTGCAGCTTTAACATCTTTTGTTGTTTAACTTTAATGACAGACATGTAGGCTGCTGTCACTTTAAGAACGATTGCTTGGATCCATATTGACACACAAATCTGGTTTTCACTGAGCTGTTTAAGTTCTCTTAAACTGTGTTTGCATTTGACCATTCATTCACCATTTTCACAACTAACTGCACAAAATAACTTGATAAACTCTTTTTGAATATCCTTGTTAAATGTACACACACTTCTTTGACATCACGTCTGACTTGCAAGTTAAACGATAACGAATTGGATATATTTTGTTCTCCAAAATATACGTTCATTAGGCTATTTACATCCGACAGAAAACTGCTACTTGATTTTATATGATCACCAAAGACAATTTAAGAAAGACAAAACATGATTTTTTCATAGTAAGTCACTTTTAAGGGACACTGAAATATGGGACTATCCCAGGAAAAACAGGACGTCTGGTCACCCTATATATTTTGTAGGCCTATTTAAAGTATAAAAAAGCATTAATTAAGTTTGCATGCTTTTTATGTTTGTTTTAAAAAATATGTTGTAATAGAAAAGCTACAGCATCATTTACTTAATGTATGACTGTTACAGTGTAGAAATTTGTTCAGCTTATATTTCATGAAGTGGAACATGAGCTGATATTTGTATTGTGATTTGATCACAATTTAATCTGCATTGTTAGATGACATCTGAAGATACGTGAGGCGAACGCTATAAAGGATGTTATCAAGAATAGCACATCTTGACTTAGGGGAGCCTTCTTTGCAGACCAAAAAAAGAGACTCATTTTTTATCTCTAGCAAAACTATCACCCATTCACTTCCTTTCCCACGTAAACACACACAGCTCTGTTCTTTTTTTTTTTTTTTTGGTTTGTTATGTTTTTTTGTTTTTTTGTGGGCTACTGCTTGCAAAGGAGGACATAGATGTAGCCCTGCAAGCAGCAGCTTTACAGGAAATGTGTTCCTTGGTGAGAATGATCAGTCAATAAGCCTCAAAGGAAGTTTATTTGATGTGGAGCCTAAGACAGAAGGGGTCTGACACAGAGATGAACAAGATGACATGATGTCATATTTATGTTTTTTCACCGGCTTCTCCCTACCACACCAGAAAAGGAGACATAATATTGCGCATTTGATGCTATCAGGCGCTTCAATTATCCCTTATAAATGTAATTGAAAATTAAACTACCCAATTATTGCACTTATCTCAAATAATTATGATTAGATAGAATAACCCTGATCATATGATGAATTAAAAATCGTGACATGCCTATATGCACTATTAAATTAATAATCTGCCATTTTGATAATACGAAGTTGATAATTGAGAGTGAATGGTGTACTGAAAAACATTTCCCACTCTTATAGTCAAATTTTGTACTGCCACAAGGTCAACTGTGCTATTCTAATTGAAGGCCTTTACCGGCACTACCTACAATCTTACAAGAAAACTGCTGAATCAGATTCATGCGTCACTGGACATCCAGTCGTGATAGAACGGTGCACACAAATTCATCAGATTGAAAGGAAACAAATAGACGGGCAAAGTGCAAATCACCGGAGATCAATTAGAAGCCACTCGCTGTCATAAAAATCGACCTTGTTGTGGTCGACCACTTTTTTTGGCACATTGATGCTTGATTTTCATTCATTTTTTCAGGTCAGACGGTGTCAAAAAAAACCTCCACAAAAGGTTACCACTTTAAAGAGCAATTCACTGAAAAATGATGGGCCAATTTTGAATGGTTTTCCTACCTCCTGAGTCAGAAAATGACCAGAAGTGAAACAGAAATAACATCCTGAAAAACTATTAAGGGCAAAGCTGAATTAGCATTGTGAATGGTGAAGATAAACAACATTTTACTTATTGAATTCAAATGTGTGGCAAAACATCAGTCCTGATACTGAATTAGAACAATCACAAACAATATAGTGAACACTGGTTGGTTTTAAACATGACTGTGAACGTTTAACTCCCAAACAATAAATTACAATGCACAACAAGGCACTAAAAAACTAAAATAAGAATTACCACAAAATTCAGAAATATAAGATACATAAATAAGAATAAAAAAAGATAAGAATATAACCCGATACATGAGGAACCTTCACTGATCAACTTCAGTCAAATAAGAGCTGATTACAAACTTCAGTCAACTGAACACAGCTGATTACAAAAACAGCAATACCAACAATAATTAGTAATAAATATAGTTATTAGTGATACAATAGCCTATATAACTAATACAACAGGTCAGTAGTTTATGAACATTCAAATACGTGCTATATATGTAGCTATAAAATGTTAAAACATTCATTACGTTCATAAATATCTGAATGTATTTTATTGTTTCAATGTTATTTTCTGAGTGTATTGTAATGTTATTTGTTCTGATATTCATTTTTAAATAGTGTTAATATTATAAAATTGTTATCAGTACACCTTCTCTAGAGGACATTGCTTTACATTTATAACCGAAGGCCGACATTCAAGAAGCAACAAGATATTAATTGGATCGAAATTAAGTAACAAACATATCTGGATGCATTTTATGACATTTTAATAAAAGTCTCGTAGCGAAAGACGCTGAAGAAGAAGAAAAAACGCAAACGAACAAAAGCGAGAAACGTCCTGTGTGAACTACGTTAACGAAAAAACGAAAAGCAGAGAGCATTTCAAAAAAGTATTTGCAGTAAGTAAGGTTAAGTATATTAGGGAAGCTGATAACGATGTCTTACCTTGTAAATTATCTTCTTCTTGTGGTTGTTTAGTTCATGTCCACCAGTCAATGGCAAAATAGCAACTCATTTTAGCGGAAGACGAAAGATATGACGATGTAGGCGGTTAATTGAGTAGCGCCCTCTGTTGATCAAGATAAAAAATATATATATACATATATATATATATATATATATATATATATATATATATATATATATATATATATATATATATATATATATATATATATATATATATATATATATATATATATATGTTTTTGTGCGGGGATGCTTTACATCAGTTAATTTAGGTCTCATTGGTTAATTTTCATGGTAACAAAACAATTACAAACAAAAGAACAATCAACCAAACACTCTAGGATGATTATAATAGCCTACATGAATTTCCTCAATGCTAAATTGTATTATATCACCTTAGAGTTTTACAAGCAACTAAATTCTTTATATATATATATATATATATATATATATATATATATATATATATATATATATATATATATATATATATATATATATATATATATATATATATATATATACACAAGTGATTTTTTACACTCACTTGTGTAAAAAATAATTTTACACAAGTGAGTGTAAAATTATTTTAAAATAAATTAAAAAAAACTTGGCATGAAAAGAGTCACCTAAAACACTTTTTTTCTTGGCTTATGCAGAAGTTTGTTGATAAATTCATTTGAACAAAATTCTAAAAGTCAGTCCAAAAAACTCTGAAATAAACACACTGAAGTAGCCTGAATTTCACTGCAGTTCCAATTCTAAAATACTTTCTTCTTGACGTCACCTTTGGCTGGACTTTATGAATATCTCCCTTTCTGAGCTCAGCAGTTACAATGAAGACTTTAATCTGATAGAGATTTGACTCTCAAGCCAAAGTAATTTTGTTGCTCTCATGGTGAGGTTTAGCCATGGCTGTGCTGACTGGGTCTACGGCCACACTGGCCAAGCAGACAGCTTGTGGTTGAGACCCTGTTATTATCAGCAAATTACAGTATTTTAAATATGGAAAAATATCAA
Source organism: Gobiocypris rarus (assembly GCA_023029165.1). Taxonomy (NCBI): domain Eukaryota; kingdom Metazoa; phylum Chordata; class Actinopteri; order Cypriniformes; family Gobionidae; genus Gobiocypris; species Gobiocypris rarus. The sequence continues at coordinate 8,538,781 of CM040928.1, forward strand.
AGAAACCATGTGTCAAATTAAAAGGAGATGCTTCAGGTACAGTGTTCTTAAAGGTAGACTACCCTGTAACTTTTACACTTTTTAACTTTCTTCTTTTTTTCTCAATTTAGAGGCACAATATGTATTTTTCACACTAGATGTCGCTTATTTAAAATAAAGGCATAGCTTGATGATGCCTTGATTTCACTGAATCATGGGAGTTGTTGTCTTCACCTCTATAGTTGTTGGAAAAGAATCCGACGGGTCTTCATATTCAGAAATCATATACATGGATGAGCTAATATAATAAATATTCCTAGTCACACCAAACTTCCTGAGTACAAGGAATTGTGGTTGCTGTAAACAAAGCATGGTGGACCGTATGGGGCTTATGCTCATTTACAATTATTTTTATCGCCAAAGGTGCTTACTTCTTGCTTATTTGAGGGGAAACTGAAGAGAAAAAACGGCACATAAAGCAAGAGAATCTATTATACCTTTTATTTTACGTTATTTGTAAAATATACCGTGTATGACTTCCATAAACACAGCATCCGTAGGGGCTGCCATTGTTGTTTCACGGCTATGTGAAATCAGAGCTCGTAACTGGGAGTACATCCATCTAGTATGAGTTCACGGGTGGGAAGTCATGGGTTAGACTGCCGTTCCAGTGCACTTTCACAGGTATAAGGTTGGAAAAACACGGGTTATGGGTTGCCTGGAACGTGGCATTAGTCCACGACATTTTCTGCCCTGATTAAAGTTGCTTATTTCTCTGGATTCAGAGAATAAAATCATATAACATTGTTCTATGGATCTTAAAAATCTTACATATTGTGCCTTTAAATAATGATTAAATACATCATCAATCCAAAATGTGTTTTTGTCTTACCCTTATTCACTATAGTAAGCTTATTTTAATACGTGCTTAAATTAGACCTGTTTTGGATGGTTTCCATGGTAAATTGCGAACATACAGTATATACGTCACTCTGCTGTGCAGTAAAAGTTCCTCCAGCTGCTGTGACTTGTATGGTGTGGGAGTGGCTAGATGAGTTTTCACAATGAGCGAGAAAGGTTGACATGGAGCATGCTAAATCTCCAAACTCTGAATCACCCATTTTAAACAAACAAGCTATAATAACGTCTTCAGCTAGTCAGCTTATGATCCTTTCCATGGTTATATCTTTTAAGCCAAGTATAGTGAAGGTTTTATGAGCAGTGGGATAATTCATCGGCACAGTCAGACAGAGCCGAAGCACAACCAAAACAAATCTGATTTCTCGAATATCTAGATATTATCCATATGGGTTTTTGAAAATCTGTGCAGCAAAAAAAAAAGAAGAAGAAGAAGAAGAAAGAAATCTGTTTTTTTTTTTTTTCCCCCAAATCTGATTCAAACCACATTTGGAACATCACAATTCTGCACCGCCACTCAACAGGGAGATTATTTTGAAAAGTAAGACCTCTCTTTTTTCTGCATCCTTTTCGGATATATGTAGTTACGCCTACGTCATTACCAAAGCAACCCATGCAGATAGGTTTGTTATGTACCATATGTAAAAAACACAAACCTTATTTGATCACTTGTGATTATTCAGATTTGCCTGCAGTCTGAACATAACCATAGTGTACCTTTAAAACTTTTCAAAATTTAAATTGAGGGGGCACAAATCAGATCTGAGGGGGCAATGTCCCCTTTTGCACCACTAGTGAAATTAATCTGCAGCAGTCAGGTGGTACAAGAGCTCTGTTGTTTACGTTCATTATTATTGTAGCCTAATGTTAATATGTTATTTGAGACATGAGGACATTTAACACTTCTCTCATCTCGTGAGAGTTTGCAAACTCTGCTGTGTGCGTTATAGACCTTATGCCCTATGCTTTTCATCGCTAAGCTCATTGTGTTCTGTTTGTATTTCCACAACATGAAGGTAAGATCTGATGAATTTATGAATGAACCGCTTGTTTTAAAATCTTCCCTGTCTACTGACATTTGTTAGGACATTCACTCATATTCACATTCACATATAGGCTACTCATACACATTACAATGCTCATGATAACCTTGAATTTTTTTATAACTCATTCATTTACATTAAATAAAGCCTTAAAGTTCTGCATAATTATAAGGGCTTAGCCACTTTGAGTGAGCCATTTATCTGTTGTCTGTTAGTCATCGTGTCACCAAAGCTCCGCCCACGTCCCGCCTCTTTGCCCATTTTCTGTTATCCGGGAGTGATGGTTGATGACGCACTGCTAAGATGGCAACGGCTAGCTCGACCCTACTTTAAGCTTCAAAACTGCTCTGCAGAATCCTATGGGTGACGTCACGGACACTACGTCCATATTTTTATACAGTCTATGGGAAATCCACTTCACCCGCACTTTCATGACGTAATGCCGCTTTGACTGCCAGGTAAAAGTCCTCTGCGTAGCTCGCGAACTCGCGAAATCAACTGAAGTACACATTTAGGACGCATAGCAAAGCTCACGAGCGCCCTTCTTTAAGCTTAAATGATGAATGGGACACCCTACGGTCTTGTGGACTTAACGGACACGCGCACACAGCAGCCATTGTAAGTCCAAAAGAACCTCATCTAGGATTCCCAATGCATACTTCAGCCGGAGAGGGTCAAAACGGCGCGTTTATAGATATAATTATATAGATGCCTCATTAGTGCCTGCATGGATTGCGCAGATCGGTCGAATGAGGAATCTATGTAAATATATATATATGATAGCACCGCTATTTTGACCTTCTCTGGCGGAAGTATGCATTGGGAATCCTAGATGAGGTTTGTCTGATATAAGGTAAAAAAAATAACTCAAATACTGTAGGGTTTCTCACAGAAACCGATCGTTTTGTGTCTTAAGACATCAATGTGTCGCCACGAGCCATAGGGTTTAATATTGACTCACATGTCTGTGTGTTTTTACTCTCATAGTGGCTCTCATAGAAATAGACCCCTTTCACATGCACAAGCAACGGTTGGAGTTAAAAATCTTCATTTGTGTTCTACTGAATAAACAAACACACCTACATCTTGGATGGCCTGGGGGTAAGTAGATAAACTTCAACATTTCATTTTTGGGTGAACTATCCCTTTAAATGACGAATGGGACACCCTACGGTCTTGTGGACTTGAGGACACGCGCACGCAGCGGCCATTGTAAGTCCACAAGACCAAAAGTGCACATGATGTGTGCCATTTGGGACAGGGCCTAGATCAGTGGCGTTCATGTGTTTTGAAGGAGGTGTGGCTGGAGATGCTCTGAAGGGAGGGTGGGGTCTAGCATCCCATACGAAAAATAAGTTTATTCTAGTGTTCTATTAGTATACTTCTTTTAAACTAAAAAATAAGAAAGAACATTTCAGTTTACTTTTTATATACTTCTCAGAAATATACTTTATGTACTTTTAAAACTGCTAAACTAGACTGTTGACTTGACTTACAGAAAAGTCTAACTACTTCTACTCAATCTTTTGATCGAGCATTCATACTTGGCTTGTAATTGTGTTTATTTTGATTGAGTAGCCTATTAAATATACTTTTAGTTCTACATGCAGTCTTATTAAACATACATTGTTTGTTTGATAGAATATTGATAGAAAACAGATGTTTTTTTGTGTGTGTAGGCTAGTCCACTGGTAGTGGATTTACTCCTGTTTACTCCTTACTCGATATACTTTACTATTTCCCCATATCTGTTTTCTATCAATATGTTAATCAATATTTTCAAACAATGTATGTTTAATAAGACTATGCAAATCTAGAAGTATATTTTATAGGCTACTCAGTCAAAAGTTTAAACACAATTACAAGCCAAATATAATTTGAAGACTTAATTATACTTTTAAGCATATCTCGATCAAAAGATTGAGTACAAGTATGTACTTAGACTTTTCTAATGTTATGCAGAACATTTGAATATTAAAAAACAGTTTAAATTTATAGCATGTATATTGTTTTTGACCAGTTTTGTTCTTTTTTTAATGCAAAACTATTGTATAGCTTCAGAAGACACTTGAAATACGTTTAAAGTGCTTTTGTGCACTTTAAAGCTTGAAACCTTCAGTTGTCATTCATTATAATTGCATGGAAAAGAGCAACCAGTAGAATTCTTTAGACTTTGCTCCTATTGTGTTCCTCAGGGGGAAAAATTGGATCCAAATGATGACAGAATTTTAACCCTTAATGTGCATGAGGAAAAAGAGGGACTGAATGAAACAGCCATCTTGAACCAAGCCTACAATCATCTTACTGCATCATTTTTTCAAGATGAAAAGCTTATTAGGATAGTAATAAGCAGTAATCCAACAGTAGTTTCAGTTCTGATTATCCAACTGTAATTTAGAAATGGCATTTTAATAACTATAGTTCATGGCAAATTTACCAGCACTGTTGTCTTTTATTTGATGTAGGAGAGCCAGAGACTGTAATCTCTGTGTATGGAGCGCCATCAAGTGGCCATAACTAAAACACACACTATGCCATAACTGAGCTGTTGAATCGGATTTCTTGTGCAAGGCTCTGGGCACTGTCTAATGGAAGTGTTAATAGGTCTCTGATGCACGGTAAAGCTGTTTATTTGGGCTTTGCAGGGTCTTGTTAAGTTAGACTACATCATGGCCTTTGCAGGAGGAACAAAGTTCAATTAAGGTCAATGTCGCTGCTCGCACAGGTCTTGCCAAAGAGACCAAACAACTGCCAAACACTTTATTAAGCTGCCAGTGACAATCAACACAAAACAGGAGATGTAGCCACTTGGCCAGAGTTAAAGAAAGAAAGAAAGAAAGAATTTCTCACAGATGCCAAAATCTAACAAAACTATTTTGATTGTGAATAAGAAAATTCTATGAGGAATTATTATATTTTATAATGCATGAATAATAATGCAGTAATGCTAATAAAATTAAAGGGATAGTTCACCCAAAAATGTATGAAAATTTTCACAATTTACCCTGAAGATATCGCAGCTGTTTATGACGTTCTTCTTTCAGACGAATGCAATCAGAGATCATATAAAAAATTGTCCTGGCAAATCTAAGCTTTATAATGGCAGTGAATGGGATTCCAAAATTTGAAGCCCAAAAAAGTGCATCCATTCATTATAAAAGTAATCCACACAGCCTCTGGGGGTTAATAAAGGCCTTCTGAAGCGAATCGATGGGTTTGTGTTAGTAAAATATCTATATTTAAAACGTAATAAAGTCAAATATCTATGTTCCGGTGGACCGCCTTCCGTATTCAACTTACAGAACAGTTCAAAACACTTCTGCTTTACGTCCAATGTCATCATCGTGCCAGTTATGCTTTATTCGTAAGCTCAATATGGAAGGCGGTCTGCCGGAAGCTAGATTTTTTTACTTTACAGGTGCTGGTTATATAATTAGAATATCATCAAAAAGTTAAGTTTATTTATAGAAACTTGTATATTATATTCATTCATTATACACAGACTGATAAAGTTCAAATGTTTTTATTTTTTATTTTGATGATTATAACTGACAACTAAGGAAAATCCCAAATTCAGTATCTCAGAAAATTAGAATATTGTGAAAAGGCTCAATATTGAAGACACCTGGTGCCACAATCTAATCAGCTAATTAACTCAAAACACCTGCAAAGGCCTTTAAATGGTCTCTCAGTCTAGTTCTGTAGGCTACACAATCATAGGGAAGACTGCTGACTCGACAGTTGTCCAAAAGAGGACCATTGACACCTTGCATAAGGAGGGCAAGATGCAAAAGGTCATTGCAAAAGAGGCTGGATGTTCACAGATCTGTGTGTCCAAGCATATTAATGGAGAGGGAAGGAAAAGATGTGGTGGAAAAAAGTGTACAAGCAATAGGGATAAGCGCACCATGGAGAGGATTGTGAAACACAACCCATTCAAAAATGTGGGGGAGATTCACAAAGAGTGGACTGCAGCTGGAGTCAGGGCTTCAAGAACCACTACACACAGACGTATGCAAGACATGGGTTTCAGCTGTCGCATTCTTTGTGTCAAGCCACTCTCGAACAACAGACAGCGTCAGAAGCGTCTCGGCTGGGGTAAAGACAAAAAGGACTGGACTGCTGCTGAGTGGTCCAAAGTTATGTTCTCTGATGAAAGTACATTTTGTATTTCCTTTGGAAATCAGGGTCCCAGAGTCTGGAGGAAGAGAGGAAAGGCACACAATCCACGTTGCTTGAGGTCCAGTGTAAAGTTTCCACAGTCAGTGATGGTTTGGGGTGCCATGTCATCTGCTGGTGTTGGTCCACTGTGTTTTCTGAGGTCCACACAGCCATATACCAGGAAGTTTGAGAGCACTTCATGCTTCCATCTGCTGACCAACTTTATGGAGATGCAGATTTCATTTTCCTGCACACAGTGCCAAAGCAACCAGTACCTAGTTTAAGGACCATGGTATCATACTGAATTTGGGATTTTCCTTAGTTGTCAGTTACAATCATCAAAATTAAAAGAAAGAAACATTTGAAATTTCATCAGTCTGTGTGTAAAGAACGAATATAATATAAAAGTTTCACTTTTTTAACGGAATTAATAAACTTTTTGATGATATTCTAATTATATGACCAGCACCTGTATGACGTGTTAAATATGGATATTTGTCTTACAAAAATCATCCATTAGCCTCAGAAGGTTTTTATTAACCCCCCAGAGCCGTGTGAAGAACTTTTATGATGGATGGATAGACGGATGCACTCAAAATTGGGGCTGCCATTCACAGCTATTATAAAGCTTAAAAGCCAGGACATTTTATAATATAACTCTGATTGTATTCGTCTGAAAGAAGAATGTCATATACACCTAGGGTGACTTGAGGGTGAGTAAGTCATAGGGTTACTTTAAATTTTTTGGTGAACTACGAATGAATAAAAACAGAAACTGTGCCCCTTCACAGTTCATACAGCATATTGCATGCAGTTTTGTGCTTGTGGAAACATCAGTTTTTGGATCCAAAGTGACGAAACAAATGGTTCAGTGAGTACTGCAGGAGAAAGGCGGCTCACAGAGAGCTGACAAAATGTTGTTCCTTTATATGAAGTGCTCTTCACATCACAACATTGTCTTTATTTGCATATATATATATATATATATATATATATATATATGATGAAAGTGGTATTTTCAATTTAATTACAATATTCATGAGTATAAATTAAGAAGAATAATTATTTACAAAGGAATACATCCTTTTAATATTTATACACATTAACAGTAACACATTAACAGTATATTTACAGAATAAACAGTTTGTCATAAACATCATAAAAAGAGGCTGCACAGAATGATGTCTAAAGATATTTGCACATGACAAAATCTATCGTACATAAAGTCTTCTGTCGTTTTTCTGTACAGCACGCCAATATATATCATTCACTGACTCTGTCCTCGCGTCTTTGGAGCTCAGGTAGCCGAGGATGGAGTTAGCAGCCCAAAGACTGACTCCAACTAGGCAGAAACAGAGATGTGAGGTTTTCCACGCCAATGTGGTGAGCTGGGTGTGGATCATGAAGACGACAACTGCCACAGTCCCCTAAATGGATACAGATTCATGCATGCTTAGTCACCATGAAATAAAACTTGACAAATCTTTTTCTTTTTTTGCAGTGTTTATTATAAATGATTTATCCATGCTCATCTTTTTTATTTATTTTTTTATTCATATGCCCTCTTAATCTTTCATTTAAAAAAACGATGTCTGTTCTCTTCATGTCATTCGTCTTGACATTTGGTGGGACTAAACTGGCATTTAGATCTGCCCACATTTTGTTAGCAATGCACAACTTCCTATGATCCAATCCATTTCCGAACTAAATCAAATCCTACCCCACACTTTTCTCATTCCAGAAGCCGTTTAACTTGGATATGTGTCACATTAGGGAAGAATAGACTATCGCAATTTAAATCGCAACCTTAATAAGTCTGCATTATGTTCAGAAATCAATCTAATATGCTGTTTAGGTGCTCAAGAACATTGGTTATTATCATCAATGTTGAAAACAGCTGCTTAATATTTTTGTGGAAACCACAATAATTTTTTTGTAACATTATAATTGTCCTTACCATTATTTTAGATCAATTAAATGCATCCTAGATGAAAAAAAGTATTAATTTCTTTCAATTAAAAAAAAAAAGTATATCTTCAATAAATAGAAAGATCAAAAGAACAGCATTTATATGAAATATAATTTTTTGTAACTTTATAACTCTTAATGTTAACAAGTACATAATATGTTCAGAAATAATTATAATATGCTGATTTGGTACTCAATAACATTGGTTATTATTATCAATGTTGCAAACGGTTGTGCTGCTCAATATTTTGTGTAAACCAAAATACATTTTTTAGCATTCTCTGATGAATGGAAGGTCCAAAAGAAGAGCATTTATTTAAAATAGATTATTTTTCTTTTTTTTTGTACTTTAGAACTGTCCTTACCATCATTGTGACCATCAAGTATTAATTTCTTTCAAACTTTTGAATGTAAGTGTTTATTTGAAGAATAAATTATTTGTCTGATTTTATTATGAACAAAACACAGCTGGCAACATACAGAACCACACTGTAAAAAACGGTCAGGTATTAACAAAATGGTAGCACTTTACAATAAGTTTCATTAGTTAACATTAGTTAACTATTAGTAAGCATGGACTGCATTTATAAAGCATTTATTTATATTTGTTAAAGTTAATTTCAACATTACTAATACTTTATTAAAATCTTGTTAACAGTAGTTAATACACTGTGAACTAACATGAACAAACCATGAACAGCTGTATTTTTATGAACTAACATTAACAAAGATTAACAAATACAGTAACAAATGTATTGCCCATGGTTAGTTCATGTTAGTTAATACATTAACTAATGTTAACTAAAGAAACCTTATTGTAAAGTGTTACCAAAAAATATACTGTATTTTCCGCACTATAAGGCACACCGGATTATAAGGCGCACCTTCAATGAATGGCCTATTTTAGAACTGTTTTCATATGTAGGGCGCACAGGATTATAAGGCGCATAGAATAGAAGATACCGCATTCAAACGTTTGCGTTATGCAGCCACTAGATGGTGCTCTGTGCTAAAGGGAATGTCAACAAAACAGTCAGATAAAGTCCAACTCTGTTCACTCCCATGGTAACGTTGTTCACACATTGATGTGCATATACACAATATCTCCCAACCTTGCTAACTTTTCTCCCAAACGTGGAGGGGAACTTTTCCTTAATTCAGTAAACGTAGCCTAGTAAAAGAAACAGTCGGATACCACTAAATCAAACGTTAGTGCATAACTCCACATTGTTCAGTTACGTTTAACACGTAAAGCTCACTTTTTCAGTTCATTCCCCGCCCACGAATCCCTCAAATTCTTCTTCTTCAGTGTCCGAATGGAACAGTTGGGCGACTACGGCATCCAACCTGCCCGGCTCCCTCTCGTCATTATCCAAAAGCAAAGTACCGGTGTTTACTGACTACGGTAGCCATAATGCTGCAAGCGGTGCGGCTTTGTAGTTTACCAGTCGTACTGAAACATTTTATTATTATTAAATTGTTTTTATTGGTTTTTCATACTGAAACATTTTGACAGAGCGCCTTGATCAATATATAAGGCGCTCCGGATTATAAGGCGCACTGTCGTTTTTTGAAAAAATGAAAGGCTTTTAAGTGCCCCTTTATAGTGCGGAAAATACTGTATGTATTATGTAATTATGTAATATGACTGAATTAACCTGTCATTTTAACTTTTTTATCTATTTTGGAAGTACAAATATATCACTTTTTGCTTAATCATGTGAAATCATCTTGGAGCAATGAATTCCTAATGTTGAGAAATCTGCAATATGCTCGGACAATATGACTTACCACAGCTCGGCTGCTGAAGACAGATACCTCATTGGTTGCCATTTGTTTCTGAGTGGTAAAAGAAACAAAGCTGTCTCCAACCATCATGGCTCCAAATGCACGCGTGAGATGAAGATTATCCTCAGATCCACTAATCTACAATGGATGGATACACAAAGCCAGGATTAATGTCTATGGATAATAGCACCTAGAAGAACTTTAGCTTCCTGACTACATGAACTCCCTACTATACTTGATGACATCACTGTTTTGTCTATTTGATCAACTTTACACAGTTATTGAACGGAACTGAATCAATACTGAACTGACCTCAGCCGCAATATCACTATTTTTATTTTTTATTTTTTTTAGAGCAGAATTGTACCCTGTTTGCATCACTGAATAATTATGTTCCTGTTTATCCCTGTAAACTGCTTTGAAACTATTTCTATTGTATAAAATAAAAATAACTTGATGCATTTCCTTCAAACATAGTCAAAGGTTTTTACCTGTGACCCAAGTAGCCATCCTGGAAAAACCAACCACATGAGGCCGAAAATGAAGTTGGCCAAAAAATCCATTTGAAGGAAAAACCTCTGGGGCTTAGTGAGCCGTTCAGATCGTTTCAAAGAGCATTGCAACTGATTGTGATCCAAGATCAAAAGAATCAAACTGCTTAGAAGAAAGAACAGGAACACCACCACATCCACCATGGGAAGCTGGAGAGTATGAGAGAACAGAAAAGGTCAAGAGCACTGCATTTACATTTGTGTTCAGATGCTTACCATACCAAAGTGACTTGTTACAATAAAATGCTCACATCAGGTTTTCATGTTACATACATGTCTACGATCGCTTCCATGAATGTGTCCCTCTCTGCAGACTCCTAACAATGAAAGGAAAGCCTGAAAGACATTAAAAAAAAGTTTGAAGCATTTTTGAAAATGTAGTTAAATGTAACAATAAATACTAAATATATGCAACATTTAAATATATACACTACAGTTCAGAGGTTTGGTCTTCATTTTCTTAATTAGAAAATAGTTCTTGATATTGAGACGCACACAGATATCAAGAATCAGGAAATTAATCTCAACTATGGTGACATACTTAATGATGCAATGCATGCTGGGAGCCAGTTTTATACTGTGGTGGCTTAGTGGGGTTGGAGCTAAACTCTGCAGGACATCAGCTCTCTAGGACTGAACTTGCCTACCCCTGATTTACAGGTCCTTCTAAAAAAATTAGCATATTGTGATAAAAGTTCATTATTTTTCATAATGTAATGATAAAAATTAAACTTTCATATATTTTAGATTTAGATTATCAAGGGCAGGGTCAATGCAGCTAGCTATCAGGAGATTTTGGAGCACTTCATGCTTCCATCTGCTGAAAAGCTTTATGGAGATGAAGATTTCGTTTTTCAGCACGACCTGGCACCTGCTCACAGTGCCAAAACCACTGGTAAATGGTTTATTGACCATGGTATTACTGTGCTCAATTGGCCTGCCAACTCTCCTGACCTGAACCCCATAGAGAATCTGTGGGATATTGTGAAGATAAAGTTGAGAGACGCAAGACCCAACACTCTGGATGAGCTTAAGGCCGCTATCGAAGCATCCTGGGCCTCCATAACACCTCAGCAGTGCCACAGGCTGATTGCCTCCATGCCACGCCACATTGAAGCAGTCATTTCTGCAAAAGGATTCCCCACCAAGTATTGAGTGCATAACTGAACATAATTATTTGAAGGTTGACTTTTTGTATTAAAAACACTTTTCTTTTATTGGTCATATGAAATATGCTAATTTTTTGAGATTTTGGGTTTCAACATGGGAATTTTGGGTTTTCATGAGCTGTATGCCAAAATCATCAGTATTAAAACAATAAAAGACCTGAAATATTTCAGTTGGTGTGCAATGAATCTAAAATATATGAAAGTTAATTTTTTATCATTACATTATGGAAAATAATGAACTTTTATCACAATATGCTGATTTTTTTAGAAGGACCTCTATAGGTACAAAAGATGTACCCTTAAGGGTACAGCCCCATTGACGGCTACTTGTACCTTAAAAGGTAACATTTTTTACTCTGTTTTTTTTTTGTTTTTTTGTTTTTTTATAGTGTAGTCATCATAACACATGAAGTATATTTTAAAACTGACAAACAATATATTTATCAAAGAATGCTGAGCTTGTGCATTGCACTTACCACAAGCCTTGATAGGGAATGAGCAGAGAGAGAAAGTGGATGGTTGTTGCTTTTGAAGAAAATGAATTTAACATTACTGGCAACCCACACACACACGAGTGAGCGCGTTACTTCAAACTGCGCGCTTCCGTCACTGACGCCTTCCCCCTGCAACACAAGAGCGGAACGCTTTACAAAAGTATTACCAGTAGTGATGCCCAATAAATTAGGCTAGCTACTTAGTACTACAATGGAACGAAAACATTCCGGAACTTGTAAACGGCGGAAACACAGGAACTATTATATTATTTATTATAGGACTTGTGTTCAGAACGAGCGCTCTTGCGTTTTCACAACGCGTGTCAAGTACGCGTCTCGAGATCAATCCGTGTTCCATTCAAACTATGTTGAGTGCACTTGCCCTTATGACTTTCAATATTATTTTGTTCCATTAAATAAATAAATAAATGATTTGCATTTAAAGGTGTTAAACGTTTTTGCTATTTTGGAGGCATTTTCACACAAAACTAATAGTTTGCTTTCACTTATTAACATTTACAAACACATTATTGTATGTAATTGAATGATTTCACTCGCGCAGCAAGCAAAGACCCACCTCTGAGGAAAAAGCCAAACTGGAACACATCCGATACGCAATGCTGAGCAGTAGTCCTACCATAAGTTCGGCTGAAATGACTTGACTTCCAATGACTTTCACCCTGGTCGTTCTCATGTTTGGTCCACAGTCCGTAGTGGGGGGGTTAAAACAATGTTTTCAGTGCGAGGAGAAACTGCATTTGTAGCCCACTGGCTAAAGCCCTTATACGTCAGCATGCCCTTACAAAACCTTATTATGAAACTCACTGGAGGGGTTCCTCAGTTCTTTTAAGTAACACGGTGTTGACGGCGACTCTGTTACGTAAAAAGTTGAAGCCATGGACATCAGCAGATAGGAAGAATTTCATGGTTTAAAAGAGCTTCTAAAAGTTTTATATTGTTCAACCATTAAATACAATTAATTCAAATGTTTCCTCACACTATATGGAGAAATAAATAAATAAAATCCGTACATAAATACATACATAAATAAATGAATTATATGATCGATATAATATGTTAATAAGTAGCCTATTTCGGGTCTGGTCCTTCCTGATTGTGTAATGCAAGGTTTAACACCCTTATGTATTTTTGGCAACCCCTCACTCAGTGGAAACCCATAAAGCAGCTTAAAGCCAAACATTCATCACAGTATTGTTCCTTTAAAAAAGAACATTTAAGCAACTTAACTCTTAAGAGCCAGTGAGAATTATGTACATGCTTGGATACTGCAGAACAAATGATCTTAAAGGTGCAATATGTAAGATTTTTGGATTAAAATAGGCTATCCAAAAAACACTAGAACTATGTTGTATATTTTGTTGACGTACGTATTTAACATTATCCCAAATGTTTCCAAGAATATTTCAATCCAGAGTAAGAAGCCCAAAATAAAAAATTACCCTCGGTTTTATTTTGTAGAAACCATTGAAACACCAAAGATGCTTTAATATATTATGTGTTTTATTAGACAGGTGAGCAACTGTTTGTATACATTCATTGACAGAAAACAAATCATTGTAATATATTGCCAAAAGTATTGGGACACCCCTCCAAAACATTGAATTCATGCGTTCCGATCACTTCCATGGCCACAGATAGCCTATATAAAATCTAGCACCTAGGCATGCAGACGCTTCTACAAACATTTGTAAAAGAATGGGTCGCTCGCTCTCAGGAGTGAATTCAAGTGTGGTACGATAGGTTGGCATCTGTGCAATCAGTCCATTCTTGAAATGTTCTCACGACTAAATATTTCACGGTCAACTGTTAGTGGTATTTTAACAAATTGAAAACAACTAAACCTTGTGGAAAGCTTTCCCAGAAGAGTTAAAGCTGTTATAGCTGCAAAGGGTGGGCTAACTCAATCCGTGTATCATTCGTTCTTTTCATATTCAATTAAGAATTCAAATTCGGAAAATCGAAAAAGGACTAAGTTGGATAACTAAATATCAAAATCAGATTCGTGCTGTAGGCGTTTTTCGTATTTCCCATTTTCAATTTGAGCATGTAATCGGAAATACAAAAAACGAGTCATTATTTGTTTTTTCAATATTGTATTTGTAAACGAATAAAGAAATAACAAGTCCTTTTTCGATTTTCCGAATTTGAATTCTTAATTGAATATTTTAGTATATTTGTATATTTTAGTATGTTGCTAGTAGTGCATCACAGTGTTAAACACGGCACTTCCTGTTGTCAGTGGGTGGCGCTATTACTATAACTGAATATTGGCATATTCAGGTCAGGACTATTATCAAATGTGAAGTTTGGGGCAGATAGGACATTGTCTGTTACAACAGCTTCCTGTTTCATGGCAAAACATCGAACTTTGTGAGGCCGCCACAGACACGCCCTTCAGCGAAAACTCAAGACAATTAACATCGCTTATAGGCCTTAAGATTAGAATCACAAAATATGTTGTTGTTCTAGTTGAATCTCTAGGAAGAGTTAATCACAGTGTAAAACAAGCCATTTCCTGTTGTCCCCAGGTGGCGCTATGACTGTAACTGTAAAAACTCAAGATCATCACAATTTAATATAGCCAAAGCCTTTAGATTAGACCAAATATGATGTTGATCTGTTGGGTTTTCAGATTTTGCTCCCAGGAGCTTTTTTGTAACTATTGGGCTGTTGCATGTGTCTACCAGATTTCATACTTGTTCATGAATCGAGCGCGAACACCACTTATTTAAATGTTGTAGGTGGCGCTATTGAGCAATTTTGTCACACCTAATTCTGAAACCCATATCAGACGTAAATTTTCACCAATTCTGAAACGTTTGCAAAGTTTCATGAGTTTTCAATCATGTTTAACCCCTCAAAAAATGCGATTAATTTTGGAGAAGAAGAATAATAGGCCGAGAAATTACATTACGGTCCTCACACCATTGGTGCTCAGGCCCTAATATAAACAAAGAATTTTTTTTTTGTGCATAGCCACATAGCTAGTAACTTCAGTTATAAACAGATAATAACAACAATCTTTATTTATATGTCAGCACATGACCAAAGCCGGAATTTATTGTGCTGAAATCTTGCTCAAGTCTAGCTGTGGTCCACACCTAACTGAATGAAATCATGCTTTCTGAACTTCTCTGTATTTTTATACTTTTGTTCCTGGACAAACACATTTTGTGCAATATAGGTTTAGTTTGGTCACACTGAAACAATTGCGAAACAGTAAAAGGGAAGTATAGCAACATGACCTGAGAGGATGGTAGAGAATTAATCTTTATAGTAATATATATACATATATATATATATATATATATATATATATATATATATATATATATATATATATATATATATATATATATATATATATATATATATATATATACACACTTATCTATTTTAGATTATTCTAACATTGGACAACATTTTTAAGAGAAATGAATGTATTTACATCAGAGGAACATTCAGACAGAGGAACATAAAGCAGTTATGTAGCTCACTTGTGTGTAAGACAATGCAATAGTACATTTATACTATTTGTCATATATAAATAACATACAGTACATGGACATTTTAAGGATCATGAATGGTGAAGGTTCGGCCAGTCCTGAAATAGTTCTCAATCTCCTCCAGACTTCGGCCTTTAGTTTCTGGCACACATTTAGCAGTGAAAATAATATTCACTACAGATACGACGCAGAAAAACAGGAAAGGTGCAAAAAGTCCATAGGCTTCCTATATAAATAAAGATGTGTTATAAAGTTGGCCGTTTACAGTTATACTTCAATAAAAATCAGATAAGAAACAAAGAACATGAGTAAATTATCAAGAGCAGCTTGTATTATCTTTTAATAACCTTGAACAAGGATGTTGTTGTACATGCTAAAGATTAAAAAAGTATTTTTCATTTCCTGTTTAATTATGTGTAAAAAAGAGATTTAGCTCACCACCACGTGCATGAAGAGTTGTGTCAGAACAAAGGCCGTGATCCAACTAACACCAACACACAAACCAGATGCTATACCACGTGCACCCAAGGGTAAAATCTCTGACATTAGCAGCCATGTGATTGGTCCCCAACCCATAGCATAACCTGCATGGGAAAATGTTCAGAGATTTTATGCTGCATGTTATTCTACATGAGGAAATAGAACTAGAACTAAGTTCTATGGGCCAATACACACTGCACCAACACACGCCAAAAAATGCAGACAAAGCATTACACTGTGTCAGTTCTCAGACATTCCATGACCTGAAAAATGAACGCTCGACATATGTAACACTCTGATCCGACAAAACTCAACGAAGTGTCAGTTGTTTTTGTTTGCCGTCTGTCGGTTCACTGTGAACTGGCTTTAAAAGTAACAACTTCTAATTCTGAAAAAGATGTAATCCAGTCCCATTGCCAAAACTTTTTTGCAAAAAAAAAGAAGAAGGGAAAAGTCCCTTTTAAGCCATTTCACAATTATAATGTTAAAGGATAAGTTCACCCAAAAATTCTGTTTTTAATTACTCACCCTCATGTCGTTCATCTTCGGAACACAAATTAAGATATTTTTGATGAAATCCGAGAGCTCTCTGATCCCTCCATAGACAGCAACATAATTAACACTTTCAAGGTCCAGAAAAGACATCTTTAAAATAGTCTATGTGACTCCAGTGGTTCAACCTTAATTTTATGAAGAGACAAGAATACATTTTGTGCGTGTAACCCCTCCTGTCCGAGCCGCCCACTTCTAGCGGGACTCAAACCCAGATCCGTCGGCATGAGAGTCAGACGCTCTAACAAGGTGGCTAAAGGCTCCAACCGCTAGCGTCAGTCGCTACAGCGTATTTTTTTAGAACTGAGGAGTGAGGTTTACTCGCACAGCAACTACTAGCAGGCCTCCGTTACATGCGCAAAAAAACAAACAAAAATAATGACTTTATTAAGTCACCTTACTAAAATTAAGGTTAAACCACTGGAGTCACATGGGCGGTTTTAACGATGTCTTTACTACCTTACTGGACCTTTAAAGTGTTAATTAACTTGCTGTCTATGAAGGCATCAGAGAGCTCTCAGAAAATCTTAATTTGTGTTCCGGAGATGAACGAAGGTCTTACAGGTTTGGAACGACTTGAGGGTGAGTAATTAATCACAGAATTAAATTTTTGGGGGTGAACTAAACCTTTAAGCTATAACATCTCTAACTAATGCGTTTTAATAACCAACAAGTTCAAGCTCAAAAAGCTTCTACAGTAAGTAAAAGCAAACTGGTCACACTACATGAACTGAGCAAACTCACCAAATATGATGACCATAGTGCTAATGAGAGGAATTAGAGTCACTGGATCAAAAGCAGGGCCTGCTGAGCCTCGATAGGCGCTCTTCAAACCCTCCAATAAGGTAAGATTGCCATGGCTGCATGGTGTTTTGTGGGTGTACATGGTCATTGAAAGCATGGCTACATACATCAAAAATCCTGCAGGGAAAAAATAAGATATTTTATTCATTGGTCTGTTTCCAATAAATTAAATTGACCAAGTATAATACTAATTCTACACAAACCTGAAGTGAAGAGCAAAGCTTTTCGACCTGCTTTATCCATCAAACTCGCTGCAATAGCGACAGAGATCAATCTTACTACTCCCACTAATGCTGCATCGTATTTTGGTTTCTGAATGACAATTTTTTTGAATGGGTAAATGTGCTTTCAGTTTTTTCATAGTAATAAATAATATACCATATGTGACATACCAGTGATACAGCTGTCATGTGGAAGATGGGCTCCAAATATACCAGAATTGGGGTTATACCAGTCATCTGCTGCAGAAATCTCATGAAGACTGAGATTAGGATTGGTTTATAGTATAAAGGTGTTTTAAGATCACTCCATTGTGCGCCCTGTTGATGAAAAGATGTAAGTATTTGAAAACTGTATTTTTGTATAATGCATATTAGATTTTTTTTTATTTTTTTTTACAAGAATTAGTTTTAAATCAAGCAATAATTGGCAGACAGCCTTTTAAAGAAGATTCAATCTTTCAGTTCAGTCATACAATTTGCACTTTAAATTTTGAGATAACATGTTTTGGTTAAATTCAAATGCATTCAAAATGTAAGCAGCTTTTATACCTTTAAGGAGACCTATTATGCACAGTGCACTTTTATAAGGCTTTCATTAGCGCTAATTCTTTGGCGTCATTTTGGTGTGTCTCTAAGCTGCACACACCTTTTGACAGTTTCTGACATGTTTAGTGCGTGAGAACACAGGAGCATGAGCTCTTGAAGCTCTGCCCCCTTTGGAAAGGGGGCTGGGAGCACAAGCTCATTTGCATTTAAAGAGACAAACACAAAAACTGTGTGTTTTTGCTTAGCCCAAATTTTTTTAACATGCTATAAAAATGATCTGTGGGGTTTTTTGAGCTGAAAGTTCACTGGGGACATTGGAGACTTATTTTACATCTTGTAATAAGGGGCATAATAGGTCCCCTTGAAGTCTGTGATTAAACAAATCGAACAATACAAATGACCCTATTGTCCCTTATTGTATTCTGTTTACATTACATTTTTTTCAAATGGCTGTCCTGATAACATGATGTCATCCACTGCAATGTGTGCTTGCCTGAGAGTTAATGCTGCGCTCGATCTTACTGAACTCAGTCATGTAATCAGAATTGGGGCCCCTGAGCCATTCTAGCGATTTAACTGCTTTTTCTCTGTTTCCCTTCATGGTGAGGTAACGTGGGGAGGTCGGCATGAAACAAAGCAAAATCATCATGATAACCACAGGGACCTCCCCAGCCACAGCCAGCCATCTCCACGGCAAAATCAAGCCTGGAGAGAGACCATAAAACAGCATCATTCAAACAGAACAATGCTTGTACATTTTTACAAGCGTGTTTCAAAAGTGTGTTTCATTATACAGCCAAAACAACCTGAGAAATAAGAGCTCTCTCACCAAGAGCGTAGAGTGCTAGACTTCCAAAGACAGCTGTGATCTGAGGACATGAACCCAGCGCACCCCTCACAGATGGGTGTGAAATCTCGGACACATATACCTGTTTGAAGAAAAAAAACATCAACTGATGTCAATACGATCCATTAGGCACAAAAAACAAACTCTTATATACTCTGAAAATTCATTAATTAATATATTTATATTTATACAGGTCGTCAATATAGGCAAACAACTGAACACCAGTGGGCGGGGCCTATGGTGCGATGATGTGTAGCTATTCATTGATGTCTTTCTAGGCTTGCAAAGCCAATTTGATTTGTCCTGTCATGACCCCTTTAACAACATGTTGTCATACAAACATCCAATAAGTATGCAGTCTCTGCAGCCATCAAAACAAAAAAAAAAAAAAAAAAAAAAAAAAAAAATATATATATATATATATATATATATATATATATATATATATATATATATATATATATATATATATATATATATATATATATATATATATATATATATATATATATATATATATTTTTTTTTTTGGTGGCTGCAGAGACTGCATACTTATTGGATGTTTGTATGACAACATGTTGTTAAAGGGGTCATGACAGGCTTTATATATATTTGTGAATTCATGTTGCACAGTATTTGTTTTTGCATGAAGCCAGCAGACATGTTAAATATTTGTATCTCATCAGATTTAAATCAGACTGCAAACTTAATAAAAAACTAAACTATTTATATTTTACAGTGGCACTTTAGATTTACTAGTGGTGTGATTGATAAACAAGATGGACTAACAGATCACTTACAGGAATGGAGCCAGCAGTGATACCACCAGCGATTCCAGTCAGAAATCTGCCCCATAATAACATCCAGAAATTTTGTGCGGCCCCCATCACAAGGAAACCTGCAACAGATGGTACTCCAGACAACATGATGCTCATCTTTCTCCCAACTCTGTCATTGAGCACCATGGCACTAAGACCCCCTACGGCTGCTCCCAGGGTGAAAATTGACTAAACGACAGAAGACAAACTAGTTTAGCAGAATTCTGGACTTTCTCTGTATATGTACCTGAAAACATCTTAGAAGCACACTTCTATATACATAAATGATCTTACACCAAACCATGATATCTGATGGATGTCCATTTGGAGCCGAGGGTCATCACCATTTTGAAGATGGGGGATGACAGGGGAGGGGAACACTAAGGCAAATCCAAAATTGAAATTGCCCAATACAGCTGAAAACACAGCAAGGTAGAGCCTTCCATGTCTGAAAAGTATAAACAATCAAATAAATACAATACATGAACGAATTAAGACAATATAAATCAAATAAAGAAAACCAAAAAGTCACCTAATTCGGGCTGGGTTGTTTATTAATGCAGTGTTTTCATCTGGACAGTCTGCCATCTCTCCTCCGTCTCACTCAGCAGACTGAATCACTTCAATGTTTGAATGAGTATAACTGAAAGCAAAAACTCATTTTGCAATCCTGGGATTTCTTTAGGTAGATAATGGACAAATAATTAAGGAAGCAAACGTCAGAACTTCCTCTCAACACAGATGAGAGGGCAGTGTTAGTGTTAAGCAACCAGAACTTTCACGTCAGCGGCCACAAGGCCATTCAGAAAGAGAAGCTTCCATTGTAGGCAGAGGACAGGAGACTGCATTGATACTGTCAGTTTCACATGATTTATAGCAAAGTCAACCCAGCGACTTGAATTATTTGAATCAGTTCAAATATGGTCGGCACATGTGTGTGTGTGTGTGTGTGTGTGTGTGTGTGTGTGTGAGAGAGAGAGAGAGAGAGAGAGAGAGAGAGAGAGAGAGAGAGAGAGAGAGAGAGAGAAAAAAAACGTGCCTAAGACTTTTGCACAGGTGCATATATATATATATATATATATATATATAAGACGTGCAGGCATCATAAACCCCTCTCACAAATGACAACAAAGATGTAACCTATCGTTTTCTCAACCGATATAACGTTAGCCCCTGTCGTTCAATCAGTCAGATCCTAGTTCCCTGTGCTTTTAGTTTATTTATTTGTTTTGCTTAATTATTAATCATAATCATAATGTATCGACCTAATAGCCTAGTTAAACAAATTGAAACAATTTTGCACTGCCATTAACCCAATTTATTATCATTTATCTCCTTTTTCTTAATCAATTGCAACACATGCAAAACATGCATTTTTTTACTAGCTAATTGTACCTATTTGTTTTTGATATGTGGAATATATATATTTATATATTTTCAACTGACATATGTATTCTACAAACTAAGTTCAATGTCCCTACTGTCAGGACAAGCACAGCCATTCACCTTCATCCGCTTACTCTGGTTGCTAAGGTTACCTCAACTGTCCGATCACAAACCGCCAGATGCTTCTAGCCAATCCTAGTGCCGAAGGCGGGACTTGTGTGAGGGGTAATCAAACGTCCCCCGCGCACGCGCTCTGTACTCACTCCCTCTTTTATGTCTCTCGCTGTGGCCGCCTCCCGGTTTTTAGCAACACGGAACAACAAATGTGAAAAATTCAAACACAAACACTGTTCTTTAGTTCCCACACGCCCGTCTATTTTTGAGTATTGCCTTCGTCCCATAAATGAGCTATGGCGGTGAACTTCGGCAAGATCGTCGTGGGGATTTATGTGGAGATAAAGCGCAGCGATGGTGAGTTCATATTTGGGTCGCTTGCAACCGTCCGTTAAAGTCGTTGCCCCGGTTCGGCTAACGGATGCTAATGTTACCTCACAAATACACATGACAGAAACGACAGTTTAGGCGGTTGAGCCTGGTATAAATCGATATATGGCGTTAAGTTGGGTCTGTTGCTGCTGGTTGCCGGGGTAGTTAACGAGCTTGTGTCAATCAACAGTGCAACTGTCGGTTTACGTTAGCCACCTGCTAAACCCGGGTGGAGTTTGTTTAGTTATTCATAATGTGTGCGATCGTACTTTATTTGAGCTCAGCAGCTGGTTTACTTGATGCAGATTATTGAGGGATTAGTTATGTCTTGTATTGGTGGGAAATATAATCATGTAAGTCCCGTAGATTCTGAGTTTATGCGGGTTAGCCATCTTAAGTCACTTGCAAATTAATGTTTTGTTTTACAGATTGGGTGTAAATAGTGTGGAGACTAGAGAGAGAGGTTTGGTTCACTCAAACCAGCTGGTTCAGCTTGGTAGTTTTGAGCCCACTATAAATTTTGATTCAACTCACTTCACACAAGTCACTCAATCTGAGAGTTTCCGTATTTATAATAATCTGGGGAGATGACAGGCTGTTCAGTAAGTGTCATGGTTTGAAGATGACAAGCAAGTTCCCTAAATGTTAAGTAATGTGTTATTCTTTGGCCCACAAGTTTGATCTCGACTGGACACATAAAATGCTGACAGCAGAAGCTTGGGACTGGTTTCATTATTATATACATGACCAGTGAATGGTTATAAATACATTACCAATATTCACAATTGAATCACTCATAAATAAAGGCTTTCATATGTAAAGAAGCCTGTGTAATGTTTTGTTTGGAAACTTTGGATAACTACTCAACTTTTTAAATAACAATATTTTATGGTTAAAAATGTGTAGGTTTATAATTAGCCCAAGACAAAGTTAAAAACTATTTTTTCCCATTTAGATAGTAAAACAACGTTGCATAAATAACAACAATAGTAATACTACTACTGTTACATTTCATTGTAGTTGAATGTTAAGCTAATGTGTCAAAATCAAACAAATTGTTCTTTATATTTGTTATGGACACAAATAATGTTTATTTTAATGGTCATAAAAAGGCAATATATTTAAGATGTTTAATGAAGATTTCAACAGTAAATCTGCAATAAAAATCAAGTAGGTTTTTTTTCCATTGGTATTAGAATCAATACAATTGTGAAGACTGTCAGAACAGGTTATGATTGTATCTCTTTGAGAAGGCTGCATCATATTTAACTTCAGTTTGTAGCAAAGATACAAATGAGCCTGGATCTGTTCTGTTGATGTGTTAAACAAACCACTCCTGTCTCTTTGGGAAGTTTCATGTGTTGCGTAATAGAGATGACTCTTGACATGCTCTCTAAAGACGAACAGTGCTTGTGACATTTTAAACAGGAGATCTCTAGTTCTTTTTACTTTACTTTTTTTTTGGCTTGATGTTGCATGCTGGGGTTTTAAATAGCTTGTTTTATGGCAGGATAATATGTGCTTCTTCCTGCTGATGCCGCTGTTGAATAATTGCAGGGATGGAGACGTGCGAGTAGGAATAGCCTCTGAATAATAGATACGGAAACATGGCTGTTTGTTTTCGGTGATGCTCTGAGACTTTTCATTAGTTGATACGCACAACTTCTGAAGTGTCACGAGAAGCCGATTTTTGCGTACATAACCTCTTCAAGATCCACTCAAACTTGCTTAAAATTTCAAAACATATGAATGAATGTTTTTCATTTGTCTTTCTCACTTAGAGCTGTTGGATTTCTTACAGGGCGAATACACCAGGCCATGGTGACCTCTTTAAATGAAGATAATGACAGTGTTACCGTGGAATGGATAGAAAATGGAGACACCAAAGGGAAAGAGGTAAGTCTAGTAGCCTCTCAGCTGCCTGTGTTATTAATTATGGATGGAACAACATTCTGGTGTTGTTAGGGTGCAGTGTGCCCTCAGTCAGTGGACACGTGCTGTGATCCTTTCAAATCATACCCTGTACCTTTTTTTCATATTAGGATATTCTGTATGATTTAGATCAGGTTATTTTAGTATTATAATGCTATTTTATTTGAATGTTTGTATTTTAATTTTTTTATTTTAGTTACATTTTTAGTAGTTTTGTTGTGCTTTTAATGTGTTTTTAAATGTCTGTATAGTTTTTTATAAATTGTAAACTAAAATGTATTTATTATATTTAGTTATTTTAGTACATTAAGTTATGTTATATTTGATTTTATTACAGTTAACATTTTATTTCAAAATGTGTGTTATGGTTTTAGTTTCGGTTTTAGTTACAGGGATAGTTCACCCAAAAATGAAAATGTCATATACACCTAGAATGGCTTGAGGGAGAGTAAATTATGAGATAATTTTCAGTTTTGAGTGAACTATACATTTAACTATAAATTAATAACCCAATTTTGGATATAAGTGATTTCCAAGTGATGTTTTATTCTTGTAATTTTCATAGCTTGATCTTATTTTTATATATAACAGATTGATTTGGAGTGCATATTCTCACTAAATCCAGATGTTGCTGCAGAGGAAGAGATTTCCTTGAGCCCTGTTACACCCCCGCCTCCTACACCCAGCTCTGTGAAAGTCAACAAAATCCCTAAGGTTTGTACAAGGTCAGAGTTAAATGCTGAATTTGCATTCTAATTGGATGCATCTTTTAAACCTTTTGTATGCTTTTTTTTGTGTGCAGAATCGTAGAACTATTGCACCGGGTAGGAGTGAAATCCCATCCAGAGACAACAGAGGTAAATTTGCTATTATATGATGATTAGAGCTGCACAATATATCAAGATAATTTCTGATTTGCAGTATGTCCATGTGCGATTATTAATCTGCTAAAGACTGTGATTTAATTAAATAAATATGCATGTGCTGGGTGCTTCAACATGAAGGGGTGGCACGTGCATGTGACAGGCTCAGTGTGCTCTGTCTGCTGCAGTGTTTTCAGAGATTGCACACTCCACATGCACTTTATCTTGATGGGGTACTCATGTATGACAGAATTCTTTAGTGCTATTAATAATTATTCAGTATTATTTTACAATAACATAATATTCACTGTAAAGCCTGACAAATAAAATAAGTTTAAAAAAAAAATCTGTTTTTGACATGAAACATATAAAATATAAAAAAACATAAATGAAAAAAAGTTTGCCTATGTTTTTTTGTTATTATTATAAGATAATATTTAAATGCTTGGTTTTATGATCAATGCTTTGTCCCACATTTCAATTATGTATCCCCTGAAATTACAATACCACAACATGAAATATAATACTTAAAATGCAGTTGCGTTTTAAAAATCATTTTGCGCAGCCATCATGGTCTAATTACCAACCAACGCATACGTAGAGAAGTTTTTTTCTGCAGATGACGACTGGACGGAGCAAAAGAATCAGTGTGAACCTCATAAAAAGTCATTAAATACAGCTACACCAGCCGGGACTTCATCTAGACACATTCTGGATAAGAAAATCCTGATCAAACCTGCCAGATCCAACAAAAAAATAAGTTCAAGATGCACTGAATCTGGTAAAAACGCATGTAATGTTTGCATAGTCTAATAAAGGAAGATAAACTAGTCGCTATTTAAGGAAATAAATTTTAGTATAAAATGTGATTTTTACCTACTAATGCAAATCAATATTTACATAGGCCCGTTCACGGCAAGAACGATAATGTTCTGTTTATTATTAGTGCATGCTGAGTTTTGTCATCTGCCACTTTAAATGCTTGAGCTCTCTGAAGAAGGATGGATTCTGATTGGCTGTCGATCAGCTGGAAAATTGTTATTTTTATCGTTATAGTTATTGCTCTTGGAGTGAACGGGTCTAAATAGTAGTACATTTATCTCTCACAACCGTGTTCCACATTGTCCCTTAAAATCCCATCTACTGTCCAGTAACAGAGCAATAACCAGGTGGTCACCCCATTAACAATGTAGAGGCTTTAGAAATTTGCACAGCAAATATAATGTGGTAGGCTTTATAGGGTTAAAGTCGGAATGAAATGAAAATTCACCCTATCTATTTTCTAAATTAGTTTTATTCATCTTATTGTGACTGATTCAAAAAATTATATCACCAAAGTTTTGAGCCAAATTAAAATATTTAGATGTTTTAGCAGCATACTGCCATACTACGCTGACTGGCTGTTTCAAAATTTGGAAAGCTGTCTGCCTGATAGGCATGTTTAAGTGCTCCTGTTATGCCTAAGTTTTTAGACATAGTCTGAGTGTGATTTATTTACTCTCATGTGTTCTGTTTTAAAGTTGGCTCGACTCGGGCACGGCCGGCCCAACAACAGCAGCAGCAGCCAGAATCGGCACCCCCTCCACCAGCACAACAACCTTCTCAGCCCACACAGAGTCAGACCCAAAGTCAGCTAACTCAGCAACAAAACGGTAATATGACACTCCTCAGTGCTTTTCAGTCTTTTCATGTCAACCCCCTTTCCCCCACAGGAAAACTCTGAAAGCCGTACTGAGGCCTCCTGCAGAGGGTGCATGTAATTCATAAAGAGACAGTAAACCTAAACTTGCTCATCTGTCTGTATCTTGGCTCAAATCTGGTAGGGTGTGGTTTGGCCACCCCAGCCTCCCCTCTGAATGTTAGTGACTGTCTGTAACCAGGCAGCCTTGACCTGGCTCTGGACCGCCCTGATTAATCCTTTTGCTTTGAATTTGTGAAGCTTACAAGAGTCTGTCTGCCAAATTAATCTGAAATGAAAATGTTCAACCTGTTTTCTGTGCACCGCACGATACTGCACATATTTTGGGTAGAACTACAAGCTTTCTTGACTGATATGTTTGAATTGATTTGCTTGTTTAGTGCAGATGAGGGCAAAATTGATTCACAAATGATCTGCACAAATTCATGAATAAGAATTTTATTAATCAGTTTATTGAAAAAGCATATGCAGTAACAAAACTACAGATAAACTACTGATAAGGTGCCATGCAGTGTCAATTGGCCGATCATTGCAGTCATATTTTCACCTATGCTGTTGCTACAAAATTTAAATGCGTAGAGAATCATTTTGGAATTGGATCATAACTCTCTGAATTCCAATGAAATCAAATGTCAGGTGTCTAAAAACTCCTACCCCTAGTTTAGTGTTTTGTGATATGAGTTATTGGTCAAATTGCGCAGATTTTAGGTAGATGAAATTACAGTCAGTCAAATGAATATTAATGACTTCATTATGTGGCCTAATCTTTTATTCCATGTTCGACTGATACTATTGTTTGCAAGTAATAGCAGTAATTTGGGATACGTTGTAGACAGCAAGAGCGAATGACTTTGGAAAAGGTCTGCTCATAGAATAGAGCTCTTTAAGATGGAGAGGGCTGTTGGCGCTACCATGTGCCAGCTGCCAGAGGCTCTGGCTTCCCTCTATAGCCACTCTGTCTACACAAATACACACTTATATTAGAGGGAGATACAGAGTGGAAGGGGGCGGGTGGGCTGAAAGAGAGGAAGCGATTGTTGCCTTTGTTAAAATGGAATTGTGTGTCTGTCTGCTCTCCAACAGCAAGGAGGAAGTCGAACTGTGTGAAGGAAGTGGAAAAGTTGCAGGAGAAGAGGGAGCGACGCAGGCTACAGCAACAGGAACTGAGAGAGAAGCGGGCACAGGTGAGACTTCTTCTCATCTTTCTGACATTATATCTCTCTACCTCGTCTCTCAGCTTCTAATTGTAATGTGTTTCTCGGGTTTGACTGGTGTTCCTATTGTGAATCTGCTTTTGCTTTGAAGGAAATTGATACAACGGTGCCAAACTATGAAATACTTCAGATGATCAGAGACTTCAGAGCAAGTTTGGACTATCGACCACTAACCACGACAGATTTGGTAGATATTAATAAAGAAATATCTAGGTCATAAAAAATATATATAATTTTTTAAAATAATAATTTAATACAACAAATACCAAATACTACCATTTTATATTTTTCCACATTTTCTTTATTGTGGTAATTGTTAGTTAATGTGTTATTGGTTGTTTCAATTTTATTCTTAGAATTTTTTCTGTGTTTGAGTTTGGGGTGGAATATGACCCGGACCCATAGCAATCTGGATTTGAGATTCGCATTTTAATGATGGAGATGATGATGATAATAACAGTAGTACTGAAAACAAAATTTAAATGTATTTTATTATTATAAAAATGTATTATTAAAAACATATAATTCAGTATTAGATGTTAAGTACAACATTTTAGTTTGAGAAGTAAAAAGTAATTCATGTTTCGACAGATTGAAGAGCACAGAATATGTGTTTGTGTTAGGAAACGACCCCTCAATAAAAAAGGTAATGCCTCAGAAATGACAATTATTGTACTTCTGTTTAATTTGAGATTGGCTTATGTATTTTGTCATTTATTTCTCATTTGTGTTGTAGAGTTGACAGTAAAGGACCTAGATGTGATCACTATTCCAAGTAAAGATGTTGTCATGGTTCATGAACCAAAACAGAAGGTGGACCTGACACGATACCTAGAGAACCAAACATTCCGCTTCGATTATGCCTTTGATGACAGCACAACAAATGAAATGGTTTACAGGTAGAGGTGCTTTCATTATTCATTAACAAGACTCTTTCTCTAAAATGGACGCTGGGAATTGGACCATCAGAGGAAAATAACTTATATCTGCCCTCTCCACAGGTTTACTGCAAGACCTCTTGTGGAAACCATCTTTGATAGAGGAATGGCCACATGCTTTGCTTATGGCCAAACAGGAAGTGGAAAAACTCATGTAAGAAGTGTATAATTAACTATCATTTTTGGATAGTTTACTAGTTTTTGTACTTAAAAAAATACCACAATACCTATACTGATCATTTTTCATCGATTGCTTTTCGTTTTAGACCATGGGTGGAGATTTTTCAGGAAAGAACCAGGATTGTTCTAAAGGAATCTATGCATTAGCTGGTAATTGATGTTGATTTGGTCCTGTAATTAGTTTAGTCTTGTAATTTTCTATCAAGCAACTCATATATATATATGTGTTGTACACACAGCTCGAGATGTTTTTCTCATGCTGAAGAAACCAAATTATAAGAAGCTGGATCTTCAGATTTACGCAACGTTCTTTGAAATTTACAGTGGAAAGGCAAGTGGCTGAGTTGCATTCGCTTTCTGTCAATTGGATTTGTGTTGTGAATACCATTTGAAGAATTTGACACATTTGCATGACTTGATCATTTTCATTTCGCAAAATATGTCCATTCATCGATTTGTTTTTGATTATCAGGAGTTTTATTTTAGAAAACTGATGACTCATGGCTGTGATGTGAGCCTGTTTAAAAAAAGGACAATTCGTTTAAAATCTTTGTCTTCTTTAGGTATTTGATCTGTTGAATCGGAAGGCTAAGCTGCGTGTGCTAGAAGATGGAAAGCAGCAGGTGCAAGTGGTTGGGCTTCAGGAACGCGAGGTCAAATGCACTGAGGACGTCCTCAAACTCATTGAAATGGGGAACAGCTGCAGGTAATACTTGATGGGTAAATCAATTAACATGTAAACTGAATTATTTGCTGAATTATTAATTCCTAAATATGATTCATGATCTTTGCTATTTGCAGTTGGTCAATACAATGTCTCAATACATACTTCAGACACTCCTGACTTGAATTTCCTTCCTATTTACCAAATCAGGACATCAGGACAGACCTCAGCCAACGCCCACTCGTCCCGTAGCCACGCTGTCTTCCAAATCATACTACGAAGAAAGGGCAAGATGCATGGCAAATTCTCACTCATTGATCTGGCGGGTAATGAGCGTGGAGCGGACACGTCCAGTGCTGATCGGCAGACTCGTTTAGAGGGAGCCGAAATTAACAAGAGTCTGTTGGCTCTAAAGGTCATCTTCTTAAAAAAATCACCCCAGAGCAAACTCTAAAGCATGGTTTGGCAAACTTTTAGTCATTTTTGAATTTTCTAGTTAATCACTATGATTTTGCATGTCCCAAATATTAGGAATGTATCAGAGCTCTGGGCCGTAATAAGCCTCACACCCCATTCAGAGCCAGCAAGCTCACACAAGTCCTCAGAGACTCATTTATCGGTGAGAACTCCAGGACATGCATGGTAAGTTTAATTAAGCCCTCTTTCTCAAACATTGGGATTTGGCTAAGTTTACTTTTGCCTGTTTGTACAGCTCTAATTGTGTCTGTTGCCTGCTCAGATCGCCACTATCTCTCCTGGTATGGCCTCCTGTGAGAACACGCTGAACACTCTGAGATATGCCAACAGGTGAGGACATGGCACGGTGTTTTAAAAAGTAGAACTCTTGCCAAAGTAGCTTCTTAGTTTTTTTTTTTTTTCAAACCATTTTGAAGATATTTTAATTATCACTCTCCAAATGTATCCTTCAGTGTCCAATTTACCAATGATTAGACATGCAAGTGCTGATACTTGTAACTTGTCTCTCCTGATTGTCTCTTCTCTCTGTCTTGCTGTTTTTCTCTGTCCTTTCTTGACTGTCTTCAGAGTAAAGGAGTTTGGGATTAGCCCCTCTGACATCCCCTTCTCTCAGGGGGGAGGAAGTCGCTCTGAACCCTCTCCTACCTATGAGTATGAGCACATGTCTACGCAGCTTCCCACCTTATTCTCAGTCAGATAAGGGGCTTTCGCACTGGGTAGTTCTAAGAACTTAGTTTAAGGAACTAGCCACCAGGGTGGTTCCCAGAGAACTAAAAGTTCCCATAGGAACATTTTCCTGGTTGCATTTGCACCGCCAGTAGGGACTCTGAAGTGAAGTAAGCCGCTCTTGTTGTTGTGACTTTTATTTTGATGTTGCCGAACGCCAGAGTCTGAGCACACAGCTCTCACATTCTCCGCCTTCATTACTTTACGATCTGTTTAACAGTCCTGTCTACAACGTTATATGATAGAACTGTTATACAAAGAAAGTATGAAAAAGTTTTAACGTTTGCCATGTGATTGATGCTCAACATCACTAGCGTAGAATAAATATATAATTTTGTTTTGCTTAGTCCCCTCAAAGTTGCATTGGATTTTCTTTTTAGCGTAAAGGTCGAGAGGTCCATCTATCACCGTTTTCCATGTTCATAGAATTAGTTATTGAGTTAAAATATAGGCTATAATCTGTGTATGTAGACGGCTGTGTTTTAAAATGGCGGGTGCTGGTGTTTCGCGTGCGTTCGTCCAATCGAGCGTACACTTACGTCAGTAGTTCCTATTGTGCTGGGTTAGACCCTACTCTGAAGTAGGAGCTAAATTAATTCCCCCAAAAGGAGTTCCTAGAACAAAAATCATTCCTAGTTCCTGCCGTGCAAACACAACAAAACCCAGGTACTTCCGCCAATATAGTTCTAGGAGCTATGAAAAGGTTCCTCCAGTGCGAAAGCCCCTATACACTGCAGCAGTGTTGGGGAGTAACTGAAAATAGTGATAGCGTAAATAGTAGCCAAGTTGTTTTCAAAATGTAGCTTTTTCCATCTCAAGTAGCAAAAAATAACAAACAAACCCCTATATAATTTGTTTTCAGTTATATTATATTGCAGTCTTATAACTAAAACTAAACCATAGTTAATTGATCACTCAAGTAGTCTTGGGACGTTTCTTTTAAATGAATCCCAGTGTTCTGTCAAAATTGTTATCAAGTATTGTCTTTGGTACTGTTATCGTTGACAACTGTAGTTTTTGTTCATGAGAATTTTATGAGAGATTTATTAAAGTTGTGTAATTATGAATACCATATTAAATGGCTTCACATTATGTTTGTTTTTTTATTAGTAACGTATAGTGTTGAGAACAGTATTTTATCTTATGAGTGTAGCTTGGCTAGCAATTTCAAAGTAGTTTCCCCAGCACTGCTCAGTAGATAACCAACATCCCACGTTGGCTTGTAACTGATGCATGGAAAATAAATTCTCATGCACAGCAATGTGTATAACCACAGTCTGTTTCATTATTAGACACATTGGCTGCACTTGGTGTAAATATTTTTCATTTCCCCTCTGATCTGCTGTCATTTAATTTTTCTAACCCTGGGAATGTCTGGCATTTCTGTGGTGCTCTTGTCCTTCCTTCTCCTTTAGAAATAACCCATACAAATATTAATGCAATATAAACACTGTACATTTGGTAAAAATGAGATGACACCATAAACAGTTGCGTTAACTGCACAAATGGCTACAATTTGTATTGTGTTTTGCATTGATGAGGAGATTTATGAGAGGAGAGGATTAAAAAAATAAAACTGTTGTTCCTCTTTGTAGATTTTGTCATACCATGCTTGTTTTTTATGAATAACTAAGGTTCTGTTTTAAAATAAGGTAAGAGTATGCAGTGGGACTTCAGGTTACACTTGAATTGTTCTGTGTACTAAAGACCCAGATTATATTGAAGCTTTTCAGTTCTGTGACCTGCGCATGGTGTCATTTAGGTCAGCGTGATTGCTCTAAAAACATCATCATAAATGCTGTCAATCTGTGCATTTAGAGTGAAGGAGCTGACCGTGGATCCCAATGCTGTGACAGAGGGAGTCCGCCCTAATGTCAACGTCATCAACCAGCTAGACATCATGGATGAGGATTGGGAGTTAGGCAACTCCCCTCAGAGAGATGACCTCAAACTGCTCTGTGAACAGAATGTAAAAACACATACACTATTGCATACTCTGCTTTAAAAATGCATGCATGATGACACTGTAATGACAACTACTTGAGTGTTGTCTTTTTATACTTTTTAGAAGTATATTTTGCGACCAACTGTCTACATACAAGTGCTGCATTCGTCCTGAAACGTGAAGCCAAATGTTTCCTTGCTGAATAAAATGATCAATTTTCTTCAAAGAATCTTAGTACTGACCCCAAAAAAGTTGTGTATATTTGCAAATGTTGTTTTGTAACTAATGGTTCTTTTGTTTTCTGTGCACATTGTGGGATTTTTAATTTTAGTATATTGTACGTGCCTATAAAGGCTTTATTTGTTATCAATGTATTCATGCTTTATAAAGATAAAGTTTCCATATCAAGTCTCCTTTAGATGTTGATGTGGACCATACACCATTAAGACTTCTTATTATAGGTGGAATAAAAGCTTGTGTTTGAATATTGACAGGAAGAGGAAGTCTCCCCTCAGCTCTTCACGTTCCACGAGGCAGTGTCTCAGCTAGTGGAGATGGAGGAGCAGGTTTTGGAGGACCACAGGGCTGTGTTTCAGGTGTTTGTTTTTAACGTTGCTTTCACACCAAAGCGTTTGGTTTGCTTTGCTTGCTTTTTTCTGTTTGTTTATATGCTGATAAGCCTCAGCCCCAAAACTGAAAAAGGGGTTTGCTAATGATGTGTCTGCTGACAGGAGTCTATCAGGTGGCTTGAAGACGAGAAGGTTCTCCTGGAGATGACTGAGGAGGTGGACTATGACGTGGACACCTACTCCTCTCAGCTCGAGCAGATTCTTGACCAGAAGATCGAGATCCTTATTGAGCTCAGAGGTAATGCATCTCCTCTAAAATGAATTGTTTGTTTTTCCATTCATAAGAAGAGTTGGAGTGGAGTGGAATGGAGTGTTAATGGACGTGTCTGCTTGTATTATCAGATAAAGTGAGGTCATTCCGTTCAGCGCTCCAAGAGGAGGAACAAGCCAGCAAGCAGATTAACCCCAAGCGGCCCCGCGCACTGTAGCCTGGAGCGCGCTCGCGGAGGACCAACAAATGCAGGAGTCCTGTAGGCTTCTTGATAGTATTCAGACGTATTCTGAAGAAACTCTTTCCTACTTTCACATGTGAAATAAAACATTAGGTGATTCTCTTACAAATCAGCAGAGGATAAAAAAGGGGATTTTTCTCATCTTTAAAACCCCTTGATGAATGATTAAGATCCTGAGAAAAGCTTTAGAATTTTTTTTATATTAGTATCGGTTTTATTTATTTACTTCGTTGTAGGTTAAGGGTACAGACTTGTATCAGTTGATACTCACATGGTCTACCCTT
Source organism: Gobiocypris rarus (assembly GCA_023029165.1). Taxonomy (NCBI): domain Eukaryota; kingdom Metazoa; phylum Chordata; class Actinopteri; order Cypriniformes; family Gobionidae; genus Gobiocypris; species Gobiocypris rarus. Next base: position 8,572,522 of record CM040928.1, read on the forward strand.
TGGGGTTTTTTTTTTAGTTGTACCACTGCAATCCATCCTTCGAAGTTGTTCTTAATGGTATGCATGTACACTCTGCAACTGATTATCACTCCGTTCCCAGCATGACTTGGTTCATGTGCACTTTAAATAACCTTGTTTTTTAGGGGGTCCGTTTGCCGTACTCTGCACGGTGTAGGTTTCTGTTGATTGGCTGTTAAAGCATTTACTCTGTTTCACCTTGCCATTTCTTGAAGGCATAGTAATTGAAGTTTAAGATGTTCTCAAAGAAGCATTTAATGCACTGGGAGAAAAATGTTGAGGTTATGTGAATGGATGTGAGAATTGTCAGCAGTCATGTTAGTTTTGTTGGTTTCTCAAAGGCTCACGTCCCTTTTCCACAATATTCTCTTGTCCGTTCATCTATAGAATGCTTTTGTGCCATATCATGTTTCCTTGTGGAAAGGAAGTTAACAATCCACCAAAACACGTCCCTAAGTGTTTTACGTTTAAAACTTCCCAACATTCTCACTTCGCCTATTAAAATTTGTAAAGTGTATTATTACAGCAAGATTCTCATTACAAATAGGGAATACCACTTATTTGCTGCTGATGTTTTCAGTGTTGGCACCTCTCAACTCAGTGGTTGCTAAATAAAGATCGATTCAACAAAATTCTGCCTTTTTATCCTGTCCTGTTTCCTGTCTTTACTTTAGATTACTGTTTTTAAGAGTACTTAAACTGATTTTTCGCCTTTGTAAAAATAGTTATATTTAGTCTCAAGAAGGGGGAGAATGAAACTGACTCATAGCTAAGTAGTGTAAATAATTTTACTTAAAATTAACTAGTTAAAATGAGATTAAAATTTGAAAAGGGGAAAACGTTTTTCCTTTTTGATAGATGGATGGATCGATAGATCATTTGAGTGAATGCAGTTCCAAAGTTATTGTCCTAGGGGGCGCTGTTTACTCATAATTTGATCATGTTACAGTGGGCTAAAAGGAAATAAAAAGGGGGGAAGATAATTGTTTATTTAGGGTACATAAACAGAACAATAAGAACCGTATTAAAAGCCATAAACCAAACTGCATAAGTGCCGTCACATTTCAATGTTAGTAATAATTTCATTTCAAGCAATAGGTTTTGTACACATTGCTGATATTTATGAGAAATCGTACCAACTCTTTTATTATTTCTGTATATTCTAATAATGACTGCTCATTTTAGTTCTATATTTTAATAATACTATTTACGAACAGATCTGATTAATGTCAAATTAAATATGATTAGATTATATGTAGTATTTTTATTTTATTTTGAAATGCCTACTTCCGGAAGGTGTTGTCGTTGCGTTATTGAAGCTTTTTTCACGCCTCTGCATCTCATCCACGCCGTTTGCGCTGCCGTCGATTAACGACCCTTCACCAAAGCGTCTCCCCAGTTGATGCGAACGTTTGTTCGTCTTGGAATTTCCTCATCTAATTTATTTACAATTTATTTAATAGTTCAAGTTTAGGCATCACACGGGCATCTCCAGTGTAATGCTGCGAGGAGAGAAGACATCTTCACCACGTAAACAAAGGTACTGTTGTTGTTCACAACCGAACTTTATTAATCTCGCTGCCTCTAAAAATGCGTTTAATATAATTGTAAACGTTTATTACATTTCTAATATTGCCTGACACGTTTGACAGATCGCCATCAAGCTGACGACGTCACTCATATCGTTATCAAGCTGACGTCATCATCCAGCAGAAGTATTTTAATGGGCTGTTACAGATCTCATAAATAGTCAACTGGTGAGTACTTCCTAAAATATACAAGGTAAATGAATGCCACAGTGCTAGGGTTTTATAGTATTAGATCCCAATACATAATTTCTCTTATCTTCCTGTCTTGCCCTTCTTAACTGCCCTCCTTCTTTAGTATCAGGTGTATTCTGAGGTGGCATGTATTGTTGAGCACAACCAGATTTTATTAATCACACTGCCTCTAAAATGTGTCATTTAATTATTTGTCACATTTATAATATAGCCTGGAATAAAATGATAGAGACTTTGAAAATCCTATTAAATGTAAAAATTAGAGTTATCTTTGTTTTAATGCTGTGAGTGTGAGGTCATATATATGTGTACTCCTAAAAGTTGACACAATTCCTTTATATATATATATAAAATACAACCTCAGATGAACAACAACGCATGACATATTACACTGTGTCATTATTTATTTAACAAAAACTAAAATTTAGTTAAAATGTATTTAACAAAAGACAAGCGTGATCACCTCTATACTATAAAAGCAGAAGTTTTGTCAGTTTGTTGGTCTGGAGCATTCAGGTGCGTGTTAACACAATGCCAAGGAGGAAAGACACCAGCAATGATCTTAGAGAAGCAATTGTTGCTGCCATCAATCTGAGAAGGGTTACAAGGCCATTTCCAAACAATTTGAAGTCCATCATTCTACAGTGAGGAAGATTGAGCAAGACAGTTGCCCATCTTCCCAAGTTTGGACATCCCAGCAAATTTACCCCAAGATCAGAGCTCAGAGAAATTGCAAAACACCCAAGAACTACACCTCAGACTACAGGCCTCAATTAAATTGTTCATGGCAGTACAATTAGAAAAAGACTGGACATGTATGGCGTGTTTGGAAGGGTTGCCAGGAGAAAGCTGCTTCCCTCTAAAATGAACATGGCAGCACAGTTAGGTTTGTAAAGTTGCATCTGAACTAACCTCAAGACTTCTGGAACAATGTCCTTTGGACAGATGAGACCAAAGTGGAGATTTTTGGCCATAATGCACAGCGCCAAGTTAGGCGAAAACCAAACACAGCATATCAGCATATCACACCAACTGTCTGTGTGAACTCCTCTGTGTACCAAAGTATTTTAAAATCAATTGTGAGGCCATCCGTCCGAGCTAAAGCTTGGCTGAAATTGGGTCATGCAACAGAACAATGATCCCAAGCACACCAACAAATCTACAACAGAATGGCTGAAAAAGTCCAGAAAGCCCAATCAAAGTCCAGACCTCAAGATTGAAATGCTAATGCGGGACCTTGAGAGAGCTGTGCATAAAGAAATGCCAGCAAACCTTAAAGGGTTAGTTCACCCAAAAATGAAAATTGTCCATGTGACATCAGTGGGTTAGTTAGACTCTTTTGAAGCATCGACAATACGTTTTGGTCCAAAAATAACAAAAACTAAGACTTTATCCAGCGTTCTATTCTCTTCCGCGTTTGTTTGAATCCCGCTGCTGACGTAAGACGCTGTTGCTGTGTTATCTGGTGCGTCAGAGCGTCCATGTAGTCTGAGGGAGACGCACGCTTTGTGTCTTACGTCAGCAGCGTCACTGTGGACTCGTAAATGCGGATTCAAACAAACGCGGAAGAGAATAGAATGCTGGATAAAGTCGGTGTTTTTGTTATTTTTGGACCAAAATGTATTGTCGATGCTTCAAAAGAGTCTAACTAACCCACTGATGTCACATGGACTACTTTGATGATGTTTTTCATACCTTACTTCCTACCTTTCTGGACACAGACTGTAGAGTGGGCATTCACTTTCAACTGAAGGACAGAAGGCTCTCGGACTAAATCTAAAATATCTTAAACTGTGTTCTGGAGATGAACGGAGGTCTTATGGGTTTGGAACGACATTAGAGTGTGTCATTAATGACAGAATTTTTGGGTGAACTAACCCTTTAATAAACTGAAGCAACATTGTAAAGAAAAGTTTGGCAAAATTCATCCAGAACGATGCGAGACTGATAAAGTCAATAATATGTAAAATGTCATGTGTTGTTGTTCATCTGAGGTTGTATTACTTAAGTATTTAGACCTGCTAAAAACAAGGTGATGTCTCTGAAACGTAACACCATAGAATTCACAAGGGTGTACTTTCTTTTTCACATGACTATATAAATGAGTTTTAAGATAAGTTTTAATGGTCTGGAGTTGATGTAGTCTTGCATAGCCAGACCTCCAGGCTGACGGCAGAAGGTCTTGACTCCATCGGAGCTTTCATTGGTCAAGGACCGCCCAAGAGGACAATTGACTGTCATGTAACGGAACCAATCATAGTTTTGTTCTGTGTCATGTTTAGGGGTGTGAAGATGTAAATTCGATGTCCCTGCAATAACAGACTGGCATGCGTCTATAAATGATTCATTCAAGAACGTTGTGCAAGTTTACTGCAGCAATGGAGCTGCGAACTTCACATACTTTTGAAAATCCAGAGATTAGTTGATCCTGGTAAGCGCCGTTCTTCCACGAGAGAGTTTGGAGTCGTGGCATTTGTTTCCAGGCGGACCATTAAAGAACGCAACACACACGTCTAGCAGACATCCTGTAGAATTCAACCAATCAGAAGACGGCTTTGGAACTCCTGAAGTGTTTCCAGATAAGTGTGCCGTATGCATCAGACATTCAACCAGCGGTCCATGGGCGTCTGAGACTAGGAGTGAGGAGACAGCACAGAGATTTTGTCCAGGAGTTTGTTTCAAAGCTTAGGAGCTGAAATGTTGAATGCCCTACCAACAACAGTAGATAGTTTGAACTTAGTAACTGCTGGCATGTTCTCAGAACTCGAACTCGAGTAACGTACGGACAGGGACATAAGGGTGTATAAATTCTGAAAGGTAAGAAGGTGCTAAACCATGACAAACCTTGAAAACTAGGACAAGTATTTTAAACTGAATGCAATGGATAACGGAGGCAGCAAATGAAGTTGCTGTAGCATCGGAGTGATGTGAGCTGATTTTTTTTGTTAAATTTAAGGGCACAAGTAGCTCAGTTTTGAATTAGTTGCAAGCGATTAAGGGCTTTAGTGGGTAGGCGTAAAACAAAGTGTTACAATAGTCCAGATGTGAGGCTATAAAAGCGTGGACAACAGTTTTAGCATCTTTGAGATTCAATGAAGCTTGTATACTGGCTATATTATGCAGATTGAAAAATCAAGACTTAACAAGCTGATTGATGTAGGGTTCAATCAAATTGTAGATTGCGTGTAGTAGGTGAAGGATTTACTATGACTCCGTCAACATGACTGGAGAAGTCATGTTGGGTAGAGACAAGGGATTTAGGGCCTGCTAACAGGATTTCCGTTTTTTCAGTATTCAATTTTAAGAAGTTTTGAGCCATCCATACATTAAGATCACATACAGCAGGGGTGGCGAAAGTCAGTCCTGGAGAGCCACAGTCCTGCAGAGTTTTACTTCAACCCTAATCAAACACACCTGAACAAGCAAGTCCACCAATGAAGGGTTATTAGGAAGCTAGAGGCAGGTGAGTTTTATCAGGGTTGAACTCTGCAGGACTGAGATTCAACCCTGGACTAGACCGGAGTTCGCCACCCCTGATGTAGAGGGTATGCGCGTAACGTCACGTCGGCCGGAGTCACTGTGGTTTTCATTGGTTTTCAGTGTGAATGTCACGCAAACCACATCTACGGAATGGGAAAGAGTTTTGAGATTGATCGGAGGTATATTTTTACAGATTGTTGAATGCTACAGAAAAGAGAAGCAAATGTATCGCTGCAATTCACATAAACAACTGGACTCCAGAGGCCTGTTGCATGAAGCTAGCTGAACAAAGTAGGTTTCAGAGTAGGTTTAGAGTTGACAAATCCAGATAAATCCAACCTGGTTTAGATCAAGTTCAACGGTTTCTCAAAGCTTGGTATAAACTTTCTCTGTCAACTCGGGTTTAATCCAGAGTTTGCGATTAACTCTGAAGCACGGGGCACCTGAAAGTGTGACATGTGCGGCAAACAGCCAATCACAGTGTCCGTTTGATTCACTTCTCGCAATAGAGACGGCGCAATTCCCTTCTTCTTGAGAGATCGTTTTGAAAATTATCATGAAATTAAATGCGTTAACAAAGCAGGAATAAACACTGCTGCTGCAGCGAAAGTTTGAGAAGGCATCTGAAAGATTATCTGACTATATCAAAGCATGATGTGAATTAAAGAAATATGCCTAATAGTTATAGGTTCACAAAGAGCTCAAATGAATACACGTTGTTTAAAAGAATGCATGTTTTATATTTATATTAATATTTGCCTACTTGTCAATATGAATATATTTATATTAATTAAAAGTATTTATAATTACTATAATATAATAAATAATTAGCACCGAAGGATGAGCAATTTTGTCTCTAATGTTTTTTTTTTTGTTGCTATAAACTGCAAATTTGGAATGAGAGATTGGCGTTATTGCATCTTTACTTGCAGCTGATTGGTCCAGTTTGGGTTTGTGATCTCTAACCCAGAATAAAAGCTGCTCCAGAGCAGGTTAGCCGTGTAGTGTAAGTTACCATGGTGATGAACACCGCTAAAAACCAATCCACCTTCTTGAGCCCGACAAAACAGAGTTTGCTCAAACTAATCTTAAACTTACCTGGGTAGCAACTGAAACCAGCTTTGTGCAACAGGCCACAGGCAGCGAAACACAGATTTGTGTCAATATGTTGAATTTTGGGGTAAAATCATACCATCAAAACTCATCAATTAAGTATTTACCATAGTATATTCTCCATAATTGCTTGTTTTTAAATAAACACAGACAAAAACTGTACAAGTATCAGGGCTTGACGATATATAAAACAGTGATATAAGTGATCACCTGGATATAGACCTATATAAAGCTTTTCCAGGCAAATTTGCAAATGTGTTTCCTCTGCGTCAAAATCAGGCTCATATAAATCGCGAAACACGATTGATTCCTTGCTGCATGTCATCATTCATGGATCACTGGATGATTGGTAAGTTGTAATGAACACTGTATCGAGTCAGACCTTTAGTTTAAACAGCTAATCGTTTGTTTTCCCAGTTTCCCCTATTACCTCCAGTCATGCAGCAGCTCTTTTGCCACTCAGTCCAGCTGACGGGGCGTGTTCCAGGGGGAAAGTGATGTCCATGCCTACCCTTTAGTCTAGAGTCTGGATGTAGTTGAAGGGGGAGGATAAAAGAATTGGGCTTAGCAGTAAGATAGATTTGCGTATCATCAGCATAACTGTGGAAATTAAGCCTTTGATGCCAGATGATCTGACCCAGAGGAAGCATGTAGATTAAAAATAGAAGTGGACCAAGAACAGAACCTTGAGGTACTCCACAGGAAACAGTGACAGAATGAGTGTTTATTAATGGTAATGAATTGTTGCCTGTCTGAGAGATATGAGCTTAGCCACTGAAGGACAGCAGTTAGACAAGATAGGAGTACAGAATGGCAAACAGTATCAAAAACTGCACTGCACCAGATGGCTGAGGACACCAGTATCAGACAAGGAGGAGGTCATTCGCTACTCTTAGAAGGGAAGTCTCTGTAATGTAGAGAGGATGAAAGCCAGACTGAAATGGTTCATTTCCAAATGGTGAAAAAAATCTCTGTTCCTGATCTAACTTGCTCTTTGTATGGAAATCATTAACTAAATAGCAGTTAACTATTACTCCACCCCACAAAAACATTTTGTTAATTATAAATTCCTGTTTTCCAGTAGTGTCAGAGTTGTTCCATAATAATTTCTGCATGCTAATGTTTGTGTTCCCATAGATCTAATCCCATAAACTCATTGTGGATTCGGCACTCACCACACCCACACAGATCCCCAGAGAAGCATGAGCTCACACAAGAGACCTGTCCGGGCTCGGGCCGAGTCAGACACCAGTTCCTCCGTGGCCCGTGACCCGATCGCGGTAGGTGCAGAAGAGTGGCCCGGACTCCTCACCAAGCTGATGGAGCTCCCCGTATCCCGTCTGTCCCGGCAGCAGCTGAAACGGCTGGAGGATCATCAGTACAGCAGTTCGGGACGGTCCCTCATGGAGTCCGTCATGCAGGGATACTGGTGCTGGCTGGTGAACAAAGTGCCTCTCTGGATGGCTCCGAACCTCATCACTATAGTGGGACTTGCTACAAATATTATCACCACTCTGATACTAGTATACTACTGCCCTACTGCCACTGAACAGGTATGCTTATGCTTTACTTAATTTATCATTGTTTCAGTATATTCCAGTATATTTAAATGGAACTACAAATCAACTCCTAATTCATTTTATTTTCATAACACATTTAATGCAGGCTATCATCATATAGTTCAGTTCAAAGAAGTTGAAAAGGATTTTTTTCTGATTATCAATATTTAGCAGAATGCTGTGGTCAACATTAGGTCTTAAGTCATTCAGTTTTAATGTAATTATGAATATTTAGTAGCTGTTTCAGTAGTCAGCTTCAGAATGTGGACTTTTGTTGTTGATTGTAATATAGTTTTTAGTCTAATATTATTAATGAATAATATTTTTTAAATATTTTTAAAAATATTAATAAAATATCTTTAATGAATATTAAATAGTTTTTTCTTTAGTCATCATCAGCACATTGTCTTTTTGTTGATTTTAATATCATATCAGTGCACTTATAAATATTTTGAAGCTTACAGTAATCACCATATGTTTTTTTTTTTTGTATATCGATTTTAAACTAATTATGATTGATAGCTATTACAGTGGTTACCATAAGGACATGACCTTGATACTTGATACTTAATTATGAATATTTAACTTCTGTTACAGTGGTCACCACTCCTTTTATGTCAGTTTTAGTTTCATTATAAATATTAAAGTTGTAGGGGTCACCATTAGGACATGACCTTTTTGTCAATTTTAATATCTGTTTCATTCCACTGATATTGAAATAGTCAGGGATTTGGTCTTTTAATATCAGTTTAAGTGTAATTATGAATATGAAGTAGCGATTGAAATAAAGTCTTGGCTTTACTTCTTACCCTGCCTCACATGTAGTCTATGAAGGCCATAATTTAGTATATTCAGAGCTCTACTGGGGAGATAATTGCTGTGGTCTGTTTAAACAGTGCAATAAGATACTGTGTATTGTCAGACAGCTTGTTCTGTCAGCTGTAACAGTCTCTGTTTATCAGCTATAACGATCTTATGAGTCCTGCTGTTAAGAAAAACAACCACATTGCTAAACTCTGCAATATACGACACTCTATCTCTCGCCGCGTACCTTTAGCAGTTGTTAGGGATAAAAGAACAACTTCATGTCCACCATTGTGGCAGTAAGTATGAAGTTCACAAAAAGCATCCCAGTGGACAGAAATATAAGCCTGTTTTATTTAAACTTAGCCGTCTTTTTCAGGCACCAACGTGGGCATACTTAGCCTGTGCTTTAGGTCTGTTCATCTACCAATCATTGGATGCCATAGATGGGAAACAGGCACGACGGACCAATAGCAGCACACCACTTGGCGAGCTATTTGACCATGGATGTGACTCCCTTTCTACAGGTCTGCTCAAGTTTGTGTATGCAAATACTGTTGGCTACTACTAAACTTATATTAAATATATTTCTTGGCATTACTAAAAAAACATCTAGACTATTATTTATTAATTTTTTATTTTAAAAAATAGTATGAAAAAAATAACTTTTTATTCGACCCAATTCACAATTATTTGAATGGCGCTTTTCACAATAAATATCGTTTCAAAGCAGCATTACAGAAAATTCATGTTTCTACAAATAAGAGTAATCTGTTGTCAGAGGTGACTGTGCCATATGTTAGAAATTGACATATCTAAGATAATACAAATCATGCAGTTTTAGCAGATTTCTGTGCATCCCTAAATAGATGGGCATGTACATGCAAACAACATATATATGTTTTACTGAAGCCTGTATTGTTGTTTTCTTTCTTTCTCTGATGCAGTGTTTGTGATCCTGGGCACATGTATAGCAGTTCAGATGGGTACTCACCCTGACTGGATGTTTTTCTGTTGTTTTGTGGGCATCTTCATGTTTTATTGTGCCCACTGGCAGACGTATGTTTCTGGAACTCTGCGCTTTGGCATGTGAGTGAAAACTCTCCTTTTAATCATAATTCATGGCTCCTGTACTTCATGGTCTGTACACAAAGATTTAGATTAGGGAACACTATTTACTATTAACTAGTTGCTTATTAGCATGCATATTACTAGCATATTGGCTGTTTATTAGTACTTATAAAGCACATATTAATGCCTTATTCTGCATGATCATGTTCTACATCCCTTAACCCTACCCCATACCTAAACATAACCACTTACTATCAATAAGCAGCAATTCTGAGTTTATTGAGGGGTAAACTCCTAGTTAATAGTGAATATGTGTTCCCTAATCTAAAGTGTTACCCAAATATTATATTTGAGCAGTCCGGTCTGCTCATGGAAAACCGGCTGCTTTCAGACAGCTGTTGTACTGTTTGATGAAGCACTACAGAGAGAAAAATGCTAGATTGGGAATGAGATTTTTACTTAACTAACTTTATTTCTTCTTTTAATCTCTTTTTGCTTTCTGCTTGGGCAGAATTGATGTGACTGAAGTACAAATCTTCATTATAATCATGTACTTACTGGCTGCCATTGGAGGAACAGCTTTTTGGAAATCTGTGGTAATTTAAATCAATCTTAATTCTTTCACATTTTGATCAGATGATTAGAGCATTTGCTCAAGGACAAATGTGCTAAATCTATAAATCATGGTCAGGAAATCTCTAGCATGCTGCATGTGTTCAGTGAAATGCCGAAACCCTTACATTTGAAACTTTTAAGGCCCATTCACACCAAGAACGATAATTATATTGGCGTCCACACCAGCAGGGATATCGTTCTGTTTATTAGCACACGCTGCAGTTTTGTCATCTGCCACTTTAAATGCTCAAGCTCTTGAAAGTCTGGTGGATTGTCATTCTGGATTACAATGATAATGATTCTCTGTGCAGTTATTCTTATGGTTGTGGTGTGGACTCTGCTATTCTTTTATATTAAGGACTATCTTTATTGTTATCATTATAGTTGTGGTCCTTGGTGTGAACGGGCCTTTACAGTGAAAAAGACTATATATACATATAATGAAACGGAACATCAGAGATTTGTTTTTAATCTTTCAGATCCCTGTGATAAATATCCAGGCTAAAATAATACCAGCCCTTTTCACTCTTCTGGGTGCCATTTTCTCCTGCACAAACTACTTCCGGGTTATTTTCACAGGCGGAATGGGCAAAAATGGATCTACAATTGCAGTAAGTTAAAGCTAAAGTGTGTGCCAAAAATGCAAAAAGATGAAAATGACATAAATGCGTAATGACAAACACTGTATTTAATAATTTTCTGTTATTTAATTTAATTTGAATTCTATAAGTAACCTGCTTTTTTAATACAATTTTATTTATTTAAAAAAAATAGTATGTATCAGGCATCTGTATTGTTTATTATACTTGCACGAGTTGCACTAAATATAATAAAAAATCTTGTTACTATTACTATATAAGTCTAAATTAGTGGCACAACTGTTTTTCTTTTTTTATTAGGGAACAAGCGTTTTGTCTCCATCCTTCCATATAGGAGTGGTCATCACACTTGCTCTAATGATCTATAAGAAGTCGTCGGTGCAGCTCTTTGAGAGGCATCCCTGTCTGTACATCTTAGCGTTCGGGTTTGTCTCGGCCAAACTCACCAACAGACTGGTGGTAAGATCATGAATGACATCAGTATTCTGTATTTATTTCAGCTTCAATAAATAACCTCTTAACACATATGAATACTACTGGCAGATTTTTTATATACATCCACCTGAACGTTTGGCCTTAGCTTTCATTTTTTTAACTGTAGGAAGAATTTTGGCTTGCACGTAAGCATAAAATTGCTGTTAGTATGATTTTCTGCACATTTTAGCATAAATAGTTGACATTGTTGTCTGTAGTTCATATCTTTTAAACTTCTGTCAGAGTCAAACCGCATTAGTATCAGTTAATTTAAATGTCACTAAAATCAGTTCTGGTTTGTTTTCCAGGTTGCTCACATGACAAAAAGCGAAATGCAGCGTAATGACCTGGCCTTCACCGGACCGGCACTGCTGTTTCTCAATCAGTACTTCAACAGTTTCATTAATGAGTACTGTCTTCTGTGGGTCGCACTGGTACGTTCAAGATCTGTCTGAAAACATTGATTTTCCTTGCTCTTTTGAAATAAAGAGATCTGTGTTGTATGTAGACATACTTTGGTTTTCACATCGCAAAGCTACTTCCATGGTCTACTGAGACCAAGTTATTGAATCCAAGGTCATTCAGATACCGTCATGGTGTGAGGTCACAACTAAAGGCACCTTAAAGACAACGTGATTTAAAACTGACACCATTACTTTCTTAATAAGCTAATGCTAACCAATAGCCAAATCGATATTTATTTAAGGGATAAAGTACATCCAGACGGTTGTTATCACAGAATAAACACCGACAGGGTGATCAGGTCTTGCATCACTCTGAAGGGGTTTATTTTGCGATAACAACCGACTGGATGTACATTATCCCGCTTATTTCATGGCTGCTTGCCACAGTAAATAATTAGAACTGAAATATTGACTTGAGTTGAAATATTTTATTAGGTCTGTAAATGCAAAGCTTCCGTGAGGAAAGCAGTTACAAGTGGTTAGTTCAAACTAGACAGACATTTAAGGGATATGGTACGGTCATACCATATGAATATTTATAGGGATAAGAGATATCGATTTCAGATAAAACTGTTTTAAAATTGTTACTGTTTGTTTGTAATCCATTGTAATCCATTACAGTCGTTGCAAAATGGCAGCAGCTGCTTTTATATGAAGCGAGAGCGAGTCCATGATACCGGATGATATAATTAAATTTAACTGTACACAAAACATTGATTTGAGTTTCAATATTTTATTAGCTCACCTAACACAAAACATCCATGAAGAAAAAACACTCTTAGCAAGCTTAAAGCTCTGACTTCAGTTACCCGGATAAGCCTGTGTTAACAGTTCCGTGTGATAAACTATTTGAACAAACGTTCAGGTCTGGTAGGTCCTGTAATAATCTTTTTTTCTCATTGAGCAAAATGGATTGTTTCACATTGAGTGCCTATTATGCTTTTTCAGATATTACCTTGTCATGCAGTGTGTAAAATAACTGTTAATGAAAGGAAAAGATCAAAATTTAAAGTGCATGGAGTTATTGTCTCAAAAAAAAGAACTGCTGAAATGAGTCGTCAGCAAGACCAGTCTCACTTCCTGTTACATATCTATGTAACACATTTGCATAATGCCAGCTTATTGGCTGCCCGCGAACAACGTCTACTTTGACCCGCCCTCAAACACTATTTGTAGCTGAGGCCTGGAGGAATTTGGTTTGTGTTGTCAACATGTCGAGAAAATGCTGTTTTCTGTGCTGCGAAAGCAAATCCACTTTGCATGCACTTCCAAAGGAAGTTCGATTTGATACGGTAAAACCGACGCCACCGTTGCTCTTTGTATCTCAAGTGCTGAGGAAACTCCAGAGCTGGAATTTAAATATGGTAAAGGCCGTTTCCTGCACACGACAGAAGTCAGATATATCCACCATTCGGGTGTTTGCAAACATCGATGACATGTTTATGGGGCGGAGTCTACCTGGAGGCTGAAAATTAAATTTCTGCAGTTCTCCACTCTATGGAAGCCACACAATAAAACTAAATAAAGGTAATTTCGAGTTTATAGCTCACAATATCAGAATTGCAAGATGTGAACTCGATATTCTCAATTCAGACTTTTCCCCCCTCAGAAGTGTGGTATCAGCTTGCAAATGCAAGAAAAAAGTCAGAATTGTGAGATTTTAAATATGTTGTTTAAATGTTACCTATATGAAACGTTGCAGGTTTAAATATTATTTCATGTTGTAACTGTGAAGCGATTATGCCCCTATGAACTGCATATGTGAATATTATGTAGATATTTTGTTTATATCTAATCCACGTTTTAATTGTAGACTAATCATTGCCGGTTTCATTAGTGTAGTCTGTGGCTTGGAACCATAAATGTCTGTTTAGCTTCACAGAGCGTCTTCGGCGACGGTATTCTATAAATATGAACGCCATCATTTTTGCATTCTGTTTCTGACACCCAAAGGCACTTGAATTTTGTCTATTTTCCTCCACTTGTTAGCACTGTTTTTCTCCCACCACAATGTGCGCAAAGCTGCAAATTACATAACTGTGACGTCTGCTCACAAACGGTCTATAGATATGTAATCAGAGGGAAAAAATGGTATGACAGTGTACATCATGGCTGTTTAACTGTGAATGCATGATTTTCAACTTTATTTAACCTCAAAAAGCTCGAAGCTCAATTTTTTCATCTTGCAGTATGAAAAATGCATTTCCCATGCTTGAACTCTTTCCTTTTTGTTGGTAGGTGCTGTCAGCGTTTGATCTGGTGCGGTACTGCGTGAGTGTCTGTAACCAGATCGCCACACACTTAAACATCCGTGTCTTCAGCATCCAGCCTCCATCCCCATCCAGAGTTCTGGCGGACAGCAAAAATCACCACTAGCCCCCGTTCCTCAAACACCTCCAGTAGGTCACGCACTTCAGTGAATGTAAAACACAACTCACAGAGACCGAGCCCAAATGGCTGCAGATGCAAACTTTGTTCAAGTAATGAAGAGAGGATATTTAAAGGCCGAAAGGGAATATTAAAAATAATATACATCCTACAGTTATAACACCATTCCGTTGTCAGTATTACGATGTTAGGTGACCAGTTTTGTTTTGCCATAGTTTGTTTGTAAGTCAAAGAATAGCAGATCTGCCACAACTATGAATGTTTAAAGTTGTTTTATTTTTCAGTTTTAATGTTTGTTTTGTGTATTCTTGTTTTGGCCAGCCGTGCATAATTTATTCCATTAACGACCAGCGATCCATCTGAATGTAATTATGTAATTACACAATGCTATAGGTATTGATTGTGAACTTTGCGGCCGTTCACTGCTAAATTTAATTTAAACTTACACGCCAGTACACATCACTGTGGCCAATATAAAGCTGTGCTGTTGTCTGAGAGGAGAGGAGAGCTTTCAGAGAGGTAAAGGACAACATTATGACATGAAAAACATGCCACAGGTGTTTCCATCAACATTGTGGAAACATCAAGAATTTCACATTTACAAATCCTGATCAGCCTCCTAACTCCACCTCTCATCTGATGTCATTGGGTTAACTAATTTATACAGTATGTATCGTTTTGCTTTCTATGCATATGTTTCTTTGTGTTTGTAGTGTTTTGGAGGGAATTATTATAATTATTATTATTTAGGTTTGCCCATGTCACTAAATGATAAAAACTGTATTAGAAACAGTATTTTGATAGTGCCATATTTACCTAATAATAACTGGGGCCAAGATAGACATCAAGAATGATTGAGTTACACTGTACATATGTGAACCTTTAATAATAGATTATTAAAACCTAAAAATTGTGTTTGTGGTCTAAATACTTTAGTTAATGTGATGACCTGTGCGCATTTATTTTTGTGCCTTTTTTGTCACTGTCATTATACTCCTATGCACAGTAAAAGTTGGACTCAGCGATTTTTATATTTTTTTAGCCTCTCGTGTAAATCGTCTTTTGTTTGTAAGTAAATTATGTTCATAGCATCAAACTCGACAATGATGCAGTTTCATATTCTTGCTTGTTTAATTGAGTTCTCAAACCAAAATCAGTCATTATATATATTATTTTTTTACCTTCATGCCAATTTGTTTTAGAGGAAACTACATTTTTGACACATTTATATTGCAAAACAACGGACATCAACCCTGTAGTTCTGTATCGGGTGCTTCCAAGGGTAGAATATGAATAGAGTGGCCAAGCTCAATGTATATTTCTCAAAACGCGTTATTGTTTTGCATCTACCTCTGAGCAGTTGCTTTTACATGTTGTTTTAGTCTATCGGTGCAAGACTTTTTTTGGAAATGTTTTAACCCTGTTGTGAATGTTATTTAAGTGGGTTTTTCGTGTATTTGTGTTTCTCCCTTTTTTTAAGCATCATCCGGTCACCGGGGCCGCGCTGAGGTCAACCAAAGTTGCAATACACACATAGTTGAAGAAAATGATGTCTGTCGCTGCAACTGCATTTGCATACTTGTATTATTTGTACTTTGACCAGGATTTTTTTGTTGATTTACTGCAAATAGCTTACTTTTTAATAGATTAATGGTCATGAAATAAAGATTGTTATATTTATGTCAGCAGATTTTTTGATCACTGCCTCTGTTTGTTTTAGTATAATTCTAATACTAGCAAAAACGTGCCATGGTTTTTGGACATGTACCATAGTAGTACTGTGGTATTTTTGAGTTTGAAGTACCTTGGAGTGCCATGCAAATGTTATTTGTTTTTATTTGGAGCATCATAGTGTAAACATAAATGGTAAAACATTAAAATCATGTATATAAAAGCAACTAGTGGGAAGTATGTCTTCTGTGAGGGCTGTAGTGATATGGCAAGTACTGTATTTTTTTAACATAGCAAGATATTTGAATATGCTTAGTGCAGATTTAAGGCCCATTCACGCCAAGGACGATAACTATAACGGTAACCATAAAGATTTAAAAATATATATATTTCTAAATATAAAAGAAAAGCAGATTTTACACCATGACGGCACAAAACGATATCGTTGGAATCACTTTCAGAACGAGTTTTTTTTTTTAGCTGATGAGAGATAAAAACATTGACAGCCAATCATCCTGCTTTAACGCTGCCTTCACGCGCTATCGGGAAATTTCCTACTTCCCACTTCTGAAGTCGTCATTACGAGCGCATCGCATTCGATTTTTGACTTGAGAGGTCGTTCATGTTCAGTTTTTTAACTAGGAAAATAGTATTTACGAAAATTCTGATAGAACGCAAAGGCAGCATAAGAGAGCGCGAGCATTTAAAGCGACAGATGACACATCAGCATCACGTGCTTATAAATATAAAGCAGAACGAAGCCATCTGCCAGTGTGAACGCGGATATAGTTATTGTTATAGCTATCTTTATAGTTGTCAGTCTTTGTGTGAAACGGACCTTAATTCTAAATAACCAGTAAATATTCTCTTTATTTAGTCATGCATGTATTTGGAATTTCATAACCACTTTATTTCATTAAACTCCAACAGTGTATTACTCTGCCTTTTGTAAATGAACAGTGTGTGTCTTTCAGCTACAAATGAATCATCTGCATTGTGGAGCAGTTCATGTGGGCCTTAGTGTGTTGTGTGGCCTTTCTGACCACAGTGGCTCTTTCCAAGTGGAGGCCTTTTAATCCAAATAAAATCCCTGTGATTAATCTACAATGCTATAAATCTGTTGATATAATCACTTTGAAACATTTCACAATATTACTGTTTTTATTGTATTTTTCATCAAATAAATGCATCCTTGTTGAGCATAAGAGACTTATGCTCAAGAGAAAAAGTCGTAATTATTCCATACTTAGATCGCCATTGTATATGTGCTACAGTGTGGTTAACACACTGGCCTTTAGAGGCGAACGTGTGCAGAGAGCACAGTGAGTGTATGTGAGTTTCCAGAAAGTGAAATCACACTGAATGAGTGTCAGCTGACTTTGGTCACAGGACTTTAGGGAGAGCATCTCACAAAAACACACCCGATCAGTGCAAGACTTCAGATTCCACAGGCACTAACCCACTTTAACCTCCTCTGAGCTACTAATATGTTTCTGCACTGTTTCTGTTTGTGCATATTCGTTTCTGCGTAACTAATTCAGCTTCACCAGATGATGCTCATCTCCTTTTCATTTTGTAATTCTGAGCCTCAGTTGACCTGTCGTCCCCTGAGTTGCGGTTGTGTTCATTTTTGATGTGCATCCTCTCCTCAGTGTGTTTACCTGTGTGTGTAACTTTCTATGTGTTGGGCTGATTTGACCTTTAAGCTCCATGTTTTATGTGTTAGTGATTCTTCTTCATGTTGGTGACATCAGTAAGTGAATTTCTTCTGACCGGCCCTATGTGAGGGCAGTATGTGGTGGTTTCAGCGGGGGCTGTGTGCTCTCCCGGTGGCTCTGGTTATCTGGTCATCTGCTACGTTCCTCATCTCTTATGCCACAGCGGTCGTGTTGGGCCATGCCGACCTGCTTGTTCCATACATAAGGTAAGATGCATTATTTAAAGGGATAGGGCACTAAAAAATGAAAATTCTTTCATAATTTACTCACCAACTCAAATTGTTCCAAACATGTATGACACAATTTCATTTTTGGGTGTATCCCTTTGGCTTTTTGTCATTTTTGGAAAGCAACCTCATTTACGTCAATACTTTCATTTTGAAAATGCCACAATAACCACCTTTTAATGTATTATTTACTGTTCTATATTCAAATGGTTAAATAAAAAAAATATGAGCACTAAATATTTACAGTGTTTTTTGCTACAAAAAAATTCCTAAATGTCTGATAAATGTCAAAAATAGACAAACCCAACCCTTGGTTTAAGGTTTTAATTTAATTTTTTTAAACCCAACAATTGGGTTTGTCCTTATTTGACCCAAACCTGGGTTAAAACAACAAACATTTTTAAGAGTATACCAAAATGAAACTGAAATTTGCTGATATTAGTACTGCCTACTGAAATGCTGGTATTGCGAAAACCCTAGAATGAATACCTGGAATGTATAGGGCAAAAAATCATGCATTCTATATATAGTATAATATCACTTTTAAGAGTTTGATGGCTGTAGATCAGGGCTATTCAAATCTTACCCTGGAGGGCCAATGCACTGCAGATTTTAGCTCCAGCTCCATCCCTGATGAAACTCACCTACCTGTGATTTTCTAATGATCCTGAAGACATTGATAAGCATGTTCAGGTGTGTTCGATCAGGGTTGGAGCTAAAATCTCAGTGCATTGGCCCTCCAGGGTAAGATTTGAATAGCTCTGCTGTAGATCATAGACATGTGAAACACCACCTTTTTCTTCCAGAATTAGTTGACTGATTCAAAATCTTTTTTTATTTTTTATTTCCCTCATCTGTCATACTGTGCATTTATCCTTTTTTTTTTTTTTTTGTAGTGACACGGGCACTCAGGTTCCTGAACGCTGTGTGTTTGGCTTCATGCTGTCAATCTCAGCTTTCCTAGGTAATAATGACTTAAAATAATGTTCTTGTAGCTTAAGTGTTGACGTTTGCAGCGCAATGTTTAACCGGAAAGATAAAAATTAAGGTTAATTTAAGTTCCGGCTCGTTAGATCCCAGCATTCTGCTTGCTTTTAATCAGACACAGAAATAAAATAGTGCATAAGATTGCATTTATTTGAATGGATGAATTATGCAGGGCCGCGTTGATAAGTTTCTGTGCTCCTGAATGTCTTTACTTTATTCAATACCACGAGAACAAGAGGCATTACATACTAACATTATCACATTAATATTAGCTGCCAGGAAAAAAAGCGTGTTTTCACTGAAGGATTTACATAAAATTAAAAAAAAATAATTTATAGGTGCTGGTCAAATAATTAGAATAATATCAAAAAGTTGATTTATTTCACTAATTCCATTCAAAAGGTGAAACTTGTATATTATATACATTCATTATACACAGACTGATATATTTCAAATGTTTATTTCTTTTAATTTTGATGATTATAACTGACAACTAAGGAAAATCCCAAATTCAGTATCTCAGAAAATTTTAATATCACTTAAGACCAATACAAAGAAAGGGTTTTTAGAAATCTTGGCCAACTGAAAAGTATGAGCATGTACAGCACTCAATACTTAGTTGGGGCTCCTTTTGCCTGAATTACTGCAGCAATGCGTGGCATGGAGTCGATCAGTCTGTGGCACTGCTCAGGTGTTATGAGAGCCCAGGTTTCTGATAGTGGCCTTCAGCTCTTCTGCATTGTTGGGATGCATCTTCCTCTTCATGATACCCCATAGTTTGCTGGCCAATTAAGTACAGGGATACCATGGTCCTTAAACCAGGCACTGGTTGCTTTGGCACTGTGTGCAGGTGCCAAGTCCTGTTGGGAAATGAAATCTGCATCTCCATAAAGTTGGTCAGCAGCAGGAAGCATGAAGTGCTCTAAAACTTCCTGGTATACTGCTGCGTTGACCTTGGACCTCAGAAAACACAGTGGACCAACATCAATAGATGACATGGCACCCCAAACCAGCACTGACTGTGGAAACTTTATACTGGACCTCAAGCAACGTGGATTTGTGTGCCTCTCCTCTCTTCCTCCAGACTCTGGGACCCTGATTTCCGAAGGAAATGCAAAATTTACTTTCATCAGAGAACATAACTTTGGACCACTCAGCAGCAGTCCAGTCCTTTTTGTCTTTAGCCCAGGCGAGACGCTTCTGACGCTGTCTGTAGTTCAAGATTGGCTTGCCACAAGGAATGCAACAGCTGAAACCCATGTCTTGCATACGTCTGTGTGTAGTGGTTCTTGAAGCCCTGACTCCAGCTGCAGTCCACTCTTTGTGAATCTCCCCCACATTTTTGAATGGGTTTTATTTCACAATCCTCTCCAGGGTGCGGTTATCCCTATTGCTTGTACACTTTTTTTCTACCACATCTTTTCCTTCCCTTCGCCTCTCTATTAATGTGCTTGGACACAGAGGCTATTTTGCAATGACCTTTTGTGTCTTGCCCTCTTTATTCAAGGTGTCAATGGTCCTCTTTTGGACAACTGTCAAGTCAGCAGTCTTCCCCATGATTGTGTAGCCTACAGAACTAGACAGAGAGACCATTTAACGGCCTTTGCAGGTGTTTTGAGTTAATTAGCTGATTAGATTGTGGTACCAGGTGTCTTCAATATTGAGCCTTTTCACAATATTCTAATTTTCTGAGATACTGAATTTGGGATTTTCCTTAGTTGTCAGTTATAATCATCAAAATTAAAAGAAATAGACATTTGAAATATTTCAGTCTGTGTGTAATGAATGGATATAATATACACGTTTCACTTTTTGAATGGAATCAGTGAAATAAATCAACTTTTTGATGATATTAATTATATGACCAGCACCCAAATGTGAAAAATGTGGTTCACACATGCCACTTCCTTTTATGGTATTTCCCTTATAAAATAAATAACTGTATATGTATAATATGTTGTTCTTTACATTCCAAATTGTCATTGTGAGTAAAAAGCACATCAAATACACACATTTATATCACTTCAGTTTTCTATTGATAAAGGTTTCTAAATCTTTCCAAAATAATTTTGAGTAAATACATGTAAAATAGTTTGTTTTTCTAGTGCGGAAAAAATCACATGTATATGAAATATAATCTAAATAATTCAGACAGACCATGGTATAAATAATTTATACATAACTTTGCCTTTTATTTGAAATGTTAGTATAGTACTGTATAAGGGAGAGCATGAATAACTGTAATACTTTTAGGTTTTTATTCAGAAAATGTTAAACCTAATACTTTGAAATATTGCCTCAAGCATCTTTTATTAACAGCTCAGTTTTAGCTTAACTGGGTCAGATACAACTGAACTAGAATGATGTTTTCATTACATTTGCTTTGTAAATGGGAAAAAAAACTTTAATTATTTTGATACAACCAAATCAGACCAAAAACAACATAAATGCAACCTATGTAACTCCTAAAGGTGAGAGAACTCACTTCGTCAAAAACTACAACCAAATATTTGGGAGGATGTGAGGACTATATAATTCCCGCTCTCCCATTCGTGTGTTTGCAGGGTTGGGCACCATGTATGTGCGATATAAACAAGTTCAGGCTTTGATTTCGGCCTCTGAGGCGGGCTTACAGCTGCTGAACTTCACAGGCCTCCTGATGGGCGTCTTCAGCACTGTAGGGATGTGTGTGGTGGCCAACTTCCAGGTGAATACTTTCATTCTATGATCTGTCTGTTTAGTGTCGTTTCTCTGAAACTGTCTGTGTAATGTTTTTTCTATTCTTTCAGAAAACAGATATGATATCCATCCACCTTTTGGGAGCGGGGCTGACCTTCGGCCCTGGGACATTGTATATCCTGGTTCAGACCGGTATGTCATACCGCATGCAGCCGCGTTTCCACGGCAGAGAAATTCTATGGGCACGTTTGGCTGTGGGAATGTGGACGCTCATTAGCATAATTACACGTATCCTTTTTCTCAATATGATTCTCTGTTGTGTCAGTACTCTTATACCTGTTCTGCTTCTTTGACTAAATCTGTGTCAGTTTTCATATCCTCTGTGTTGATGTATGATGACCTGCCTGGTGTGGATGTCACTAACAAGTTACACTGGCGGCCAGGAGAGCGAGTAAGACAGATGATGTGCTTTACTTTTAATATTTTAAATATACTTTCGTAATGTACCTATATGCAAATTTGTATTTGTCAAAATATGCAGTCTACAACAGAAATACTATGGACTGCATTTGACGTGACACTGGAATTCCATGTCCGGTTTGATGAATTAACCAGAAGTCATTTATTTAATGTTTCCTTCCTGGCTTGTCATTTGACTGGATTGACACATATACACAGATGAGCCAAAACATTATGACCAGGCACAGGTGAAGCGAATATTGCTGATCATCGTAGACCACATATTAAGATCTGGTAGATTAGATGTGAAGCAAAAAATCAGTTCTCGTACTCTAACGTGTTGGATGCAGGAGAAATTGCTTGTGGGTTGTGGGACCAACAGTGGTCCGAGGAGGGATAAACCACAAACTGGGACAGGGTATTGGGCGCATATGGCTCATCTGTGCACAAGGCTATCCAGTCTGGTCTGAGCCAACAGAATGGTTATGGAAGGCTGTGTAGTCACAGACCAATTGGAGCGCCTTTGATGATCCACCGTCGAAAGAACCTACAATGGGCATGCGAGTGTTGGAACTGGACCTTGAAGCAGTGGAAGAGGGTCACCTGGTCCGATGAGTCCTGTTTTCTTTTACATCAGGTGAACGGCCATGTACATGTGCGCCGATTAGCTGGGAACACATGGCACCAGGATGAACTGTGGGACGACGACAAGCTGGTGAAGGGAGTGTGATTTTCTCGGCAATGTTCTGCAGGGAAGCCCTGGGTCCGGCAATTCATGTGGACTTGCATTTGACATGTGCCACTTACCTAAACATTGTTGCAGACCAGGTACACCCCTTCATGACAATGGTGTTCCCTGGAGGATCACCATTCTTTCAGTAGGATAATGCACATTGCACACATTGTTCGGGAACAGTTTGAGGAACATGATGAAGCGTTCAAGGTGTTGCCCTGGCCTTCAAATTCCCCAGATCTCAATCCAGTTGAGCATCTGTGGGATGTACTGGACTGACAAGTTCGATCCACGGGGATCCACCTCACAACCTACCTGACTTGAAGGATCTGCTGCTAACGTCTTGGTGCCAGATACAACAGATCAGCTTCAGAGGTCTTGTAGAGTCAGTGCCTCGATGGGTCAGGGCTGTTTTGGCAGCATGTGGAGGTTTTGGCTCATCAGTGTGTAAGTATATGTGTATATATACACACAATCCTGGGCAAAAAAAAATGGCCAAGCCCAAAATGGATAAACATTAAGCTTTTAATTGTCTTACAAATTAGTGGTCAGGAAATGAAAGCAAATGCTCTTCATAAAAAGCCATTGTTGTCTCAGAAAAAAAAAAGTTTTTGGCAGAAAATGGGAAGTTATGTGGAAGTGGTGATGCTCCAGAGTGATGTTCAGAAATATAATGCTAGCTGCTGGTATTGGTGAGCTACTTCACTGTGAGAAGTCATTTAATGCTTTGGAGTACAGGAGATTATTGCAGAATGGCGTGCCTCACAAACGAAACGTAATATAAAGAGGAATGATCTGCCCAAATTGCAAAGACAGCCAAGAAGTGGCTTGAGAAGTCCATCAGGCTTATGTTTTGGTCTGGAGTCCCGATTTAAAACCTATAGTGAATATTTGGTCTCAAATTAAACTCAGACAAACTGGGAGACATTTTTCCAACTACCCGTGAACAGTTTGAAGCCATTAACATTGGGTGGAACAACACTTTTTTTTCACTCTGTATTTATTGATTTTGTTTTTAAACCCCCATGAACAATTCAGAATATAAAATGATACAGTTACAGGATACTTTCCCCACTCCCCCTTCAAAAAAAAAAAAAAAAAAAAAAAAACCTACTTAACATTTATACAAATAGGCGTATATACATACAAACATGTATGTACACATAAATAAACACAAATCAAAACAACAGTCGTCACATTCCACTTTATATACCTGTTAACAACTTGTATAAAAGGGGATCATATCTTCTTTCTTTTTTTTACTTCTGCTTTACCTCTAAATGCATATGTTAATTTTTCAAAAGCGAGATTATAAGTCATCTCCACTGTGAAAGAACAGGTGTTTGAATGTTTTTCCACCCTAATGCGGTGGAACAACATTTGACTCTTCTTCCTGTAAAAGCTGCCTGCAAGCTGAGGAAGACTTCCGTGCTAAGCTACTTTATCTACGGTATTTG
Source organism: Gobiocypris rarus (assembly GCA_023029165.1). Lineage (NCBI taxonomy): Eukaryota > Metazoa > Chordata > Actinopteri > Cypriniformes > Gobionidae > Gobiocypris > Gobiocypris rarus. The sequence goes on from CM040928.1 coordinate 8,596,819, forward strand.
TGCAATTCTTGCTAATTTCCTGACCAGTGATTTGTGATTAAAATGGTCAAGACCATTAAAAGACCACTTAATATTTTGCCATAGCCTATATGGCTTGGCCCATTTTATTATTTTGTTTTTTAACTGCAGCTCTGCGGCATCGCTAATGGGTATGTGTGAATGTAAATGTAAAATATACTGTATTTTAGGGTTTTATACCGCACCAGGTCAGTGCTGCAGCAGAGTGGTCTCTGGCGTTCTCCTTTATCTGCTTTTTCTTCACGTACATGCGTGATTTCCAGGTATGATCTTATACAATTTATACATACACACAGTATGTTACATGTAAAATTCTGTATATTTTTGTCCATTTATATACAGTTTAGCATAAAGTTTGCCACCTGTTTGAGCCTTGTTTTTGTCCAGAAAATCACTGTGCGGGTTCAGCCTGTACTTCAGAGTAACCATCTCTACGATTATCCTCGCTATGAAGAGAGAGAGCACGTGCATCATGAAGAACGATCTCCTCTACTGGCTGGTACCATTTGACAGACACACACTCTGCCACCTTGCGTCGGACATCGGGCACTGCAGCCGACATTCAGCGGAGGTCTTCTTCACATATATGAATATTCCTAGAGAAACTTTTCATGTTCAAGAGAAGCTTCTGTAATGCTACATTTTCTTGCAATGCTTTTATTTAATATTTTGAAAATGTTGAGGGAGACTATTGACGTGTATAAATATTCGAGACAGGTTTTATCAGTATAGTTCCATCACAAATGTAAATTATGCAAAACAATCACATTAAAAGTAAGTGTCCTTTTAATTTTAGAATAAACTCGTTGCATGTTTGGACATCTTTCAGTGCTTTTACAGTCATTTCTGATGATCTTTATGGAGATGAAATGTTTTATTTAATTTCATATCAGACTGAATCTGTGTGGTTTTCATTTAAAATGCATTTAGAAAGGTATGTTTTTCACTGGCTTGGTTTCTGTAACATTGAACCTTCTGGTCAAAACGTTTCTAGCTGAAACAAGCCTTACATACATTAAATACAGCAGCTTATCGCAAAACAATTACCCCCGACACAAATGACAAACCGAACACAAGAACATAAATAAAAAAATAATCGGACATTTAATTCTATCTACATTCCTTAAAATTATTTTACTACTAGCTGATTTATTTCACACAAGATTTACAAGCAGGTACTTTGGTGAGTGCTTCCACTAGTGTTTCTTGGCTTTCTCTCTCATCTTTTTCTGGTATTCTGCAATATTTCTGTCAAAAAACCCTGTAAAAAAGGACAAAATATTAACTATCAAGATATTTTATTATTACTCAAGATATTTTTTATATTGGGACCACCCTATTCTCAAGTAAAAGTAATATGGCCCGTGTATAGGTATGAAAGACTTCACATCTATTCACGTATCGTTATTTCTATTACAAATATTACTATAATCACAGAAGTACTAGGATACAAGTTTATAGATGGGATATAAACACTGATGTCTAAGATCAAAATGAAACAAATCGCCTTTTGAAAGTAACTTATCGTTTCAACAGGGATTACATTGTTACGCCACTAGGTGGCAACAAGTGATTAAAAAAATGTATTTGTCATTGAATCATTCATTCAAGAGATTTGTTCAAAAATGCTGATTCATCCAGTAATGAAACAAGTATTTATGAGTCATGAAATCATTCATTCAAAAGGTTTTATTTTTATAATTCATTCAGATTAATTAAACACTTTAAATAGATTGCTGCATTTAACATTTTGCCAGAACCTCTAGTAAATGACGTTATTTTGTTTAGTTGTCTGTTCAGAATCGTGGGAGAATCATGATCTCTGTGATTCTCAAATTATCCAAAATCGTGCACCTCTACTCGCAGTGTGACAAATATTCCACGTGGCCTCTCAATTAATAGGTCATAAAAAGTATAATAATTATAAAAGAACTATTAATAATGTCATGCATGTCGAACTACTCATTTTCTGATCACTGTTAATAACAGTAAGCCAAAGGGTGCGTGTCTCACCTGTGCCGTCCTGAGAGGCGGGTCTCTGTTCCATTTCCTGAATGAAGAGATCGAACATCTGCGTCTGCACGAACTTCTTTACAAACCGCCGCGTGCTCTTGGATTCTATAGATTTACAGAAATTCGTTCGCTGGAACACGCCCCGCTTGTCTTGGCCATTCCGCACGATGTATTTAGCGAAGTGGCCGACAGTCTTGATAAAGAAGGGCAGGAAAGCTTCGGGAACCACCCGGTTCAACTCCTCAAGACCTGAAGTGATGAATAACACAAATATTTATACTTGGCTTAAAAAAAACGAGTGAGAAAAATAAAACGGATTTATACATTGTTCTGTGTGTATTAGCCTATATGCGGTTAGGGTTAATTCGTTTGGTGTCCGCTAATTTCAAAAGTCATATTAGCATTTAAAGCATGTTCGGAAATTTCTAATAAACATCCACAACAGAGGTGCTGTTTTGTTTTTCCCTTGTAACATTTTATCTCTTTTTTTTTCTTCATAAAATCACTAGTAAATATAATAAATATTAAATATGTGTTTTTAGGCTTTTTTACAAAAGGCTTATTTTGGATAACTTGCGCTTGTTTTGCTGTGGTAAGTGGCTTTTTTTTTGTTAGCCTTGGGTGCTGAGATTTGGCAACACTCTTTAGACCATGATGTACAGAGGGTATGCACGTGACGTCACCGTCGGCAGGAGTGACTGTGCTTTTCAGCAGCATTGGTTTTCAGCATGAATGCGGCAAAAACACACACAAAGCACATCTTGCACAAATAAATTTGACAATTTTGAGGTATATTTTTACTGGCTGCTGAACACTACAGAAAAGAAAAGCAAATGGATCGCTGCAATTCACATAAACAACTGGACTCGAGGCAGCAAAACACAGATTTGCAGTTATCATTTTGACAATATGTTGAATTTTGGGGTAAAAATAAAATCATACCCTATATATTGAATTGTTATATAAAGTAATGACAATTCATCGTTTAAATATTTACCATCTTATATTCTGCATAATTGTTTTTTTAAATAAACACGGACAAAAACTACAAGTTTCAGGGCTGGACGATATGAAAATATATAAAACGTTGATATAAGGGATCACTCGGAAAGTGACGTTAATGCATACACTCTATTTGGCAAGATTTGTTAATTCATGTCTGTAGCACAAACGATGCACAATTTTACACGCTGGTTTTTTTTCATTGCATGTGTCACGTGACAAATGAACGAAAGACTCAGGGTTGAACTAATCATACAAGTTTTTTTTTATTAATCTTTGGCTGCTTTATAATGATTTTCTAATCATTGCATATTTGGACATGCTCAGAGAATTTGACTATTAAAAATATAACTCAAATTAATGAATAAAAATCAGCTTATTTTGCTGAATGACAAAAATCAAGTCAGTTAAATAACCCAGTCTTCCCATGGCATGTACAAGTGATTGAGCACTCAATGAGCACCTCCCCTGGACAGCACGCCAAATATGCACAACCTTTACTCTATTTAATTTGATGTGTGAAGTCTTGAACAAGAAAAAAATTTAGGGTGGGACTTGATTTTGTCCATCGGAAATTGATCGGATCATTGGATGGTTGTGGTTTGCTATTGCTGTGATGTCACGTGAGTGACAGGTTGTCCCCCCAGCACCAGTCAGAGGGATTTATTTTGATTAAAGATTATCATGGCGCATGAATTTAAAATTATAATAATAATGTGCAGAGATAAATAATTTATAATAAATAATGCACAATATTCCATAAAAATAGTCAATTTTGACTTCATGGTGACGTTTGAGCAATGAGAAAGAACAAAAGGCTTGCCTAAGCAAACTCCACTAAATATAAAGTACTACTTTATATTTAGTGGAGTTTGCTTGGGATTATTATAGGATACAAAAACGTTTCTTACTTGATTTCTCATTTTTGGCACTGAGGGCCTGCTTGATTTCGTCTTTGAGTTTGTGAGGTAATATTGTGTCCTCATCTCCCATCTGTTTGAAGAAACATTTCAACCACAGTCACCCACACTATATTCATCAGTCCCTTTTCATGGCAACAAAATAAAGGATGTCCTCTAAGATGGGAACATGAACTTACACACTTGATAAATGTCTCCTTCCTGCCTTCTGACAAGTCAACAACAAGCAGCTGGTGAGTAGAGGAATTCATATGTCAGCTTGCAGGGTTTGAAATGTAAATCGCTTGTAATGTTTTAACAGTGTCAGGAGTCTGGTCACTCACCTCAGTCTGGTCAGTGACCTGATCTGCGAAGCGTTTCTGGACACCCAGCAGATATGGTGTTGGTGCCATGATGACATCAATTAGAATCTCAGGAACAATGGAAATGAGCGTGTGCTGCCAGATGAATGGATGCAGTAGAACAGCCACTGCATGGATGACCTGAGACAATGTCCTGCAGACAGATCGTATGATTTTGATTATACATTTAATTCAAAGCAATATCTTAAACCTGTGTGTGTGTGTGTGTGTGTGTCTACATGTTTTTATAGCCTAGTGGGGACTTCAACCTGACTGCAGACAGACTCATGGGGACTCGTGTCACGGGCACAAAAGCTTATAAATCACACAGGATGAGTTTTTATGAAAACCATTACGCCTATGGCGAGTCCCCAGAAGGATAGCGCACCAGACATGTGTGTGTGTGTGTGTTTGTTTTAGTACCCAAGCTCCTCAGCGATAAAGATGATCCTCCGCTCAAGTACAGCAGCTGCAAAGACCTTGAGCACTGCCTCATCTGTCAGGCATCTGAACAATGTGCTGAAATCTACATGTTCCAGCCAGGAGTCTGTTGGACGAGTCAAACTGATGATCTACAGAGAGATAAATATATACTTTATTACAGGTAGATATTTTATTATAAAGAAAGAACTTTTAAGTGAGTATGCAGTTATATATATATTTTTTAAAAGTATTTTTCCTTAACGTGCACCTCCAAAAAGTTTGTGTTTGCTTCAATATTTTGTTAAAGGAATAGATATTATATTTTATCAGGGATAACTAAAAATAGTGATGCTACTAAATTAAGCATTTTATTTGTGACTGTAATTGTGACTGTCTTACTGAGTGAAAATTAGTTTGTTCTGATGGTTTACCCCAATGAACTGGTTGGATGGATGGATGGATGGATGGATGGATATAACAAATGACAGACAGACAGACAGACAGACAGAAAGACAGATATATAGATAAATAGATTAGATAGATAGATAGATAGATAGATAGATAGATAGATAGATAGATAGATAGATAGATAGATAGATAGATAGATAGATAGATAGATAGATAGATAGATAGATAGATAGATAGATAGATAGTAGATAGATAGTAGATAGATAAAATGACATATAGCTAGACAGAGAGATGGAATGACAGAATAGTAGATCACAAATAAATGTGTTGTACTAATATAAGGTATGTGCAGATCAGAAATTCAAGCAGAACCAAGTCAAGTTTGAACAAAGCATGAGGGCATACCTGCATGAAACTGCTCATCCTTTAGCTATTACTTCACTTACTTTAATTTCCTGCTGCTCTGACAGAGCTGAGGAGGTGTGTGATTGTGGATAGCATGCCTCTGCCTGCCTGTCTGCTTGTTTGGAATTAGAGATGTATTACTTTACCCCTGTTTTAATGTACTGTAATTAACGTTCTTTGGGTTATAATTACTTGGGGGGAAAAAACATGGAAAACCAACTTTTATTCTCTGCATGATATTATTCAATTGCTTTTCATTTCCTCTTCCTTTTTGGTTGGAAATGATTGGCTAATAGCAGTTTTTGCGGTTGACTCAACTGCTGTAAATCCAGTGGAAATGGAAAGTGTAGCAACTGCTGCTTTGCCCGACACTGCCTCCTCACGTAATGTCTTGCAAATAAACACAATGGTTGCGTGAGTCAACGATTTCAGGACTAAAAGTTTGGCAAAAGGTGTTCATGCACAATAGAGTGCTGCAGTGATAACATATTTATCTAAGCCAAATCGGAAGTTAGCATCACCCTGGTTCCCTCAACAAAAGCACAATAGGATTTTTCCATTATATTACTGCAGAAAATAAGGTCCGTCACTAACAAAAGCATTTGATTCTTACACGTTATTCATCGTGATAATCTTGAACACAAGTGAATTTCGAAACATATATACAATCATCAAAAGTCAAAAGCTAAACGTAGGCTATAAACAAACTACAGTACACCACGATCGCATGACTTTTAAAAAAATAACAGTTTGCAAGAGCGTGATTATAAACACAACGAGGCTGTGAAAGCGGACTAAAAAGTACAACCCCAAATCAGAAAAGGTTGGGACAGTATGGAAAACGCAAATAAAAAAAGAAAGTAGTGATTTCTAAATTTACTTTGACTTTGAATTTCATTGCAGACAAAATGAACACAAAATATTTCATGTTTTGTCTGGTCAACTTCATGTCATTTGTAAATATGCATCCTTTCCTGTCATTCAGACCTGCAACACATTTCAAAAAAAGTTGGGACAGGAGCAATTTAGGGCTAGTAATGAGGTAAAATGGTTAAATAATGATGTGACAACGAAGACCCCGTACTGTTGCCCACCTTAAGACTTGTTTGCAGGTAACAAAATTACACCTGAAACACTTCATCACTTGGTGTCTTCAGTCCCTAAACGTCTTTTAAGTGTTGTGAAAAGGAATGGCAACATTACAAAGTGGTAAATGCTTTACTGTCCCAAGTTTTTTTAAATGTGTAGCAGGTCTGAATGACAGGAAAGGATGCATATTTACATGCATATTAAGTTAACCAGACAAAACATGAAATATTTTTTGTTCATATTGTATGCAATGAAATACAAGTCAAAGTAAATTTAGAAATCACTTCTTTTTTTATTTGCGTTTTCAATACTGTCCCAACTTTTTCTGATTTGCGGTTGTAGATGAATTTTCCAGTTCGGATGAGATTTTCCAGTTTGCGACATCCTCTGTAGTCCCATTTGGCCACTTTTTAGAAACCGCCTTTTTCAAGACATGTAAAAGCTTAAAAAAAATCACTTTGACTTCAGGACTAGACGTGCTAAAATGCTAACTCATTTCCAGGAATTGGCCTACAAAAGAACTACCTCCCTGCACCATTCTTTAAGGAGTCATAGCCAGGTGGCATTTCCATTTTTTAAGTATTTTATTAGAATTAAAAAATGACAGGGATGACTGAAGGATGCCTCTCTGTCCAGCTTTATATCTATGCAAGACCAGTACCCATAGGAAACATGCATGATGGGCATGACTATAAAGGCTTTCTTAAAGTGATGGTTCACCCAAAACTGTTTGGTTACCCACATTCTTCAGAATATCTTATTTTGTGTTCAGTACAAGAAAGAAATTCATACAGGTTTAGAACAATTTGTGGGTAAATAAATAATGACAGAATTTTCATTTTTGGGTGAACTAGCCCTTTAAGACTGACAAGGCATTCAGACAAATTGTAGCTTTATCTCTAGTTCTTACCTCAGTGCCTCTTTCTGGAATAAAGCTTTTGATATTAACAGTGTGTCCTGGGGCAGGAAAAGCCGCCTCCCTCAGGCTCTGCATAAATGGGTAAATCATTGCCATGGAGATCTTTCTGCGTTGCTCCACTTCATCAAAAATCTAAAATATTACACAGAAAAAAGCAGACAGATTAAAGAATGCAGAGAATGCAGGATTCAAGAAAACCAATCTCTTATCAATGAGAGAAATCAGTTTTCATTGAAAATAACAGGTGAAAAACTAAAATATACACTACTCTTCAAATGTTGTCAGTAAGATTTTGTGAAAGACTTTTTTTGTGAAAAATACATTAAATTAGTTAAAAGTGACAGTAAAGAAATATATATTGTTACAAAAGATGCTTATTTCACAAAAATATTACGTAGCACAACTGTTTTCAACTGATAATAATACGAAAAATATATATATATATATTTTTCTTCACATTTATTGAGCACAAAATCAGCTCAGAATGATTTCTGAAGGATCATGTGACACTGAAGACTGGAGTAATGATGCTGAAAATTCAGCTTTGATCACAGGAATAAATTACATTTTAAAATATATTCTTTTAGAAAACAATTCAATTTGAATAATATTTTACATTCACAATATTAATGTTTTGTTTGTATTTCTGATCAAATATATATACCAACACCATATATTATTGAAGTATAAGCAACAACTACTTTACAAACACCTACATTTTGAATAAGTCCATTTCTTTAAGTTCACATTAGCTTGTCTTTGATGTTTGTCCTGAACAAACAAACTCATTTCCAGTCATGAGTGGGCATTCACCGAAAAAAAAGTACCTGCACAAAGTTCAGCTTAAACAAACAAAACATTCTCCAACAATTAGCATTGAAGCGTTAAGCTCAATGGACAGCTCTACACATTAGACAACGACTCTGAGTTAACACAAAGTCAGAACCCAAATACAGATCAAAACAATGAAGTACAAAGGCATTTACATTGACTGTGCAATAAATGATGCTGATTTACCTTGGAAAAGAGTCCAAAGCAGGCTAAATTACTGATGATACAGTATGCCTCAGGCAGACGGGCACCCTTCCCATAAGGCTAAACAAGAAAAGACCAATAACGAGAAGTGAGCACACACTAAAATTGCATATGAAAGTTCTTGACCTTATTTGTGTCTTTTCATGTATTACAAAAAAAACAGTTCTGAAGAAAATGTAAGTGGTGATTTCCCTGTTGCTATGTTGTTAGAGTGATGTGGGTGGTTGTTATGCAGGTTTAACTCTTAAGAGTTAGGAATTTGTTAGGGATTATGAGCAAAAGTAAAAGGAAGTATCATTAATGAGTCCAGTCAACATTTACCAGCAGCCTCCTACAGTATCCATTTTTCCTTGACCCATCAACATCTGTAAGTACGAAAGAGAATGTTTCACTGTGAAATAGAGAAAAAAGAGAAAATGAAAAATGCAGTTTTTGCCTCCACAGGGCATGCTGGGAGAAATAATGTGTATGGTCACAGTACCTGGGATACTCTGTTAAGGGTGCCCAGTTAACACCCTCTGGAAAGCAAAAGAGTGTGAGCGCCTTTAACGTCTTCTCCTCCTCCTCCCTCTGAAATCGCACCATTCCATCCTTCTGTGCTCATTATAAAAAAAGTGAAAAAGACTGCATTAATATGCATCAGGGACCGAAAATGCAAGGATTTACCATGTCTACATGATCAACTCTTTCATTAATTCATATAAATCTGATTAATCAGAATGACAAAGAATGAGCTACATAAACGTATTAAGAACGGAACGATATCGTCCACTGTTGTGGATGCTATAGTTATCTTTATAGTTATCGCCCTTGGTGTGAACGGGCCACTATTAATGTTAAAATATATATATATATATTCAGGTCCTTCTCAAAAAATTAGCATATTGTGATAAAAGTTCATTATTTTCCATAATGTAATGATAAAAATTTAACTTTCATATATTTTAGATTCATTGCACACCAACTGAAATATTTCAGGTCTTTTATTGTTTTAATACTGATGATTTTGGCATACAGCTCATGAAAACCCAAAATTCCTATCTCTAAAAATTAGCATATTTCATCCGACCAATAAAGGAAAAGTGTTTTTAATACAAAAAAAGTCAACCTTCAAATAATTATGTTCAGTTATGCACTCAATACTTGGTGGGGAATCCTTTTGCAGAAATGACTGCTTCAATGTGGCGTGGCATGGAGGCAATCAGCCTGTGGCACTGCTGAGGTGTTATGGAGGCCCAGGATGCTTCGATAGCGGCCTTAAGCTCATCCAGAGTGTTGGTCTTGCGTCTCTCAACTTTCTCTTCACAATATCCCACAGATTCTCTATGGGGTTCAGGTCAGGAGAGTTGGCTGGCCAATTGAGCACAGTAATACCATGGTCAGTAAACCATTTACCAGTGGTTTTGGCACTGTGAGCAGGTGCCAGGTCGTGCTGAAAAACTAAATCTTTATCTCCATAAAGCTTTTCAACAGATGGAAGCATGAAGTGCTCCAAAATCTCCTGATAGCTAGCTGCATTGACCCTGCCCTTGATAAAACACAGTGGACCAACACCAGCAGCTGACATGGCACCCCAGACCATCACTGACTGTGGGTACTTGACACTGGACTTCAGGCATTTTGGCATTTCCTTCTCCCCAGTCTTCCTCCAGACTTCCACCTTGTCTTCCTCCAGACTTCCACCTTGATTTCCGAATGACATGCAAAATTTGCTTTCGTCCGAAAAAAGTACTTTGGACCACTGAGCAACAGTCCAGTACTGCTTCTCTGTAGCCCAGGTCAGGCTTGACCTGGGGAATGCGGCACCTGTAGCCCATTTCCTGCACACGCCTGTACACGGTGGCTCTAGATGTTTCTACTCCAGACTCAGTCCACTGCTTCCGCAGGTCCCCCAAGGTCTGGAATAGGTCCTTCTCCACAATATTCCTCAGGGTCCGGTCACCTCTTCTCGTTGTGCAGCTTTTTTTGCCACACTTTTTCCTTCCCACAGACTTCCCACAGAGGTGCCTTGATACAGCACTCTGGGAACAGCCTATTCGTTCAGAAATTTATTTCTGTGTCTTACCCTCTCGCTTGAGGGTGTCAATGATGGCCTTCTGGACAGCAGTCAGGTCGGCAGTCTTACCCATGATTGCGGTTTTGAGTAATGAACCAGGCTGGGAGTTTTTAAAAGCCTCAGGAATCTTTTGCAGGTGTTTAGAGTTAATTAGTTGATTCAGATGATTATGTTAATAGCTCGTTTAGAGAACCTTTTCATGATATGCTAATTTTTTGAGATATGAGACCTAAAATATTTCAGTTGGTGTGCAATGAATCTAAAATATATGAAAGTTAAATTTTTATCATTACATTATGGAAAATAATGAACTTTTATCACAATATGCTAATTTTTTGAGAAGGACCTGTATATATAAAATACATTTTAACATTAATAGTTTTAATTAATAGTTTGATTCACAATAAAGAAATTAAAAAAATAAATCCTTATGATTTTAAACAGCCAAATTTCACTCCAAACCTCGACTTCACAATCTTCAAATAACACCTGAAGACACAAGATAACTTCTAATAAAACCCTAAGGTTTGATTCAAACAGAATGTGTTTTTTTGCAGTTAAAAGCGCGAGACACAAAGTTGAGCTTCTTTTCATTTGACCGAGACACTGCAAAAGATGATGCAAATGCAATGGTCAAACACGTCAATCTAGGGTATGTTTATATAGAAAATCAATGAAAAAGAAATGCGGTGGAATGCAAAAACGGCTCCTAATAACCAAACTAACAAGTATATGTTCTAAGAACATTTTTCTAACATTCCCATTAGGTTATGAAATGTTGTTTCAGAAAGCGTTTAAAACATCCCGTTTTTAGAATTTTTTTTTTTTATTCTCTTGTTATGCGAATGTTAAGGGAATATTACATTTTATCGTTTTGAAAACATAATGGGAATGTTACATATTTAATGTTCTGAACATTCTGAAAAAACATTTGGACGACCGTCCAACTGAAACGTTTTAATTAGAGTTTTTTTTTCCATGAACGATGTATAATTTTTTTGTGATAACGTTATTAATAGCCAGATAACTTTGAAGGAATGTTCTATTAACATTACTGGAAGCATGTTTGTTCAAAACTTTGCAGGAACGTTAACTCAAGTTCTGAGAACATTCCGTTTGCTGGGAATGTGAATCATGATCTGTTGTAACATTCCTTATTTGTATGTCAATTTTGATTTAGATCAAAACGATAAATGTAATACAAACATAAAAAATGTAGGTTACGTTATATTTTAAGGTGTCTGTGTTAAAGTGTAATTACACATTTAAGTATCGAGTAATGATAATTAATAATGTACTTACTATAGGGTAAGGGTTAGGACGAGGGTTTGGTTTACGTTTAGTTGAATGTAATTATGCATAATTTACTAACTTTGAGTAACCACATGTAACATGTAACAAGGACACTGTAAAATAAAGTGTTACCAAAATGTATAATGTATTAAATTGTTATTGAATAGAAATAGTTGCTAATACAATGCTATGGAAATACTAAAGAGAAAGAAAGCTCAGAAAAGTTCCCAGAAATGCACTAATAACTAATCACAGTTGCTTATTCACGTTCTTATGTTAGTTTTCACAGCTAAAGTTATATAGGCAACATGTGTCTGCATGCAGAGCCCACGGTTTGTTTGTCACCTTAGGGAACTGATAGATGATCTGTGGCTCATATATCTCATCTTTGTTCTTCTTAGGCCGAACCACCACCAGATATTCGAAGAAGAATTGCCCGCTAGCGTAACGCTGCTCCTTTGCCTTTTCTTCCACGGGAGAGATCTCTGTGTTAGGAGGTAGATCTGGTTCCTTACTAGATCCTACAAAAACACACATAAGTTAGCTTCAGCGATACATTTACTGAAGCTGTTTTCATGTAAAGGCAGAGGAAATACTACAAAACTGTTTATACGGTAAATGTCCGATTTTTATACGTTCTAAAAATGTGGCTCTTCAGAAACAGCACTTGAAACGCTGAACCAAACAAATTAAGAGATGAGATAGATGGAGCTCTTCTGTGAATTTCCTTAACATTTCCTTTTGAGCCTGCTTTTTGGCAGCCTCCCCCAACACAGAGCAAACAAAGCTGACTGGAATACCACAGGAGTCCACTAAGTCAGAAAGTCTTGTTCGAGCTTGACTTGCCTCACCATAGAAACCCTCAATGTGCCTTTCTATACACAACAGAACAAAAACCTCTGCTCGTAACTGAAAAGACAAGATAGTGCACTAAAGAACAGATGCAAATTGTGTGACTTTGTGAACTTCCTCGTGACTTCATAAATGAATTTTAAATTAACAACACATTACAAGCAAATCAAGTCGAAACCAGTTCGAAAGACACTAATTCTTTTAGGCATGTTGCCCTATGTACACCACGGGACTAGAGAATGAGTCATGGTGAAATGTTTTGACAAGGTTAACTACTTTTATATGCAATATAAAGCAAGCGACTACAGCTAAAGATAACAAAGTTTGTTGTGCATTCATTAAAATGGCTTTTTTGCACTTAAAACATACATAGTGTATGATTCAACTGAATTCATAAGAAAAAGAGCTTAAGACATTTAATTAAGTAGCTAGATATAAAGATTATAAAGCAATACGTAAATAACATTTCCTCACTGTCTTTGTTGACTTTCCCACGGAAGGATGTAAATAAGGTACTGAACCTCTTCATTGCTCCCATGTCTTGTTGATCTTCACCTGGAAGAAAGACACCTGAGAAATGACAGTACAAAACACAATTAATCAATTGCACATTTGCTTATTCGCTTTATTAGGCAAAGATGTTGGTTTTCACAGCTGTAGTGCAAATTGTAATTTCAACAAATGTAATACATTTTTCCCACGTGACTGTTTTCAGAAGTTCCTCAATATTACTAAACACCAGAGTCTCGCAAAACCTGCTTTGTTGTAATTTAAGAATCTTTCCACATGCCAGCTAATCAAACATCAATATCCCTTATGCAATATTGTGACAGCAACTATTCAATACAGCACCTGATGAACCCAACTTAAGATAGATAGATAGATAGATAGATAGATAGATAGATAGATAGATAGATAGATAGATAGATAGATAGATAGATAGATAGATAGATAGATAGATAGATAGATAGATAGATAGATAGATTTAATTAAAAATAACATAAATATTTAAACAATTTTTGTAATTTACATTATACAGAATCACTCAAGCATAGTGTGATTGAACTTACTCCGGTGTTTACGCGAGTTTGCCTTCGTTGCTCTTCTTTTGACATTAGTAATTCCGTTCATGTTCGAATCTCTTTGCGTAAATTTATGTCGTGGTCTCACGGCAGTCTTTCCCACGGACGGCGCGAGATCACGGTACAACCGAAAATGAGTGCCTGTGCAGGACGCAGCCAGCATGTATGCCGCCTGCTGAGTCGCGAATCTATTGTTCACGGATGTTCAGTCGAACCTATTCGCAAAACGTTTGTGAATCACTAAACTGTAAGAGACAAGTAAAAACAAGCCTAATATATAAAACAAAATCTAAAACTTAATTTAAACAAATACCAGAAGAAGAAAAAAGAAAACAGCGCGGAGACGTATGTGGAAACACTACAGAGCACTCAAACTAACGTGTGAATCATTGTAACTGATTTATTAAAATGAACTGTTCGAACGAACCGAATCAGTGAAGTGAAGAGAAGAGCACATTAGAGGAGAATCTCTAAAGATTCAAACGATGACTCATTTTTAGTGGGAATTGCTTGTTTTCTCTGCTCTTAATGGCAGTTAGGTGCATTATACAGTTCTTTTAAGTGTTTTTCTCTCTCTCAAATGTTGCACATGAAACTGGCTTATAAAAATACTGACTATACATTCAACATTATTTTATTCTTTTCTTTTATCAATATATTTCATGACGAGGCTTATTTTCACATTTAACTGCAGGTACTTTTGGGTGACATTATTGTGACATAATGACAGCGGTCATTATTCAAATGACATTTACTGCCTTGCCCATGGTGTCTCTTGTAAAAGAGATTTTCTTTTTAGTGAGTCTTTTAAATAAAGTTGCTAAGTTAATAACAGCCTACTTGTGTTGTCCTATCTGCTAGCTTCACTTGATACTTTGGTATAGTAAATCCACAAGAACATTCTTAGAGGCATGTTGTTCCATCCCCTCATTATTTGCTTAGGAGTTGTAGACTCGTTTTATGTAAAATATATATACTCAAATAAAATGATTTTGAGTGTTAGGGTTTACGGTGTATATTGACCACAGGTGCTTTATGAATTAGCCGGTTCATAGGCAAATTCACACCGCACAGACAAACAGCAACAAACAAGTTGGCCATTGGATTAAAAATTTTACGAAAAATTACTGTCATGTTCACACTGCCCCAACAGACACAGACAAATGCTGAACATATTCAGTCGGGTGAAAACCAACTCCAATAGATGCTGGTGTCTAACAACGATCCATCAAACATGTTTTTAATATCTGTGCGATGTGAATTGACCTTTAATGAACATCAGTTCTGAAAACAGATTTATTGCACATATCTACACCAAACTGACAGGACGGAACAAATGCATTGGCATGAAAGTCAAACAAATTAACAAGGTAAAAGTCTTACCTTTGTTGGACTCAATTTCTCCATCTGAGAAACTCCGTATCTTATCTATGTCAGAGACACCATCTTCTAGTCCTTGAGAACTTTCTGTAGGCCGAGACAGACAGCTGAACTTTGTGCTAGTGCCTAAAGTGTGCTAATTCATCTGTATGCTTCTCTTTTTGCCTGGCAGTCTGTTTACAAAGCAGAGAACATTTGGCTAGGTAAAGAAAGGTGTTCAAAATGAGCGACTTACGTTCACGTCGATCACCTCGGAAAGAAGAAAATAATCTCCGTCTGAAATGATTTTCCCCATCACTACCTATAGAAGTCAAAGAGACAAATGAAAAGATCAGCAATCTTTTCTTGACCTTGTAATGCAATGCTATTGTGATTTGGAGCACCTTTTATTGCTGATATCATACATATAAATAAAAAATGAAGAATATTACTATGCATTAAAATTTAAAATTTAAATTCATAAACTCTACTTACTCTTAGAACGCAAAGAGGAGAACATCCATGTTTTCCTGGATGATGCCATTGTGTCACCTACAAAAAACATGTTCACACTTATTCATCAAGTTTCTTCCAATAGCTATTCATTATCTCAGGTAATATAAAACAAGGAAATTCATTGCAATTTGTCTAAAAATATTTCAGAGAAAACCGTGCCTTGTGTTATGTCGTCGTTCCTTAAATGTGAGAAAATGTCATTGTTTTTTTCCCAAGGACCAAGGTCATAGTCCATTGGGTCCTTAAGTAAATATTAACTCAGCAACTGCTCGTCAGTAAGAAGTCGCAACACACCCTTTACAGCAGGTGTGCAGAGATCACAGACACGATTAACCTCAAACCAAATCTAACAGGCCTGCTATTATATATTTCATATTCCTATTTTATGAAAAGTTCATCACAAATACATCATGCCCATGTGTAACAGAGGCCAGCTAGTAGCTGTGCGAGTAAATCTCACTCATCTGATTTCAAGAGATGCTCTAGCGACTGATGCTAGAGGTTGTAGCCTTTTGCCACCTTGTTAGAGCATCCAACTCTCATGCTGGCGGACCCAGGTTTGAGTCCTGCTTAGAGCGGGCAGGTTCGAACAGGAGGGGTTACATTGGTGCTGTGACCCGGATGGGAGTGAGGTTTAGGTGGGTGAGTGTAACAGAGGTCAGCTAGTAGTCGCCTTTCAAGTAAACCTCACTCCTCTGATCTTAAGAGACCCGGGTTCGAGTCCTGCTTAGAGCGGGCAGGTTCGAACAGGAGGGGTTACATTGGTGCCGTGACCTGGATGAGGGTGAGGTTTATGTGGGTGAGTGTAACGGAGGTCAGCTAGTAGTCGCCTTTCAAGTAAACCTCACTCCTCTGATCTTAAGAGACCCGGGTTCGAGTCCTGCTTAGCAGGTTCAAAAGGATTTGAGGAGGAAGCTTAACAAAATGAAATTATGTGAAAGTTTTAATTGCTTTTGCTGACATACCACAGCACTTTCACACTTTTAAGGTCACATTACCACAGGAAGTATCTGACTTGTGGTGGCTTTAGAGAGTAATGGTTAGCGCTTAGATGAGACAGAATATATGTTCTAAGTGCCAACTTTAATGTACATATAGCCATGGCTTGTCTTCATTACACTCTATAAAAATAGAGTACAAAATTGTACCTTTTAAGGGACAAGTGGTCGTCACTGGGGCTGTACCCTTAAGGGTACATTTTTGTACCTCTAAATCAGGTGTAGGCAAGTTTGGTCCTAGAGACCTGACGTCCTGCACAGTTTAGCTCCAACCCTACCAAGCCACCATAGTATAAAACTAATGGCTCCAAGCACCCAATTCTACCCCTTAGCCTTCACTTTCCCTACCCCTTCGATTTGCGCGTTCACGTGAAGGGGTAGGGGTGTCTCGTTTCTCTTTTAGCTGGAGTGGTAGGGGTAAGGGGAAGGGCCAGATAGCCCTTCAAACGGAGATTTTTCAGGACCACACTTCGAACGAAGGGGTATGAGGATTTTCCCTGCATACACGACTACCGCGCTGCTAGAATGCGTGTAGTGATGTTGACATTCAGAATCGAACACACGTTGTTTGAGTGATGTGAACACAAACTAATAACAGTTTAAAAAATATATCTGACCATCCTTCATAACGCAGTCGCTATTTACATAACGTGTATTGTCTGTAAACTCGCGTTACCATGGCAGCACCTGACTCATTTATATTACATTGCAAGGAGAGCCGTTATCGCAATCGCAGCACCACAGTAACGTAGAAAACGAAACCATATCCGTACCAGCCGGCGGATCAGCATGGAATGGAACGGTTAATAAACAACATGAACAGTTTGGCCCGATGGAAAAGCGGCTCCACCAGTCTTGTATGTTCTGTATCATTCTGTATCGTCTTAGGAAACTCGAAGGCTCATACGTGTTTGAATTGAAAACAAGTGCCGTTTTATTAAGTCCAAATACAGCGCAAAACTATGCTGGGAGTGAGTAATTTGTTAATTAATAATTCGTGCCTGATTTCTGTTAGATATAGCCTATGCACTTTATTGCTTTTCATACTGGTTAAATGTTACAGGACTCTATTTAAAGAACGTGTATGATGACGTGTAATGGTGTAGTAGTGGTGTCCCATTTCTTAGGGGAATATTTTCACCCCTACGCCTTACCACTCTGTTTCAAGGGAATGGGTAGGGGTAGGGAAGGGGTTTAAAATAGAATTGGGATTGGGCCTAAGTATGTCACCATTGTTGAGATTCATATGATGATTCTTGATATCTGTGTGTGTCTAAACTTTTTCCCCCCAGATTGTATTTAAAATTCAGAATGTCTGTCCATATGTGGCAAGAAAGTTTTGTTGGTGAATAAAAATTAAAAAGCCAAGAGTCAAACTGCCCAACTAAAGGAAATTGATCACCATAATGGTGACCAAACATTTTCAATAAAACATCAATATCTAAACCTTCTACAGATGTCTTTCAGGGTTGGAGCCAAACTCTGCAGGACAGTGACTCTCTAGGAACGTACTTGCCTACCCCTGCTCTAAGTAGAGGAAAACAATGGTATAATTGTACCCTAAGGACCAGTTGTGTACCTTTAAAGGTACAGTTATACGTTTTGTTCCCCAAGAAACTAAATTGTTCCTCTACTGTACCTTTTTCCTGAGAGTGTAGAGTAGTTTCATAAATTCTGTTTGTACACTAATAATGTAACAGAAAAAAAATCTGTAAAAACCTACATTGGGGAAAAACATCACTAAAAACCTAAATGGTTAAATGGTTAATTGGATTTTTTTATTTATTATTATTTAATCAGCCAATAATTTTACTGAAATACTCTAAAAAAAAAGTGTTTATTTGTACATATTCAATTGACAGTAAATACATTTCTAATGTTACAAAATATTTACATTTCAAATTACGGTAATGCTGATTATATGAACTTTGTACTCATTAAAGAATGCCGAACAACTGTTTTCAACTGATAATGTTTCACCATATCAGTATATTAGAATGATTTCTGAAGGATCATGTGACATTGATGACTGGAGTGGTGATGCTGAAAATTCCGCTTTGCATCACAGAAATAAATTACATTTTAAAATATATTAAAGCAAAATAATAATAGTATTACAGTTTTTACTGTACTTTTGTTCAAATAAACCCAAACAATGATGTATAATTTAACAAAAATTTTTTTTTAAATGTATAAAAAAATATACAGTCACACAACTGCCTGAAACATTGTCACTGTATCATTAATGTTAATAATTTATTAATAATTTAATGACTAATTCATAAATAGTTAATTTGCTTTGTATCAAGTTCTGTAAAGCTCATGTTTATTCCCAACAAGAATCCCCGTCCTCTCCCATACATTTATTTCCATGTTTTCGTGTAAGACGTGGTCGTTAGTATACTCCGGGTCTTTTTATAGCTTACTGTATTCCCCACAGGATGACCTCAGGTCAGCAGTAGGTCTTCCTGTTGCCCCAGTGACTCCATCTCAGCAGTTATGTGGGAATATTTTGAGGATGCACTTCATGACTTTTATATGTTGTTCAAACAGATTTGGACTTTAAGGAGCTCCTTTATCTTATTTCAGACAGTGGCATTGATGTTGATGGGTGCCATAATTTCAGTGTAGTTCAGAAATTTTCCTCCATTCCCCTTTTTGTCCAAGATCTCTTATTATAATAGAACATAGTCAAATTGCTGATGGCTAAGTAAAGATGTTTGGAAAAATGAAGGTGTCAGAGAATCCTGGTTTTCTATCCTTATGGCTCAGATCAGAACTGCTGATTGCTGGGAAAGGGATTCCAATCCTCTTCCTTGACTCCTCCTTCAAACATCAATCAATCATTAACTTCTTTATTCACCACTCATTCTCACTCTCTCATTATTCAAAATTAAAGGCCATCCATCATGTAATGAATGTGGTGAGACAGTAGATAACATATGAACTTTTCACACTACACAGCTGTTATTATCCTACAGCTCTTCCCCGGCTAACAGGGAACGTTCTCAGAACTTTGGCAAGGGTCTCTCAAAGTCTCTCAACAAACATTCTTCCAGTAATGTTAATAGAATGTTTGTTCAATGGTTTTAATAACGTTCTCAAAATGTTAGCACAAAATGCTATTTATACATTGTTTGTGGAACGTTTTCTGAGACATTTTAGTTGGACGTTCGTCTAACGGTTTTTAAATGTTACTTGTAACAGATGTTTCAGAGAACATTCAGAAAGAACGTTTTCATAACTTAATGGGAACATTAGCAAAAGATTCTTAGAACATATTTTTGTTAGCTGGTCAATATTGATCTCAAACCACTTTTATCCCCTTTTGTCCAGTTGTTTGTCTCACATAGAAATCTGATTGCACTGCAATAATGACAAGATATGACCTCAGATCAGGCTACTACCCGAATCAACATTCAAATCATCTTGTGAAAGGTATCATGTTGACTCAAGGATACTGTAGCTCTGAGGAATGCAACTCTCTTTTAAAGAAGGCTTAGCAAACAGATGTTCCTGCATGTCTCATACACCAAAAACACACTCAGACCCTAAAAAGACACTTACTGGAAAAACATATTCATTTAGAAGCACCTCAACCAGGTGTCAATGCTTTTACAGGATTAGTTTGAACTTTTAGCAGTTAAAGGGATTGTTCACCTAAGGTAATTAGAAGTAAAACAAGGCACCAGGCATAACCGATCACTTGTATTTTATGACAGAAAAGTTAAAAGGTTTTTGAACAAAATAAGGGGTTATTAACAGAATTTTCATTTTGAGGTTATAATATTTGTAACACAACAGACTCCACTTTTAAGTTATAAAAATAGAATTAAGCTAGCTTCTAAACCTTACAGAGCATGGAATGAATGACAACACATGGAATGATTTGATATACCATTTTACTTTATGCAACATGGGTAAAATGGCCATAAATGGGTAGTCCCTTTTCAATAGGCCTACAATACACGTTCTCATTTGCTTATTAATGTTCTTGGGGCAACACGAATGAAAAATAAGTGTAATAATGGGTGTAATAATTTGCAACAATAATATGTTTCCGATCATGGGAATATGCTATTGATATATAATTCCTTTCCCCATTCTCTCGTCTCCCAAAATCCCTAATAAACCCTGTTTTTTTAACAGAAAGTATTATTTTGATTAGAAACCCCATTTTCCTGAGATGTTGATTTATGACATAAGAGTGCTAAACCTGATCACTGAATTAATGTCAGTCATTTTAAAGACCACTGAGAAATTGTTGTCATGGTGAAACATGGACAAATATTTTGGTATTTCTGAAAAGCCCAATGTGCTCTTTACAGGACATCCAAACCGTGACTTATATGGTGTCAGAGAAATTCCCTAACATAATGTTCACTACACGACAAAAGTCTATGGTCCCAGCAGGGACGTGCAGAGAGTTCTTCAGAGGCAGGGGCTCAAATGTAAAAAAGGGGCAACATCTAAAATAATAATAATAATAATAATAAATAAACATATATATATATATATATATATGTGTGTGTGTGTGTGTGTGTGTGTGTGTGTGTGTGTGTGTGTGTGTGTGTGTGTGTGTGTGTGTGTGTGTGTGTGCGGTTGTGCGCGTGTTTAGATTCTACATTTTAAATTTTGTTTTTGCAAGAAGTCTCTTATTCTCATCAAGCCTACATTTATTTAATCAAAAATACAGAAAAAAACAGTAGCTAATATTGTGAGATATTATTACATTCTTTTTAACATTTTATTAATCAAAGAATCTTTCATCTTGAGTATCACAGCAGGTTATAAAAAATATTAAGCAGCACAACTGTTTCCAACATTGAAATCAAATATATGATTAGTGACCCTGAAGACTGGAGTAATGATGATACATTCAGCTTTGAACACATATACTATTAATTTTAAAGTATATTAAAATAGAAAACCATTATTATAATAATATTTCACAATTTTGCTGTTTTTGATCAAATAAATGGCTTGATGAGCATAAGAGACTTCTTTCATAATGCTGCATAATTATCAAAAATGATAATAAAGTCCTTTCACCCCACCATTTCACATAATTGGCCTGTAGGTGCCGTCGGCACTTGGGCTTCGTTAACTTTGATAGTTTCATCAAATAGTAAACGTGTATCAATATACATAAATACAAGTGAGTTTAACACTACTTACATTAATTCGACTTTTGGTGCTGTGTGGTTTTGTGCAGTGCTTTATTTGTTGTCAGGAACATCAGGACGATTGTCAGGATGATCCATTTCGTCAGGAAATCGTTCCACAAACGTTAGTTCGTCTGTCCATGTCATTTTCAACCGATTTATGAATTAGAACAGAATTACCGCTCCACTTCACATTGTCCAATGGAATCTGAACTTTGCCAGATCACATTTGGTTGGTGTATATTACAAACGGTCCGGGCATTGACGATTTATGTAAAATTTTAAAATATATAATATATAGATTTTTAATTAAATCAATACATTAGCTTTGATTATTGATGAAAAAAAAATGTTTTGCTTTGTTTGGGTTTATGCTTTTCTCCCGTAAAGCCACAGACACTCTCTGAAAGAACCATATGGCTCGAGAGCCGTTTCGAACTGAGGAAAATCAGCCAGTAAAACACCATAACCCATAGCAACGGGTTATGGCAACGCCTCAGACCGACTGATATGAAAAAATATACAGAAGTTTTCCGACTTTTGAGCAGTTTGTTAGTATTGGACACATTGTCCTTTTTATTGACCACAAATGTTATCATTGATATTTGTCTGAGAGGGGCACTTTTGATTAATTTTGAAAAGGGCAGGGGCTCGAGCACCCAAAGCAACCCCTGCACGTGCTTGGGTCCCAGCCCAGGAGGATATGTAGGGGTCCGTAATATGTGCTGCGCGTCGCCGCTGGCTTTCTGAACATGCGCAGAACACCATGCTGAACGAAGACGATTTACACAGTCCTGTTTACAAAACTGGTACGATTTAGGTCCGACTGACATTGAGCGTTTAAAGTGCATACAGATTTCACTAAGCACAGAACTATAAACCAAGACACAAACTGAATTGGAATTTGAGAAGTGCTTTAGATTGACTGTGGAAGCAGCGGTATATATGATGTCAGTCCTCAGACAAGCATCGACACGTGTGCGGTACACACCCTTACCTTAAAGCAGGTTATTATTTAATGATAGTTTCTCCTTTATGTACAGGAGGGCTGTTTTTCAGCGCGGAAGGGGCAAAGGTAGGTAAAATTTGGCGCTGTGTGTGTATGTGTGAATACCCTGCTTGTACAGGACATAATTATTTCATTACACTCTAGTATCGTTTTTTTTTTTTTTTTTTCATAAAATGATAAATGACCAGGGCAGTTTATTTCTTTACACTAACAATAATCTATTAACTTTCAGATCTAGAAGGACTGACCAATACTATTATTTTTTTAGACTACTTCCCTAAACACTACAACAGAACCAACCTCTAGAGGGCAATACAGTACTATATGAATCAAGTTAATGTATGTTTCTTTATTATTTTCCATAGGTTTAAATACTGTAAAGAAACAAGCTTTCCTATTTGGACATGCTAGCAAGTATAGTATGGAAAATGGTATTTGTGATCATCCAACATTATGCAAATAATCCTCTTAGTTCACTGTAAACCGAGCTTCCAGTACATCAATACTACAATGTGTTCTTAAAGGGATAGTTCACCCCAAAAAACATTAAAATTCTGAAGTACTTTCTTGAACAAAAAAAGAAGATATTTTGAAGAATGTGGGTAACCAAACAGTTGCTGGTCCCCAATGACTTCCATAATATAGAGGGAAAAAATAGTAAAATACTATGAAAGTCAATGGGGACTAGAAAAAGTTTGGTTACCCACATTCAAAATAGCTTTTTTTGTGTTCAGCACAAGAAAAAAAAATCATTTCCTTTAAGAGGAAGTTGTTGAATTTGTGCTGTTCTCACCACAGGAAACTAAAAAAAAAAAAGCTTCTGGTGAGAGTGATCTATAAGACAAAAAGATTTTACATATTTTTTATGTTTTTATAGATCCGTTGGATCAGTAACTTTTCTTGTTTGACTTCCTGTAACTCAGGATACTCAAGTCTTTCAACAGACTGTTACTAGAGAAACGCAACACATAAAATAGGCAAATAGTTAATTTTGCATGTGAAATTTTCATAAATTGCCTTTGTGCAGATAAAAACTTTACACTGATAATATATAGTGTATATATACACGTGTGTTTGTGTATATATATATATATATATATATATATATTTATATATGTGTGTGTGTGTGTGTGCGCATGTTTATTACTGTCTTGTCTACCTTTTGTGATATTTCAATAGAGGTTTATTATACATTTCCTTAATGTTTCCTGTGTATCAGTTTCAAACACATCTTGCTATTTTACAGTAGCTTTCATGCTGGTAACTGACGTCTAACAGGTGTTTCTACGAAATGAAAGCAAGCATTACGGGATGTCAAAGGATATCACACTCATGTGGCTTGTAGGACAGAAACCCAGTTTTGTTCAAGGTGACTTACCTAGCAAACTCGCTCCTGTGCCTCCGATTTGTAGCTTGAGAAGGTTGGAAATCCTCGGTTTGATTTGATGAAATATTTACCACATCACCTCAGTGTGTTCACAAACCGGTCCACAGAAAAAAGACGTCCCATGCTGGTCTACCTGCTTAACCAGTTTCTTCTATTTCTATTTTTTCCTTCTATTTATTTTCTGTTGAACCACCTGGAACTAGTCATCTCCTCACTACCATGTGATTCTTTTCACTGCCTTTGTCCTCTCCCAGTCACTATACAACTGCTTTGCGTGTGTTTGCTTTGGTGTATGAGTCTTGAATTACTTTGCCGCTTCTGCTTTCACTTAGAGGAAGTGTTCATGCAACAGAAGAACTGAAGCGGACTGACAAAAAGCAGTGAGGTGATTTCCTTGTTTCAAACACCGATGCTTAGGCCTGTTACAGGTGTATCATTTACAGAAATAAAGAAATATTGCCTTCATTAAAAGGTGATAATTTGTGGTTTTAATTGCAATTTTAATATGAGCACATCGTCATGAGCACACAGAATAAGGACAGCAAGTGCAGTTCTTATGTGACATCAGCTGAAATATTTTGTTACCACATATAGCTTACTAAACATTTCCGTCCACACCCATTTAATGATTTTTTCCATAGGACAGCTAATAATTGTCATAAAAACATCACTTAATAATTATCATTAAAACAAATAAAATAAAAATAAATCACTTAAAATATGAAATATTTATTTGTTAACCTGAACGACTATTAACCAACATTAAACAACCAGTTCATATCTCAGAGTGTACTTCAAGCATTTTTTACTTTTTATGTTATTTTACTTTTTATTATTGTTTTATTAAATAATTTAATTATCATTTATTTTTATATTTGCAGTTTTCATGTTAATTTGTAGCAATTTTTTTATTATGTGCTTTTGTCATTTTATTATATATTTATATATATATATATATATATATATATATATATATATATATATATATATATATATATATATATATATATATATATATATATATATATATATATATATAATATTTAGGTTTATTTAGTTCCAGTTAATAAATGTATTTTATTGCCAAGGCAAAGTTTTTTCTACTGATATTTTTAAATTTTATTTCCACTTTATTTCAATTAACAGAATAGTTTTAATTAATGGTTTGACTCGAAAACAAGTTTAAGAATCCCTGCTCTAAATTAAAAAAAAAAAAAATTAGATGAAGTGAATGCTATTAAGCTCTTCCAGAAATATTTATATGGTTGTACAAGCCTCATCTGTATAGAGTGACATTTCCTTCAGCTCAGGGTGAAAGTATGGAGTAACAATATGGTGTCTGAGTGCTTTTCGGTGTCTTTTCTGCTCCTGGAGTTCTTGCCTGAAGGTTGGATAAACAAAACATCTATGCATCACCCGGTTTGAGCTTCTGAAACCAAAACCGTTGGAACAGAATAACTGTTTACCTGGTCTGGTTAACCCTGTTTTCCCACAGTGACTTTTGCTTCTTTTTATTGACGCTGTTAAAGCAGAAGTTGAAAGTAAACTGTGTGAGTGCAATTAGACAAACCACTCCTCACTTTCAGTGACACTTATCTGTGGTCTATTTTTATCTATGAATTCTTGTCCTTTGGCTAAGCAAATTTACCCACTAAAATGTTGAGTGATAAGCATGTCTTTAATAACTCTCATTCTGGTCTACATTTTCAGATTTTACATTTGTAGAGAAGATTAGTAAATGAGGAACAATACCACTTACAACAAAACTTTCTCTTCTGTCTTTTCCTGTAGCGTGTGGGGACGTTGAGCTGCTCGCACTGCTTGAGTGTAGAGAGACGCCACATCAGCTGGGACAGGAACAAAAACAGACAATCCGTGAATGTTAGACCAATGACAGTGCTTAACAGAGCAAAAAATAATATGTTTACTTTTTTATCGCTGATCTTTAACACTTTCAAAATTCATAATTTATTTTTGATGATTATTATTTTTGAAATAAATAGAAATGTTAAAATATTGTAATTCAATAATCTGTGCATCGGAGGGTTACATTCAGTATTAAATAAAGTGTTATTATTCATAAACTCATTTACTCACCCTCAAGTTGTTCTAAACATGACGTTCTTACTTCTGTTGAACATAAAGGACAATATTTTTTGAAGAATGTCGGCATCCAAACAGTTGATGGGCCCCATTGACTTCTATAGTATAGAGTAAAATACTACGAAAGTCATTGGGGAGCAGAAACTGTTTGGTTACCGACATTCTTCAAAATATCGTTCTTTATGTTCAACAGAAGTAAGAAACTTGAGGGTAAATTATGACAGAATTTTAACTTTTGGGTGGACTATCTCTTTAACTTCTTTAAATATGAAATACTATTTTATAATTAATTCAATATCTTGAAGGTATGTTATAATAAATACATTTTCTCACCTGACCTTATCTCCATTTCATTTGGGGGATCTACAGCATCAGGCAGGGACTAAAACAAACGTAAATGTTTAAATGTATTTAAGCCAGGCAAGCATATAGACTGAATTTATTAAATTGTTTTAAGAATATGACTTTGGATCTTGTCGTACCAGTACAAGCTGCAGTAGATCATTCTGATGAACCTTCTCCTCTGTTGTCCGAAGGTCCTTCAACTGCATCTTCTCCCATTGATTCTCTCTCTGTAGCAGTTGCTCCAAATATGCCTGTTTGATAAAAAATTAAATAAAAAAAAAGTATATTGTTTTGGCTATTTTAGTTTATATTTAAAAATATAGCTAATATATACTGATCAGACATAACATTATGACCACCTTCCTAATATTCCCCTTTAGCTGCCTAATCATCAGCCCTGATCTATTGAAGCATGGACTCCACTAGACCCCTGAAGGTGTGCTGTGGTATCTGGCACCAAGATGTTAGCAGGGGATTCTTTAAGTCCTGTAAGTTGCGAGGTGGGGCCTTGTGCTCCTCAAACCATTCCTGAACCATTTTTGCTTTGTGGCAGGTCGCATTATCCTGCTGAAAGAGACCACAGCCACCAGAGAATACCGTTTCCATGAGAGGGTGTACATGGTCTGCAACAATGCTTAGGTAGGTGGTATGTGTCAAAGTAACATCCACATGGATGGCAGGGCCCAAGGTTTCCCAGCAGAACATTGCCCAAAGCGTCACGCTACCTGCGCCGGCTTGTGTTCCCGGTCATCCACGTGATGTACAAGAAAACGTGATTCATCAGATTTCCTTTCTTCCATTTCTCTGTGGTCCAGTTCTGAATCTCACATGCCTACTGTTGGTGCTTTTGGCGGTGGACAGGGGTCAGCATGGGCACCCTGACTGGTCTGTGGCTATGCAGCCCCATATGCAACAAACTGCCATGCACTGTGTAGTTGAGACCTTTCTATCAGAACTAATTGCTTCTTGAGCAATTTGAGCTACAGTAGCTTGTCTGTTTGATCGGACCACACAGGCCAGCCTTCGTTCCCCACGTGCATCAATGAGCCTTGGCCACCCATGACCCTGTCTCCGGTTCACCACTGTTCCTTCCTTAGACTAGTTTTGATAGATACTGACCACTGCAGACCGGAAACACCCTACAAGATGCATTCACCCCAAATTTATTTTAATCTATGTATTATTTTCTTAACCCATAAAGTACATTTTGTAATATATTTTTGCAAATTAAGTTTTAAACTAAATTTATTAAGCCAGACTTTTAACAACATATATTTAGCATTAACTTTGAAATATATTCCGGTAATTTTTTACCATTTGGGAAAATAATAGTAATATATAAATAGGTATGAATCAAATTACTTGGTAAAAACCTTTTAAAAACATTAGTAACTAGTTGCAGAACAATGTAGGTTGAAGGGAAGTGAAAAGAGAACAGTAATGGGGTCTGGTAATATTGTGGTTTTAATGACACATTACATTAACACAGGAAGGTTAAAAAAATATATAAACATATCACATTCAATTATTATGTGTGACAGGAATTATATCACCTTGACTTTGTCTTGAAGTTTCCTGCGCAGTGGTTCAGTGACAGGTGGATGCTGGGTAATCTGACGCACCAGCAGCACACTAGGGCACTCCAAAACCGGTTGAATGCGGATGGAACAAGACTTCAAGGGTTTCTCCTTTAACTCGAGGCTACAACCAAGAGTGGTCCCAAAAGGGGGGCCTGGAGTTGTCTTCTAAGCACCAGAGATGTAAACAAATCATCAAGGCATCATAGATGATTCACATTGCATACTCATAAACTTTTTATTTCATAAACTCTCATAACATTTCCATGTTTGGGAGAAGAAAAAAAAAGAATATTTAATGTGGATTTGTTTTGACAGTATAAAACATACTGGTTGTTTGTTCTAAAGCAGGTCCAAAGTTAACATTAAAACAAAGTTTCCATCTAAGATAGAACACCTATAGATTATGAATTACCTCATATGCAGGGAATGACTCCCATTTCCTGGATTTGAGGTTGGTGGGAATGATGCCATCATCTTGGTTGGATGATAGCCAATGAGTGCTGATCTCTGGGCAGGGCCTTAGCAGAGTGATGCCAAATGATTCTGAAGAGAAATCAATGCAGTTGAACAATCCTTGAGATATTTTAATTGCTGTGTTTATGCAATTATGTCACCTTAAACATAATTTCAAATGGATTGATGTTGAAAATACAGACTCTAAGGGTAACAATGCACAGAATGAATGGTAACTGTCCTCACGTTGTGAGTCTGGTAGTGGGTCAGTGAGAACGGCAACAGAAGAGTCACAGTAAGCCTTCCGTAGGAGATCTTCCACATCTTCAGCTCTCAGCAGCTCTGAGGCTGAACCGTCCTCATGTACCACAAACAACCTTAAAAATTTAAGTTTTAAACAAGTCAGTTTTTCATTCCTCATTTGGAATGCAAATAAAATGCAATATATACACTACTGTTCAAAAGTCTGGGGACGATTTATTCGAAAATTTAAAGGCACAATATGTAAGATTTTTGGATTAAAATATCCAAAAATCGCTAGAACAATGTTATATATTTTGTTGACTTGTGTACTTAGATTATCCCAGATGTTTCCAAGAATGTTTAAACCCAGAGAAATAAACCATTTTAACCAGGGCACGGACCGTGTCTGTGCATCGCCTATCAATGACATCATACCCGCGTTATACATCGATTTCTGGTTTTATTTTTTGTAGAAACCATGCAAACAACAATGACGCTTTAATATATTATATGTTTTATTAGACAAGGGACAACTGTTTGGAATCATTTATAGACAGAAAACTAATCATTGTTACATTGCTCAACACATTTAGTCTTATTGTTTGTATCTTGTTTTCATGATTTACCGCGAGTACCATGTTTTACCATGTCTAATATCGATCTAGCTTACTGCAGTGTGCAACAAGTGCCTGATAGTAGCCACCGAGCGAATGCACAGAGTAACGTTATAACAATTTTCAACTGGCTCAAATGTATATCTAATATGATCAACAGCTTTACGTTACCCCACATACACTTGACCGGAAGAAGCAGATGTGGTCATCTGCGGCATAATAAAAGCTCCACTGCTCTTCAGCCGTGTGTCTCACTCGTTTCTCATTAGCAATCACTTCAGCGGGCACTTTGCACCCCTACAACACTCGACCCTGCTCTGCTTTATATTACAGTAACATTAATATAATAATCTCATCCATGAACATGATTTCCACCAGCTGTGAGGTGAAGATGACATCTCCCATAAATAAGCTTTTGTTTTGAATAGGCGACCGTTAGTGTCAAAAAACTACATACTGTGCCTTTAAAGCATCCTTATTGAATAAAAGACCAAAAAATCTTACTGTTTGAAAAAAATAAAATAATAATAAGTGGCCTAAAACATTTGTGAGGTACTGTATAATCGACACAAAGAGAAAAGCCAATGATTGCACAACAGATCTGTGAGTGACAACGTTAGCATTACATACAAAATAACGACATTCAAAAAGTCAACATTAGCAGGAATAAAAAATAACTACATTCAAAAAGTCAACATTAGCAGGAATAAAAAATAACTACATTCAAAAAGTCAACATTAGCAGAAGTAAAAAATAACTACATTAAAAAAGTCAACATGAGCAGGAATAAAATATATATTATGCCTTGTAATACTCGATTCTGACTGGTAGATCACTGCATTCTGCAATCAATATTTTTCTATAATGACCTCAAACTGTATAATATTCCCTGATTTTCTACACTGCTGTTCTAGCTTCATGTCTAGTCTTTAGCCATTAAAAATCTTTAAGAAAATCTATCCCTTTAATTTTAAGTGACCTTGGGTGTGTGTTTTTTTAGGGACTTACCTAGGTGGGTGTGTTTTAGAGCCAGCATTCTGCTGAAACTCTATTTCTGTCTCTCTCATTTCTGGTCCGTTAGTTGTGACAGTGATCTGACTATCTGCATCGACCTGCACACAGCATTAACAGGTTCTGGGTTTTTATTCAGAATGACTAGGATGCAAGAGTCTATTGTCTGTTAAAAATATTGATGGTTAACCATAATTGAAAATGAAGCTGATAAATAAAATAAAATAAAAAAAGTCTAAATGTTGCATTGGTAAGTACTAAAATTACTAAAAACTGATTTGAAATATATTAAAACTATATAGAAAAGCACATAACAAAATGAATAACACAAACTAAAATGTAAACTGAAAATATAAAAATAAAAGCCAACTCAAAATATGAATAAATAGTACTAAAATAACACTGACACTTTGCAACAGCCACACAGAATTGTTGTTTCCTCTTAAATGTTTAATAAATAATTTTAGTTGTAACATCAATTGCAATTTGTTCATAGTGTATTCTAGCAACTCTCCATAGACTTGCGATCTGGAAAGCCAAACTCAGGTCAGGCCAATCACATCGTGTATAGAGTTGGTGGGTGGGCTTAACATAATGACGGCAGAGTTGCAGAGGTTCCGCGTGCTACTTGTAAACAAAGAAGCTGGTGAACAGCGGTCTCTCGAAAGCCGCAACTCTGGAAGACTTGTTGTTAAGCTTTTCTTTGAGAAAAGAAAAAAGAACGGCACTGAAATCATTCTTAACTTAAGAAGGGAAGATTTGTTCTGAGTTTTGCCGACAGGATACGGCGAAAGTTTAATCTATCAACTAGCTCCGCTTCACTTTGCTCTGGTTGGTTGTAGCGCTATCCAATTGCGTGAAAGGCAACCGTTTATCCGCCCCTCGGATTGAGCCCTGCCAATGGTGAGTTCCCAGACCCAACATCTTGATGTGGGTCTGGCTTGTCAGGCTACGACGACACTGGCTGCAAATTAGATTTGCTGCCTCTAGGGTGCGTCTAGATTTCTAGGCTAATTTGTTCACACATTCTAACAAATATTCTTGACTTTGTTAGCTACACTTTAATTGATAGGGTTTATATATACACTCACCTAAAGGATTATTAGGAACACCATACTAATACTGTGTTTGACCCCCTTTCGCCTTCAGAACTGCCTTAATTCTACGAGGCATTGATTCAACAAGGTGCTGAAAGCATTCTTTAGAAATGTTGGCCCACATTGATAGGATAGCATCTTGCAGTTGATGGAGATTTGTGGGATGCACATCCAGGGCACAGCTCCTGTTCCACCACATCCCAAAGATGCTCTATTGGGTTGAGATCTGGTGACTGTGGGGGCCATTTTAGTACAGTGAACTCATTGTCATGTTCAAAAAACCAATTTGAAATGATTCGAGCTTTGTGACATGGAGCATTATCCTGCTGGAAGTAGCCATCAGAGGATGGGTACATGGTGGTCATAAAGGGATGGACATGGTCAGAAACAATGCTCAGGTAGGCTGTGGCATTTAAACGATGCCCAATTGGCACTAAGGGGCCTAAAGTGTGCCAAGAAAACATCCCCCACACCATTACACCACCACCACCAGCCTGCACAGTGAAAACATCCCCCACACCATTACACCACCACCACCAGCCTGCACAGTGAAAACATCCCCCACACCATTACACCACCACCACCAACCAGCACAGTGGTAACAAGGCATGATGGATCCATGTTCTCATTCTGTTTACGCCAAATTCTGACTCTACCATCTGAATGTCTCAACAGAAATCGAGACTCATCAGACCAGGCAACATTTTTCCAGTCTTCAACTGTCCAATTTTGGTGAGCTTGTGCAAATTGTAGCCTCTTTTTCCTATTTGTAGTGGAGATTAGTGGTACCCGGTGGGGTCTTCTGCTGGTGTAGCCCATCCGGCTCAAGGTTGTGCGAGTTGTGGCTTCACAGATGCTTTGCTGCATACCACGGTTGTAACGAGTGGTTATTTCAGTCAAAGTTGCTCTTCTATCAGCTTGAATCTGTCAGCCCATTCTCCTCTGACCTCTAGCATCAACAAGGCATTTTCGCCCACAGGACTGCCGCATACTGGATGTTTTTCCCTTTTCACACCATTCTTTGTAAACCCTAGAAATGGTTGTGCGTAAAAATCCCAGTAACTGAGCAGATTGTGAAATACTCAGACCGGCGCATCTGGTACCTACAACCATGTCATGCTCAAAATTGCTTAAATCACCTTTCTTTCCCATTCTGACATTCAGTTTGGAGTTCAGGAGATTGTCTTGACCACACCCCTAAATGCATTGAAGCAACTGCCATGTGTTTGGTTGA
This sequence comes from Gobiocypris rarus, assembly GCA_023029165.1. Taxonomy (NCBI): domain Eukaryota; kingdom Metazoa; phylum Chordata; class Actinopteri; order Cypriniformes; family Gobionidae; genus Gobiocypris; species Gobiocypris rarus. The sequence goes on from CM040928.1 coordinate 8,629,789, forward strand.
TTAGATAATTTAATTAATGAGAAATTGAACAGGTGTTCCTAATAATCCTTTAGGTGAGTGTATGTGAATATATATATATATATATATATATATATATATATATATATATATATATATAAATAGAAATTTAGATGACTGTCATGTAAAAATCACATGACCATGGTGAACCTAAAATTATTAATATGATATCAGATCAAAAATGTGAGACATTTTAAGTTTGCTATAGACATTATTATAGACATTATTATGGAAAGTACTTGAAAGTAGTTCCCCTCGGAGTCCGTCACATGACAGAGGACATCTGCTCTGTGGTCCATCACATACTGGCCTAGTGTGTCTTTTTCTGCTTCCTCTTCATACTGATGAGGTGTGTACACCGCTCCACAATCCTTATCAATATGGAGGATACCACCACCACAAGGATAAATCTACAGTGACAGAGAGAGGACATCATGAGTGAACATCATTTACAAATGATGTTCACTCATATATCACACATATTCTTCCATGCATCTTCTTACTTTATATGATCCATGAGCAGTTGCGCTGATTGAAGTGCCATCCCCGAAAAAAACATCACATGTTCTTCTCTCACAGTTCATTATTACCGTTGCAAACTCAGCTTTTTCCACCCTAACCAGTTTTTCTCCTGAAATCAGATTTTAGACACTTACTCCCAACACTGTATAAGCTATTTGTGATGGTACCGCATGAAGACTCTTGCACCTGAGAGCAGATGTTGTTGTGGCTCCCCCTGCTGGTAGACGGTGGTAATACGTGTTCCATCTGCGTGATCTACTATCACGGATCCATCTTTCTTCAACACAGACAACACTTTGTCCTCTCTTGTGACCACAACCTACACATGAAACTTTTGTATTACAACAATCATCTATTGACACAAAAGAAGAAGTTAGTTTTGATTGACGAGGCACTCACTGTCCCACTAAAGGGATCTGTAGCGTGATAGGCCAGTATCGGCTGCGCTTCGACTTCCTTCCCTCCCACAGAGGCAACTCTGATGCCAGAGGGGGTGGTGGTGGTCCAAGAACCTCCAGTAATCTCAAAATAGTTTTTTGGTTTTTCATTTTCTATAGAGATTTGTTGCTCATCCTCTATATTTACCTTAGAATCAGCCTTGCCTGTGAACAACAAAAGATGGTGTATATGCTTTAAGTGGACATTTCATTCATGTATATTACTGTCCAAAAGTTTGGGGTCATCTTTCTTTTTTTAAAGCAATTAATACTTTTATTCAACAAGGATGCATTATTGATCAAAAGTGACAGTAAAAAAAGTTATTTTGAACTTTCTGTTCATGAATGTATACTATTTATCATGGTTTACTCAAAAATATAATGCAGCACAACTGTTTTCAACAATAATAAAAGCAATAAAATCAGCATTTAAGAATGATTTCTGAAGGATCATGTGACACTGAAGACTGGAGTAATGATGCTGAAAACTCAGCTTTGCCAACGCAGAAATAAATTACATATTAAAATATAAAACAGTTATTTTTAATTGTAAAAATACTTCATAATATTGCCGTTTTTTATTATATTCATTTATAATAAATGCAGCAAACCTTACTAATCACAGACATTTGAATGGTAGTGTATAGTGTGAATAAATAAATCAGTATCCATAAAGCTTTTCAATATTCAAAGAAATGTGTATTTGTCTGCTAATACCTTTCTTGTCTTTAGTGTCTTTGGTGTCCACTGTCGGCTCTTTGATAGGCTCCGCCTCCTTTAAGGGCGTGTGTAGAAGCAGCACACACACTGGTCCAGAGTCTGGACTTGTACTGACTGTACCGTCTGCAAACAGGACCTGAAACATACACACTTACACATATATTCTGTATACTGTAGGTCATTCATAAGGAATGTGCTTTTTGTGCTATATTATCTGTATTATGTGGCAGAAAAGGTGCATTTTGTGTGCAATCGTGTGTATATGTGAACACCTCAGTAGATCCATCTCTCTTGTGTTTGATGACAGTCCCTGTGCTGGTGATGACCCTGGAGACCTCAGTGTGTATGCTGAAGTCTGGGGTCGGGTCTGAACTAGACCCTGCATTATAAAATCTCTGTCGTATCAGAAGAGATCGGACACAAGATTCCCCATCTAAAAAAACAGATAAGACCTTACAGCTGCTCTGTGCATTGAAACAGAGGGAAACTATAAATAATCTTAGCATCTACATGTTTCTATATCAGGCCTAGTAAAATAGTCATTTATAGATAGTTTACAAAACATATTTTCATGACAAGACATTGTACTGCATCAAAAGAATGAACCTTATGGTGCATGAATTTTATGAACTCAAGCTATTTAGGTATACCAATTAAAAATATCTCACCTGCTGAGTCCTCAAAATCAAAGTGCAGGATAAGGCCGTTGGGAAGTGATACATACAGATTGAGGAATGGTGGAGGAGAGGAAGCGTCCACTGGCTCACAATGTACCTCAGGAACCTCAGAAACATTTGTGAAGGAGAAAATGGCTATTTAGTTACGTAATCAGCTAAAAAAAATTTATCGCATTCAAAGCTAACACCTAACTAATGGAAATTCTTACTACCGTAATCAACATTTATTTGCCCATTCACCTGTTCCTGTTGGTCTGTACTGGGCACAGTGGGCTGGAGAGTTTGACATGTTTTATTCGGGCTGCTTTGACTGCAGGAGAGTTGAATGCCATTGGCCAGTACAGCATAAAAAGAGCCACATTTCTCAGTCTCACAATCTGGTTCGACTCCAAGAGAGGCTGAATTGGGCAAAACAATATATGCAAATATTTTTTTACAGAATGAAAGTAGCTAAAAAAAAAAAAAAAAAAAAGAGTCGCTCCCCCAAGTTTTTTTTTTTTCATGCAAGCTGTTAAAAACAATTTAAAATAATGATACATTATGTTTGTAATACATACCTTGTTTACTAAACATGTCTATATCCTTTAGTTTGCCCTCTTTTATTCTCTCTGAAATGTTTGTGTAGAACTGATGGCCATCCTTCTTCACACATACCTTCACTTGTGTCAATCCTAAGGATGGAAACCAATCATATAACAGATATAAAAAAATCGAAATATAAAATAATGAAAATTATATAAGAAGCTCTACCATAACAAAACAAATGTGTATTTGTGCATGTGCATTTTTGCCTGTTTGATTTCTCAAACCTTGTGTGAAGTGAAAACTCTCCACATCTATTTGTCCTCCATCGCAGGGATAGAGACACTGAACTTTGCCGGTGACCTGCACCAGTTTCCCATTTAAACTGTAGCCTGTGAATACCTATGTGAAATACACAAACATTTAGCCAGTTTCTCTTCAAATTTAGCACCATTAAATCTAGATCATAAGGATTTTATGTGGCAATATATTTTTCAGACATTTGTTCTTCTCTCATTTGCTGCTTCTTGAGGTGTTTCTGGAACATCTCTAGTTGCCGAGCTGGGTGTTTTGGACATGTTGTCTCTACTCTTTCTTGAGGACTGCGAAGTCTTCTTGTTCTCTTTTACAGAGTCGATTCTCTCTCCTACTTTTGGTGTTGCTTTTCCTCCTTTTTCTTTTTTTGTCTTTTTGGATTGCTCCTCCTCCCTTAATTTATCCTGCTCGATTTTCCATGCCTAAAGTAAATGCATAAGAAAAAAAGACCAGTGTAAGGATTATGCAATCTGAAAATGTGAATAACAAAAATATTAATATGTTCATATGTCACTCACTTTGAGAGAATCATCTCTTATATATGGTTCTAATATGTCTGAGAATGGGGACTTTACTGGAGAGTCTAAAAGAAAGAAATTCAATTTTAAACCACCATATCCACAGTAACTTATTTTGAAATATATTTGAGACATATGTTATCTACACGATCCTGCTCATAGACACATATATTAGACATTAGATATGAATATGTTGCCTCTTCTGTCAGACTCTGAAGGGGTTTGGATGGGAGTTCTTTCCGCCTCTTTCTTCTGCTGCTCCATCTGCCATTTTTCCTCTTCTTGCCTGGTCCATTCACTGATCGAGTCTGCCACATATTCCAAGTAGTTCCTACAAGAATATTATAATATATAGATAATATAATATAATATAAAAATATAACTATTTTTAAAATGATAAATAAATGCAGCAATTACATTTTGAAATAAACTGGCTTTGGGTGATTTTTAACTTTTAAGATGAGACAAAGTACCTGAAGCCCACATCTGTGTGAAGTGATGCTTCCCAGAATTCTTTGCAACTCCTCTGAGGGCTCATGGGATTGTGGCAGATGACATATGTGGCATTGTCTCTGCTACAGTGAAATGTGTCCACACATCTATAAGTCTCAGATGCAGACTGGAGGACCTGAATATGAGGAGAGATTAATCATTTGTCATTTTTTAATTAAAACTTCTCATAGATTTTCTAAATATTATATTGCAATTAGAATGATTTATTATATTATAATTACAAAAACTATTATAAGATAAGATTTGAAGGTGGGTACCTGGGGGAAAACATAAGCACTGTGCTTCTCTACAAAGTTCCAGTGTCCCAGCTGACGAATCAAGGTCTCCTGGAGATCTGTTACACTCACTTCATTATCCTATATAAGTTTTTAAGATATTAAAAAACAATCACTTGCTAATGATAGCGTCAATAATTTTTTTTAATTTACTTGTATAATGTTCAAATTTCTGCTTTTTTATTTCAAAACTTCAATCATACCGCTGGTTTGTCAGTCCCAGCATTGTTTTTTGCCAATCCTTTAAAAATAAAACAACCGATGTTTACAATTAAAGACTTCAACGCTGCTTTAGAATATTTATTTAGAAATTAAACGTATTTGCATAACTTAAAGTAAACTGTAATGGCTGCTCTAGTGCTGCTACCACACCTGGTATACTGCTGTTTCTCCAATACAGGTTTTTGGTGAATTCAACAGGGTTGTCCCACGGTGTGGGGTTTGAAAGGTTCGACTGAGATCCTTTAATACACCAGTTCTCATCCACTGCAGTCAAAATCATGCTCTCAAACACAAACAGCTGGAGAAGCCTCTGTAGCTCAGACCAGCTCAGTGAATCTGGAGAGACAAATTAAAGGGATAGTCATCATTTACACACTCTCAAGGGTTCCAAACCTGTATGAATTTCTTTCTTCTGCTGAGCACAAAAGAAGATATTTTGAATAATGTCGATAACCAAACTGTTGATGGGCACCACTGACTTCCATAGTATTTTTTTTTCCATACTATGGAAGTCAGTGTTTGATTACCCATATTTTTTTTTAGAATATCTTAATTTGTGTTCAGCACAAGAAAGAAATTCATACAGGTTTGGAACAACCTGAGTAAATGATGGGTCAACTATCCCTTTAAGTCATTACATTAGGAAGAGAACTGGACTACTTAAAACAGCAATTTATCGTCCTTCTTTCTTACCGTCAGTGCAGAAGTGCATTAGCTCCTGGGATCTCGCCAGTCTATCAGTGGTGCTCTCCTCAGTGTGTCTGAACATCAGATTGGTCCACACAAGGCTTTGTTTCATGATGTCTTCTTCAATTTTGACAACATCGAAACCATCCAGGATCTGCATCATATGAATAAGGATTTTATTTATATGACAGTTTATATGAAAGATTTACATACTTTATATAGGTGACCTAACGCTAAATTGTGCTTGTTTAAAAATGGATCCATGTATTCAAGAGATCTAAATGAACATTTGTGTGTTTTCAAGCATTTTTGGCGGACTGTTTGTATATTCACATGCTCACAGGAAGCTGATGGAGTCTCCTCGCTATCTCATCATGCTGATTGAGCAGGAGAGGGTGTTTCTGATCAGTATCCATTGGGATTTTCTTCATCCCAAGATCCTCCATGAGTTCCTGGCATCAAACAAACCCAGATTATGGCAACTGTAGGTTGATTTTGATTTAGAAACCTAGTGACTTTTGTTGTTGTTGTTGTAGCATTGGTGTGAGCAGACATTTTACCTTCTTGTCTTTTTCATCCTGTGGCAGATTCAACACAGATGAAAGCATATAACTGATTAAATCTTGGTCTGTTCTATCCTCTGAATCAATTGATCCTGCATTGGCTTCCTGTTCTGAGGCCACCACCTTGACATCACACAGGAAGTAACGAGAAATTTAGCAGTCATATTTTTAAAGACATAAACACCTTACAAGCGCTGTGTCTCATGCATTATCATGCATTAAACCCATGTGCAAATGCCTGCACTTCAATCTGTCTCTTTAGCCTGTTCAATCATATTGCAAATCCATTTAAAAGTTATCGTCCTTCTTTCTTCTTCTATCTCTTTAAATTGAAGGTTATATTGAATCCTACAAAGTTTGCTCACCTGCTCCAGCATGCAATGCAATACAAGAGGTACAGATGTGATTTCAATAGGAATCCTGTCCAGTAGGCCACAGTAATATCTCATATCAACCTCTGTGCTCTGAATAGGAGACTCAGGATCTGCTGAGGAAACTCAAAGTCAGTTTAAGACTATTTTATGCAATGAATTAGGAATTGGAGCACACACTGACCAAACAGAGAACAATATATGTGAATAAGCTCAGGATTTTGTGCTCTTATTTTGAATATATATTTTCCTAGCATTAGTCCTGCTTATTTGCAGGGTCTGTTTCTTACTGTAAGGCTACAGTGCTACCAACTGAGCCACCACGCTGCCCCTTTGCTCTTGTCTTAAATGACACGTTTTTTGGTAGGGTTAGTGCAGGGGAATAGAATATACAGTTTGTACAGTAAAAAAAAAACATTATGTGTATGGAAATTTCCCCCAGGTAAAACATGAGAAAAAATGTGTGTGTGCGTGTGTGATGTAAAGGTAAAACCAAAGCTCAGAATCAGTGTACCATGTCTTGTACCAGGGTCTTCCTCTGACACTACTTTCTTCCTTGGAGTTTGTACAACCTAAAACATAAATCATGATAAATATCAACACCAAGAAACCAACATGTACATCCTGCAACAATACAGTTCTGAAAATAACTGATTATAAAGTGTTTTTTTCATAATTGGATACTTTATTTGGCATATTAATAGCACTAGTATCAGTAAAGGCATTCGTGTACCTCAGTGGAGCTTTGCGGTCGAGACTGTGGGATGGATCTGCAGGCCACAGGCACCTGGATCAACCTCATGCAGCTGAGGTAATGGCTGTACTGTCTCCTCCAGTCCAGGCTGTCATACACCAGACATGCGACACCCTCAAATATAGCAGCTCCAAACGCCAGCTACAGACAGTAAAAATTACACAAACAAAAATGATAACAATACAATAAACTAACAATCATTTTGTCTTGTTTTCTGAGTTTTTATTTAAAGGAACACTCCACCGTTTTTAGAAATAGGGCTTATTCAGCTTCTTTCCTACATTTAGATACGTGGGCAAATGCATTTTTGTCTCAGTTCATGCATTGTTTTAGTTTGGCAGGGTCGCCGCTAGCTAAGCTTAGCATAATGAATGGAATCCTATGTTGCCAGCTAGCATGCCCCTTTCGTTCATCTTCAGAACAAAACTGAACTCTTTTAGATGAAATCTGAGAGCTTTCTGCCTCTTCATAGACAGCTACACAACTGACACTTTGACACTTCAAAAAGTTCATAAACAAAACGTAAAACTAATTGAGCAGTTTAGTCCAAAAATTTCTGGAGAGACACGATCACTTTATATGATGAACAGATTGAATTTAGGGTTAGGGTTTTTATTCACATATAAACATTCATCAACTCAGGAAGCTCAGCATGAGTCGTTCGAAATTAATGACAGATTTTTAAAATATTTTTAGGTGAACTATCGCTTTAACCTACTGGCAGATTTTTTTGTTTTGTTTTAAGCATAAAGAAATTTCATTTGGATAAATATTTTAGAAAGTAAGATTTAATATCTTCATTTGTTTAGCTTTTCCAGTGTATCTTGATTAAAGTATTTTTATATATTTGTACTTAAAAACCTTAAAAACATCACAAAAATTCTGAGTAAAGTGCAGTGTTGGACAAGAAAGTGTACTTGTTCACCATTTCTTCAGTGTTGTCCTTGTCCTGCGGCAGCAAATGGATCTTCAAACTACAGTTCAACCTGGCCACATTACTGAGTCTGGATCCCATATTCCCATTGTTCAAGACTTGACCCAACTGCTCCCAGAACACATCTTGCTCCCCCTGCCTTCTTTGCTTAAGAGCCTCAACTTCTGAACAAAGCACAAGTTAAAACATGACTTTAAATCCTGATTTTGTGTGTATACAAATGTAACATCAGCCTTTTAATTTGAGTACAAATACAACTACATCTTAACACCAAATACAGCAAATTCTGCATGTACTATGTAATATAAAGTGTAATGAAATTCTTAGTAACTTGCCCTGATCTCCAGGTGAGTTATGGTTCTCCTCTGCCACTGGTCCTGTTGTTGCCTCTGATTGGTCTTCTCTATCTAATTTCAGTTTAATAACATTGGACACATGGATACCCAGAGAGTCCAATGCAGAGATCAGACGAGGTTGGTAGAATCCCACTATCAGGATGTAGTGCTCCGGCCCATCATCAGGCTCATCATCTGGACGGATATGTTTAAAGTCAATATCAAAACACTATTTGCAACCCATTTTACTTCCAAATCTGACATATTTCCAGAATATTCAACCAGAAGCAATGTTTGTTTTCTTTTTTGGTAACAGGTGTCCTAGTTTTAACCTTTTAAGTAACTGTGATCAGGACTCACCTATGTATTTGACTGTATTTTCCTCTTCCCCTCTGCGTTTGAGTTTGGTGTCTTTGGTTGGAACTGGAAGCTCAGCAGCTTTTTTACCCTTTGCTGCTCCTTTACCCCCCTGATCCTTGCTGGCAGAATTCAGGCCCACTTTAACATGAGCATTCTCTTCTGCAGCCTTAAATATACACACTCTGTGTTACTGTTTATCAGAAACATAGTTATGATAAAAATGTATATTTAATTAGAATTAATTATCACCTATTAAGTGTAAATGTAATTCTCCCCTGCATAATATAGTATTTTTTTCATCAATTATTATTCATAATCTGGTTATCAGCATTTAAAGCTTTCAGTTGTTTACCATTTTACAATGCCATATTATACTGAAAATCAACTGTCAATCTGTTCATAATAAAGAGACATAATAGAATAACCATGAGTCAACATAACATAATGTCGACCTAATATTGTGTTGGTCCCCCTTTTGCTGCTAAAACATCCCTGACCCATTGAGGGATTGACTCCACTAGATTCCTAAAGGTGTGCTGTGGTATCTGGCACCAAGATGTTAGCAGCAGATCCTTTAAGTCCTGTAAGTTGCGAGGTGGGGCCTCCATGGATCTGACTTGTTTGTTCAGCACATCCCACAGATGCGCGATTGGATTGAGATCTGGGGAATTTGGAGGCCAAGTCAACACCTCAAACCATTCCTGAACCGGCACATTATCCTGCTGAAAGAGACCACAGCCACCAGGGAATACCATTTCCATGAAAGGGTGTACTGTACATGGTCTAGTTGGTGGGACGTGTCAAAGTAACATCCACATGGATGGCAGGACCCAAGGTTTCCCAGCAGAACATTGCCCAAAGCATCACACTGCCTCCACCAGCTTGCCTTCTTCCCAAAGTGCATCCTGATGCCATGTGTTCCCCAGGTAAGCGACACACATGCACCCGGCTATCCACGTGATGTAAGAGAAAACGTGATTCATCAGACCAGGCCACTTTCTTCCATTGGTCCAGTTCTGAATCTAACGTGCCCACTATTGGAGCTTTCGGCGGTGGACAGGGGTCAGCAAGGGCTCCCTGACTGGTCAGTGGCTGTGCAGCCCCATAAGCAACAAACTGTGATGCACTGTGTATTCTGACACCTTTCTATCAGAACCAGCATTAACTTCTTGAGCACGCGCATAAATGAACCCTAACCCTAACCTTGTTGCCAGTTCACCACTGTTCCTTTCATGGACTATTTTTGATAGATACTGACCACTGCAGACCGGGAACACCCCAAAAGAGCTGCAGTTTTGGAAATGCTCTGACCCAGTCTTCTAGCCATCACAATTTGGCCCTTGTCAAACTTGCTCAAATCCTTATGCTTGTCCATTTTTACTGCTTCTAAAACATCCACTTGGAGGACAAAATGTTCACTTGCTGCCTAATATATCCCACCCACTAACAGGTGTCATGATGAAGAGATAATCAGTTTTATTCACTTCACCTTCTCTACCACAATCTCTCACCTTCTGCTCAGCAGCCCTTCTTGCAATGTCAGTGTTTTTGATGGTCAGAAGCTGGAACTTTATTAATTTTGCCATCAGGTCCACAGTAATTTCCTCTCCAACATCCATCATAGACTTTGCAAGTTCAGTCACCTACAGAAACACAAATAACATATTACTAAAACCATGAATGGACAACATAATTTGACATTATTAAAGGTCGCAAAAGATATTACAAAAATTATGATTATGATTCTGCAATAAAAATCCATTAATTTTTTTTGTAACACTATACTGAGATTACAATTTGTCACGGTAATAGCAAAACCCACCTCAAAAAACATGGGAAGATCTTTAGTCTTTCTGTTCTTTGGATTTCCCAGTTCATTGATCTGTGACAGAAGTTTGGTTTAACAACTGATTCTAATATTTAGTTTCTTAATTTCAAAATGAATGAAACATAATTTGAACAGAAACCTTTTCCAGAATGTCCTCCCAGGACACCACACTGAAAAGCTTGCGCAGGGGCTGCTGGACAGCCTGCTGGAGGGCGTTGATAAGCAGTTCGTCCTCTGCTCTCTCTGCCTGCACCATAGACAGACTGGCCCTCCAGTCATTCTAGATGATTCAGAGGAGGAAAAAATATTTTTTTGACTGTTGAAGCAATTCTGCATTCTGCAGTGTTTACAAGCTGTGTTGGCTATTGCTGTATGATTTTGCATTTCTTTATTTAAAGGGATATACATAAACACATAAACTATTTTGCCAAAAGATTTGGGACGCCTGACTTTTCATGCACATGAACTTTATGACATCCCATTCTTAATCCATAGAGTTTAATATTGAGTTGGCCCACCCTTTGCAGCTATAACAGCTTCAACTCTTCTTGGAAGGCTTTTCTCAAGGTTCAGGAGTGTGTTTATGGGAATTTTTTACCATTCTTAGAAGCTCATTTGTGAGTTCAGGCACTGATGTTGGACGAGAAGGCCTGGGTCGTAGTCTCCGCTCTAATTCATCCCAAAGGTGTTCTATTCGGTTGAGGTCAGAAAAGTTCCTCCACACCAAACTCACACATCCATGCCCTTATGGACCTAGCTTTGTGCACTGGTGTGCAGTCATGTTGAAACAGGAAGGGGCCATCCCCAAAATGTTCCCACAAATTTGGGAGCATTAAAATGTCCAAAATTTTTTGATATGCTGAAGCATTAAGAGTTCCTTTCACTGGAACTCAGGGGCTAAGCCCATCCCCTGAAAAAAAAACATCACACCATAATCCCCCTCCACCAAACTTTACACTTGGCACAATGCAGTCAGGCAAGTACTGTTCTCCTGGCAACCGGCAAACCCAGTTTTGTCCATCGGATTGCTAGACAGAGAAGCATGATTCGTCACTCCAGAGAACACGTCTCCACTGCTCTAGAGTCCAGTGGTGGCGTGCTTTACACCAAGGCTTGGAGGTCTGTAGCTATTGACTCTTGAAAGTTGGTGACTTCTATAATACCACTAACAGTTGACCGTGGAATATTTAGTAGTGAGGAAATTTTGCACAGGTGGCAACGTATCGCGGTTCAACGCTTGAATTCACTGAGCTCCTGAGAGTGACCCATTCTTTCACAAATGCTTGTAGAAGCAGTCTGCATGCCTAGGTACTTGATTTTATACATTTGTGACCATGAAAGTAACTGGAAGACCGGAATTCAATGGTTTGGAGGGGTGTCCCAAATAATTTTGAAAATATAGTGTAGTTGTCAGGGACTGGGAGCCTAATAGTCACCATTCACTTTCATTAAATGATTTTCAAGATACAATGAACGTGAATAGAGACTGGGAATGTAATTCTGCCTAACAACATAATGGTGAGTAAATGTTGAGAGAGGACAGTTAACGTTAGTTATATTAGAAGAAGAACAACATCAATGTCAAAACGCTTTAACATGACAGTCTCTTAAGGGTCATTTATATTTTACCTCCTCAAATACAGCATCAGTAAGAACAGTTTCCCAGCTTTTGTTAGCAGCAGCTGCCCCAGTTGAAGTTACTCCAGACGGAGTAATACTTTTATTCCGTTTGGGAGGCATATCATCTCCAATTTCATTAAACTCACTAATTACAGAATATGGCGTCTCTTCTCATAAATACTGCCAATACGTTATTAATTAATTATTGTTCTATTATTTTAAAGTGTCAATTCTAACAAAACTTTGCATGTCTGATCAAAGTTTTTAAAAGCGTCGCGGTAACCTATGGAAACCAAACAGGCTTGCGTATTCTACAAGACGCGCGTTGCGAAACGCCGAGCATGCGCAGACAGAATATAGACCGTAACGTCATACGTCACCGTTGTGCGCCAGCGCTGAACATGGCGAGCAAAAGGAGTGCGCTCCTCTCTTCACTAGCGGCTTATGGCGATGATTCAGAGCAGGATTCAGATCCAGACACAGATGATCAAGGTATAGGCTCTAAGAAACGCTAGGAAAAGTATGTAAATATTGGGAGTTTGCAACACGGAAGGCTTTGTTGTTGTGGTTATGCGCCTCTAATGCGCCACAAGAAATGACAGCGAATGGCAAAATACGGTGAAATAGACATTTTAGATTATAGATAAATAGATTATTTATATGTAAATAGCTTATTTTGCGAAATACATAACTGTTATGTGCTTAACCAGCTATGTATCGATGGTTGGCTAGTACGGGATGGTCGTGGAGTGCTGTAAGATGGCACTACGCATAAAAAGACTTGTGCCCTATTTTATTTACTTTATAATAATTTTTTTCAGGTAACGTTATTTTATGTAACTTTATGCTTGTGACGTTCATTGTTACGACAGTAAAACGATGGTAACTTAATCTATACTGTTATCAAAAATGTATCATAATAATGTATTATGAATTTACAGTAACAGTAACTTGTTGCAACCTATAGTATATAGGCTTCTGTTTTGTAGCCATATGCAATTAAACCCAAAATCATTTGTCATCGTTTCTTTAAAAAGTATTTTTGGCTCGTAATTTGTTCCATGTGGTTAATCATACTTCTGCCTTTGTGTTAATGAATTTTCTTAATCAGTTTGTCATATATATATATATATATATATATATATATATATATATATATATATATATATATATATATATAAATATATATATATATATATATATATATATATATATATATATATATATATATATACATATATATACATATACAAACACACACACACACACACACACACATTTCAGTGTTAAATTTTTACATGATTTTTGTATGATAACAAATCTGGTAGTATGTTGTAACGCCCCTTGGTATCATCAGGTAAGGAAGTCAAGGTTCTTGTGAATATCTTGAACAGTGGAACTGAAAATTGCTATTTTTGGTTTGTGCAGAATCAGAATCTCATGGTGGATTGGTGTCGGCTAGTTACGGAGAGGATGACGTGAGTCGTGTGGAGGAGCCAGATGAGAAGCCCTCAGAAAATGAGGATAGTGATGAGGACAGCACTAGAAATTCGGTCAGTTTTCACCACATCTTTCAGTTTAGGGTTAGACCATTCACATGGCCTCCTATTCCTAAAAATTATCCTGCACGTTTTTAAAGGACCATTTTCTTTCCTTTATTTTAACTAAATGTTTTTTTGCAAACATAAATGAACAAATTACTGAGATGAGATTACTTGATTATTTAACTTTCTCTCTGTATAATTATAGAATGGATTGGTAGATAGATATAATGTAGGCAAATTAAATGCACATTATTCCTGTCAGTTAATAGAATTAGTCCCATATGAAGTTTAGAAACAATTGCATAATGTGGCTACACTCTGACATGTTATATTAAATTAAATATTATGATATAGTTTTTCTCATTATTAGTCATTAAGGCCTGGTTTTACAGACAGGGCTAAGATTAAGCCAGAAGTGGCCTCAGATAAATGAAAGGGATAGTTCTCCCAAAAATGAAAATTGCCCCATGATTTACTCACCCTCAAGCCACCCTAGGTGTTTATGACTTTCTTCTTTCAGATTAATAGAATCTGAGTTATATTAAATTGTTCTGGCTTTTCTAAGCTTTATAATGGCAGTAAAAAAGTGCCTCAATAATATGAATATTTGTGTGAACTATCCCATTAAGCAGCTTTTATAAATGTGTGCCTTAGGAAAAAAAATCGTTGCTTGTGTGCATCTGGAGACAAAACAATGGCACTGAGATATTTTAAGAGAAGTCAGTGCAAGTTGCTTTCAGTTAAAACAGCTTAATCATGCATTTTAGTCTGGGAGTACACTTAAGCCCGGTCTGTAAAACTGAGATATAAGTGCTTAAAGCACAAATATGCTTTTTATATTAAAATATATCAAAGTAAGTTTACTATTGCCCCTCTTCAGGTAATAACTTTGATTATTTGATTTCCCCGGTCTGTGTCATAATAATAAAAGTCCATACAGTCAAAACTGAATTCCCAGTCATTCTCTGAGGAACCATGGTTTAAACTTTGCACACCTAAAGGGGGAGCTCTTGAATATGGTATGGAAATGTGGCTTTAGTGACCCTGTTCGTTTTTGTTTTCATAGGAAGAGGAGGAGTCAGACTCAGGGCGGACCCAAGATGATGTGAAGGTATTTGACTACACCGAAATTCCCTGCTCAGGATATCAAACTCAAGAAACATCCTTCCTCAATTTAATGTAGTCGGTGTTATGATTGATCTCAGAGCACCACTTCACTCCATTTGAGGATTATGTGTTTGAACTTGCAGAGAAGAGTCTTATGAGAGTAGTATAGCATGTCCTTAATTAAAAATAAATATATATACAGTCCCTGACAAAAGTCTTGTCGCTTGTGTACAAATTGAAAAGTGTACAAAGTGCCGCTGAAATATATTTCTTATCAAGATTTTTTTTACAAGAAATGGCTCATTTTAATCCCAACAGCTTTTCTAATAATGTTTCAGTGCAAAATGAAACTGTCAAAAAATATTCTAATATTCACAGCTTGGTAAAGCCCACTGAGTCAATTTTTTCAAAGACATAAGTGTTGTCGCCTTGTCATATGAGTTTCACCTGTGACTAATAATGGATCAATTAGAGCTCAGGTGTGTATAAAAAGAACCCCAGTACACTAGACCTCCACATCAACTGCAAATAGACCTCTGCAAACATGCCTAAGATTCACCCTGAGACTAAAGTTTTGATTAAGAGGCTGAAGACCAGATCCACTGCTGATGTGGCAGACACCTTCAAAGTGTCTCAGCGTCAAGTACAGAGGATATAAAAAAAGATTTGAAGAGACTGGAGACGTTTATGACAAACCCAGTTCAGGCAGACCCTGCAAGACAACTGCTCGAGAGGACCGTTTGTTGGCTCGAAAATCCAAGGCCAGCCCATTTTCCACTGCAGCAGAGCTCCACGAGACCTGGTCACCTGAAGTCCCTGTGTCAACCAGAACAGTTTGTCGGATTCTGTCTCGAAATGGCCTCCATGTTCGAATCAGTGCCCAGAAGCTAGCACTAAACAAAAGACAATTGAAAAACCGTGTGGCATTTGCCAAAGCCCACAGCCTGCTAAAAGGATGGATGCTGGAAAAGTGGCAGAATGATTTTTCAGATGAATCTTCTGTTGAATTACACCACAGTTGCCGCAAATATTGCAGGAGACCTACTGGAGCCCGCATGGATCTGAGATTCACCCAGAAAACAGTGAAGTTTGGTGGGGGAAAATCATGGTCTGGGGTTACATCCAGTATGGGGGTGTAGAGATCTGCAGGGTGGAAGACAACTTCAATAGTCTAAAATACCAAGACATCTTAGCTACCTCTTATATTCCAAACCATAAAAGAGGCCAAATTCTGCAGCAGGATGGGGCTCCATCGCATTCTTCCATCTCCACATCAAAGTTCCTCAAGGCGAAGAAGATCAAGATGCTCCAGGATTGGCCAGCCCAGTCACCAGACATGAACATCATTGAGCATATGTGGGGTAGGATGAAAGAGGAAGCATGGAAGACGAAACCAAAGAATATTGATGAACTCTGGGAGGCATGCAAGACTGCTTTCTTTGCTATTCCTGATGACTTCATCAATAAATTGTATGAGTCCTTGCCAAACCGCATGGATGCAGTCCTTCAAGCTCATGGAAGTCATACAAGATATTCAATTTGGATCTCACAGCACCACTACTTAATTTGCTGACATATTTTTATATTTGCAGTAAATTTGTTCAATTTCTGTATAGGCGACAAAACTTTTGTCTTGCCAAAATTTGATATTTCTGTCTTGATTAAATGATAAATCTTTTTTCAGTGAAACTAATTTATTTCAGTGCATTAAACGTCATTTGGGAGGGTTTTAGCTTTTCATATGAGCTATTTCTAACACCAATTGATGAATTAAAAGTCAGGTTAATAGCATATGTTTCTACAAAATAGATAAGCGACACGACTTTTGTCAGGGACTGTGTATATATATATAATTTCTTGAACATCAGGTTTATAAACAGTGTGTTTAAAGCTTCTCCTGGTATTTTTTACAAAACAGTACTGTGTTGGTACCATGATAATACTATGGTACTCTGATCATCTTTTTTTAATATACTGTAAATGCAGTAGCTGTTGTAACTAACATAACTGAATGTACAGTACACTACAATTCAAAAGTTTGGGCTCTTTAAATGTTTTTATTAAAAACAGTATAGAATTTTTTTTTATAGTAAAAACAGTCATATTGTGAAATATTTTTGCATTTTAAAATGTAAATTATTCCTGTGATGTCAGAGCTGAATTTTCAGCATCATTACTCCAGTCTTCAGTGTCACATGATCCTTCAGAAATCATTCTAATATGATGATTTGCTGCTCAAGAAACATTTCTCATCATCAATGTTTAAAACGGCTGTTTAATATTTTTGTGGAAACATTCTCTTAGGAATCTTTGAATAGTAAGTTCAAAAGAACAATAAATGTAAACGTCTTGACTGTTACTTCATTTCTTTTTCTTTTCTTTTTTATCTTACTGATCCCAAACTTTTGAATAATAGTGTATATGGTATTTACATGGTGCTTTGATGATAGTGTCAGAAAACACATTTTATGTTGCTGTTTTACTAACAGTATCTTTCATGATTAGTTCTAATAGCGAGAATCTGAATTCCAAGTAAACTAAATGGAATTCATATGTGCAGAGCACTGCAGTGGCAAGTTATTTCATGCTCTGAAATGACTTTCACAATAGTAGCTTGTGATGTTGCATAAATTTAGAGCCACACCCCAGTGAGAGAACGCTGTACTTTATGATCACTAAAAGATAAAAGAGCATCAAAACAACATGTTTTATGAAATTATTAAATTATGATTGCTTAATAATGACGTGTAAGAGTAATGTAAGAGTTGTAGTGCTTTTTCTTTTTATGTGGGTTCAGTTCATTTTTGTCCTTGATTGTTGTTCACCCAAAAATGACAGATCTCATTAACTCACACTCTTGTTGTGCCAAACTCATATGGTGTTGTTTTTGCATTAGCCCAAAATTGTAAAGAATCTTTTTACACTGATTTTCCAACAAAAAATAAATAAATGTATAAATATATGGGTTTGCAATGGCATGAGGGTAACAATTCCTTTAAAACGCAGGCTATAATCTTCACTTACGTAAGAGTCTTATAACTTTATGATTCAGACCATTTTTATTTTGTCTTCAGTGCATGCAGGGGCATGACAATGAAATAGCGAGGGGTAGCTCCATTAACCCGTGGTCCCATTTTTGGGCTAGTCTAAATGAAAAAGACCTCTTTCAAGGCAGCCCCCCTGCCTCAATGGAGATGGATGGGTCCTTTTTTTGGGTCTAACATGGGCTTTCAAGTGAAAGGACTGTTGTTAGGATTTGAGCTTTTGGCAACAAGAGAACCATCTCTTAGTGAGTCATATCTCTCGCTCTCGCTCTCTCTCGCTCTGTCTGTCTCTCTCTCTCTCTCTCTCTCTCTCTCTCTTTGTGCTGTCCTAGACACATTTTTTTCTACTTGGGCACTTTTACGAGATGATTCTTCCATCTGCACATCCTGTTGCTGAGTGACTGTATCTGAGTGTGTGTACAGGAAGACAGTGAAGAGAGGCCCTGTTTATTTTTCAATCTAGTTTTACCATTCAGGATTTTTGCACTTTAGTGCAAATTTCATCGCGCCTTGGTTTTTATGCTTCCCAGGAGAGTCATTTTGTTTTAAAAGCTACAGCAAATGATTCAACCTCTCTTCTGAAAAGCTAGTACAGTACAAAGATATGTGTTAATGAACCATTATTCACACCACACACCACACGCATGCACACACACGCACACACACACACTGTGAGCTGGTAGTTTAGTTTTTAGAGTTTACACAAGGGGGTGCTAACACTTGTTAAATCAACAAGCAGGCACAGTTATTAGTTGATGCTGGTAATGCCAAAATGGCCAAATACCATCTGATTAAATGGTTTCAAAAATTTATTGATTGGTTTATCATAATTCATCTTATGTGGATGTACAAGCTTAGTTGAAAGCACTTACAAAATTAATTTTCGATATGCATGTTTCCCCTTATCTTCTATTATAGGATGTCCTGGAAGTGGAGGTTAAAGACCCCAATGAGCTTGTTGGTAAGTATCAAATTCCCTCATCTTTAAGTAAAATATCTTTCCAAACATTGATCTGTGTTTTTGCTCAAGGTAACATGGTGCCAAGTGCTTTGTCAGAAAGTGGTTGAGGTGTGTGTTTGTGTATCTTAGCCGTGCCCAGGAAATGAGTGATCCAGGTTGGATTGCTTCAGTCCTGTTTTATGGCAACTCTGTTATATTAGTTTGATTATAGTGAGATTGTAAATCTCCAGAAAAATTTGTTCTGAAAGTGATTCCAACTAAAGGCACATTCACACCAACAACTAGAACAATAACTGTATTAGTGTCCACGTCATGTACAGTAATGTTCTGATTATAGAAAGCATGGGCTGCTGTTGTCACCTGTCAATTTAAATGCTCAAGCTCTTTAAAGGTGGGTAGATTCTGATTGGCTTTCAATATTTTTTATTGTTCATCAGCTGGACCCTTCTATTAGTGATTACAATAATATCTGTCCTCTGTATTGCTATCATTATAGGTGTGGTGTGGACTTCGTTATTTTCATAGAATTGTAACAATTATTATAACATTATAGTTATGGTCCTTGACGTGACTGGGTATCTCTTGTCAGTTGATAGTCTCCCATCTGCCTTATTGGCAATTTGTAAAGCATGTAAATTGTAGTATTAAAAAAATGTGTTATATACAAATGTGCCATTTATCAGCACTGAATGGAAATTAAAATAAATTGAAATTGTGTTTTAAAATACTTTACGTCAGCTTTAATATCTATGTGGTATTATTACTTCATCCTGATATAAAGAGAGTGCAGTTTTGTCTTAGTGAGAACTTTGTAATGTGCAACATTTATAAACAACATAATACATGTAGCCGGCACTGGAAGCTTGTGAAGTTTACATTCCTAAACTTTCCCTGTGTGTTTATAAATAAAAACTGTATTTATAATGCCAAATATATTTCTGATGCACCAGAATATTCTACTTTTACAATTGTAGGGAGTTACTGTAAACAAGACTTTTGGGCGAATAACTGAACGTTCCACTTTGTCTTGTTTTTCTCCACATTAAAATGTGAAAAGATCAGAATAGACTGTAGAAAGGAACGTCTTGCTGGAGACTCAAAGATTTGCTTTGTGGTTGGGAGACAGAAGATCTTTAGATTCGGCTCTAATTGTCCCTCCTTCTCTTTTTTGAGTCTTTCTGAGATGGGAGTTGGTGTATGGACTTTGTGTGTGATGGTGCCACTTGTTTGGGTGAACACAGCTCTGAAGATGCCTGAGAAATGAGTCACTTACAGTCAATGCATGATTACTCTGATGGAGAGGAAATGACAAAAAATATGACGCATGGGGAGAGATCTGCTGCTCAAAGATTAGCTAAAATCGCACTGTAAATTAAATCCGGAACAAGAAACATGGCTTGAAAAGCAGCAGTGGGGATTTTAGGGGTTTTATAGAAGACCCCTGTCTTGCCAACATTCCTGTGCACACTTGCTGCCTGCTGCTACCACATTTACTCTAATCACACTGTAATTAAGACATGCGTGAATGCTTCATAAAACAGCTTTCAGACCAACTACAGTTTAATCCACAACAGCCACAAATACAATCACAAAGTCCTGTAAACTGACAATTTTATACCAAAGTTATTACATTTTCTAAGAAAATAGGAGTTGTGTTTGGCTGTGTTGTAGGTATCTGCTGTGGTGTTGCTATGCAACTGCTATGCAATAGGGTTGGGTAAAAAATATTTATTTCTCGATTTTAATTCATTCTTAAATGACCAAGTCTATGCTGTTTTCAGTTGATGAGTGAACACTGTAGCACACTTACCATCCAATAAATCGCAGTAAGCTTTGTGCTTTATTTTTTATATAAGATTTCAAATTCTGGTCATTTTATTTACCACTTAAATGCTCTTTAATGCTGCATGGCAGATCATTGTTGCCGCCTCAGAACAAGCAAAGCAGCAGCCCGAAGCGCACGTCATGAACGGATCATCTCTTCCTATTTACTACTAGTTACAGCGCGAAATTAACATGAGTGAACATCAGAAGGTATGTTTAAAGAGACAGCAACTTACTGAAATCTGTATCAAGTTTTATATAATCCCTCAATTAAGTTTCAACCGTGCAAAGATGTCAGTAACCGTAAACGAATCACTTGTGCTTGTGAATCGAATCGAGAAATTTGTGTCATTACCCAGCCCTAGTTGCTAAGGTGTTCTTGGGTGGGTGCTTTATGTATTGCAATAAACATAAAATATTTAGTTCCTATATGCACTGCCTGGCCAAAAAAAGTAGGGATTTAAATAGGCAACTGCTTAGGAATCTATGATTGGGTCATTATTGCTGTGATTATTATGTTTCTAGCATGTTATTTGTTTGGCAACAGTTCTTCTAACCCTACTTGATGGAGTGTGTAGCTTTTCATTTCTTAAACAACCATGTAGGAACTAGGAAGAAAAACCATGGACATTCAACTCCCATCAAGAGTTGCATGCCTTTTTGGTCAAGATCTAGTCATCCCAAAGACTTTCAATGAATTTAAAATGATTCTTCTTCATTCTCCCAACCATTCTTTCACAATTTGAGCCTGATGATTCTTGACATTGTCATCCTGGAATATGGCCATGATGTGTCTTCAAACATGGCTGTTTAAGAAATGAACTTGGATGCACACACTCCATCAATTATAGTTAGAAGAACTGATGCCAAACGTATAACATGCTAGAAAATAATAATCACTGCAATAATGATCCAATCATTGCCTATTTAAATCCAAACATTAACTTTTTTTTTTTTTGGCTGGGCGGTGTATATAGACAGCAATCAATAGTTTTGTTTTTCTGCTCTGTCGTTTACAATGCTTCATGGGGTTGTAGTTCACTTTCTCACCTTTTGTCTTTTTCTCTGATTATCAAATACTATTTTTGTCTGATTTTGTTTCAAATCAAAGTTTGTAATTCACCTTATAAGAATAGGAAAGATACCTGAATAAGTGCCCTGGCACGGTTGCACTCTAGATGACAGTAAGTTAATGGGACTTTCCCCCCACCTTTTTTAAGTATGAGCAATAATAATAGTGAATCTGATTATTTTTAAAATGCCAAATGTGTATTATATACTTTTCTGCTTAGAGCAGCTCTACAGGTGTGCATGATCTGTTTTGCCACAGGGTTGTTCTCAAATGTTGAGTTTACGTAAGGCAGCTCTGGCTGAAAAATGCTTTTACCTTTCTGAATTTCCGTCCTACCTCAGCAAGTTTCCATCGCTAGAGGGCCTGTTTCTACATGTTTATGTCTGTGTATGTCTGTGCATTGCTTTGGGAAGTGTGCCACATCTGCAGTGCCCCACCCAGCCCTTCCCTGCTTCTGTGTGTGTGTGTGTCTGTCATGTGTTTTAACAAATGGAGGCTTGTTTTGGCCCACAGTCACTGCCTCAGACCTGCCCAGAACAGCAGCCAGGGGGTGTGAGAGAGGCAGATGGGGGAGGAAGGGTGTGTGGGATTGAGAGAGGAGGTGAGGTGAAAGGGAATTCGGCAGTGACCTGTTCCAACCAGTATGGTTTGAATAGTGTTCACTGCTGCATGTGTATGCAACCACAAATTCCATTTCTCCGTAATTCACTCCAGCGATGTCTGGCAAAGACTGCTGATAGACCCTTCTAGTTTGAGGGAATAAAGAAAAAATACAAAAACACAGTTCTTGCAAATGCTTACGAAACTGTAGTAGTTCAGTGTCACTTTAAGAATTTGAAAATAAAAAATATAGCTTGAGTTTAAGTTAGCATACGGAATCCAGAATGTTTGGGTGTTTGGAAACTTCATACCATCGATGGGAGGGTTTTCATTATGTTTTATTTCCTTTTTTATAGTAGTTTTTACCATGTGCTCTCTTTTTAAGTTAATTTGTTTGTATGAAATTATGTAAAAATCTATATTGAAGAAAAAATATGTAAAAAATTATGTATATTTTATTGGGGGGAAAATTACCAAAGAAAAATTGTTACCTCTATAAATAAACTTGCATCTTGTGTGTGTATATATATATACATATATATACATATATTTACACATTGAAGTGAATAACACTGATTATCTCTTCATCACGGCACCTGTTAGTGGGTGGGATATATTTGGCAGGAATTTAACATTTTGTCCTTAAAGTTGATCTGCTAGAAGCGGGAAAAAAGACTGGGTCAGAGCATCTCCAAAACTGCTGCTCTTGTGGGGTGTTCCTGGTCTGCAGTGGTCAGTATCTTGATTAATGTTGGGAGTGAAGGTTGTCCTGTGTGGTCCAATAAAACTACTGTAGCTCAAATTGGACTGGTTCTGATAGAAAGGTGTCAGAATACAAAGTGCATCACAGTTTGTTGCGTATGTGGCTGCACAGCTGCAGACCAGTCAGGGCGCCCATGCTGACACCTGTCCACCACCGAAAGCACCAAGAGTGGGCACATGAGGATCAGAACTGGACCATGGAGCAATAATGTTTTTTTACATGACATGTGGATGTTGCTTACCTGGGGAGCACATGGCACCAGAATGCACTATGGGAAAGCGAGCCAACGGAGGCAGTGTAATGCTTTGGGCAATGTTCTGCTGGAAACCTTGGGTCCTGCCATCCATGTGGATGTTACTTAGACAGGTACCACAATGGAAACGATATTCCCTGGTGGCTGTGGCCTCTTTCAGCAGGTTGGCAGCAAAAGGGGAACCAACACAATATTTTGGCGATCATAATGTTATGCCTGGTCTGTGTATATACACAAACACCACCCAGAACACTTTACCAACATGCTAGGAACAACAACATGCTTAGCAACTGCATAGCAATGCCCTGGCCATCCTAGCAGAAAGTTTGCATGGGCAATATCAACTGTTTTCTTGAAAAAACGTAGTTTGTTTTTATAAATGTATGACTTGCTGTCATTACTCTATTGCAGCATACCTGTTTATACTGTAAAGTAAATTGCGATATACATGTATTTACTGTCTTCAAATTAGTATTTTCTTTCTTCTTTACAGCGCAGTTCTCGGAGAAGGTTCGGAACATGTCTCCTGATGAGATCAGAATTCCTCCTGAACCTGCCGGGCGTTGTTCCAGTCATCTGCAGGTGAGATTGTTGCTCTGTTCTATTTGAGATGTTCTTGAATTGCTGCCATGGGGTCCAATGTGAGAAATTTTGAGCACTTGTTTTTGATAGAAGTCTCAGATTTCTGGTCCAGATCGCTTATGCATATTGCACAAATAAATAAAAAGACTGGGCCAAATCAATTCTAATCTGACTGGTAGGCTGATATGTCATTTCCAGGAGTCTGTGTTGAAAGCTGTGTTGAAGACTGCTGCACTGTTCATGTTTGTGAGATCCTTTTAAAATAAATGAGATCCGCAAGGACACTTACTTTTGTGAAAAATCAGAACTTAACCCGTGACTTTTGGACACAATTTTTGGAAATGATTTGGAAAGTCGTATAAGTCTTATTGAATAAATCTTAAAGGTAATTTAAACATAATACAATTTTTTTTAAATGAAAGGTTGTGTTTGTTAAAAGTAGTTAAGGCACTGTGAAATAACATGAGCAATAGTATTTTTAAGAACTAATATTAACAACAAAAAAATGTGCTGTAAAACACATATTGCTCATTGTTAGTTTAGAATGTATGCTGCAAAGTAGACCTTACTTTATGCCAATAGTATTTTCATGCTAAAATAAGTCATCATTAGTGTAATCATTAGTGTTACTTTTATTTGCATAAAGACTTTAGTGAATCAGATGCTAAAATCTGGTTTATTATAGTTCAAGCTAAAACCTTTAAAAAAATTCCATTACTTAAAATTAAATTAATATTAACTTTATTTAATTGCAGTTATTTGCAATTTTTAATTTAGTATAACTTGATGTTCTAAAATAACAGTAATATAAATGAATAAATTATATAGACATGTATAAAAAAACAACTAACTTGACAAAACGCACAACAAAATTACTAAACCTTTAACTAAAATTAAAATGAAATAATTATAATTATATATATATATATAATTTATTTATTTTTATTTTTTATTTCTATATAAAGATATATATATGTGTGTGTGTGTGTGTGTGTGTGTGTGTGTGTGTGTGTGTGTGTGTGTGTGTGTGTGTGTGTGTGTGTGTGTGTGTGTGTGTGTGTGTGTGTGTGTGTGTGTGTGTGTGTGAGTGTGTGAGTGTGTGAGTGTGTGAGTGTGTGAGTGTGTGAGTGTGTGAGTGTGTGAGTGTGTGAGTGTGTGAGTGTGTGAGTGTGAGTGAGTGTGAGTGTGAGTGTGAGTGTGAGTGTGAGTGTGAGTGTGAGTGTGAGTGTGAGTGTGAGTGTGTGTTAAAGTTCACCCAAAAATAAAAATGTCATCCAAGATGTAGGTGTCTTTGTTTCTTCAGTAGAACACAAATTAATATTTTTAACTCCAGCCATTGCGGTCTGCCAGTCGTATAATGCATGTCAATGGTAACCGATGAGAGTAAAAAAAACATACACGCACGAATCCATATCAAAACCCTCGGCTCGTGACAAAACATTTATGTCTTAAGACACAAAACGATTTGTGTGCGAAACTGAACAGTATTTATATAATTTTTTGTTGGACTATGTTCAACAGCCGTCAGCACGCGTGATGAGTGAGGTCAAAGGTACACAATATGGCGTAGAGATATGTGCGAGAGATCACTTCTGCCACTTGAATCTCTACGCCATGTCGTCTACATTCGTTGACTGCTGTTTGACATAGATCGCATTACATGTAAAAAAAATTATCGCTTCTTGTCTTAAGACATCAATGTGTCGTCACGAGCCGCAGGGTTTGATATGGATTCGTATGTGTATGTTTTTTTTACTCTCATAGCTCTCATACTCTCATCTGTTACCATTGACATGCATTATACGAGTGGCAGACCGCAGTGGTTGGAGTTAAAAATCTTCATTTGTGTTCTACTGAAGAAACAAAGACACCTACATGTTGGATGCCCTGGGGGTAAGCAGATAAACATCACATTTTTATTTTTGGTGAACTATCCCTTTTAATTAAATTAAAAATAACAATGCCTAAAACAACACAGACTGTGCATGCAAATAAACAAAATGATCGGTGCTACTCATTCTTGGTGAAATCCTTTTTTTCTTTTTCCGTATGCCAGCCATAAAACATTCTCTCAGCTCCTCTGTTTTGGTTGGACTGCTACTCCTTGTCAACAGTCATAAAAAGAGAGAGATCATATGGGTTCATTGTCTTAGTTCTTGGCAAAGTTTTTAGACCACATATTCTGATCCTGGCTAGCATGTTTTATTTCAGGGTGTGGCACTGGGTGGGACTTAAGGGGGTGGAAGGTTGTGGGTGTCAGTCTTTTAGGTGTTTTGCCTCGCCCGGGGGTAAGGACTGGCAATTTGCCCAAAATCATGCAACTTACATGCTGTCAGCACATGTCCAAGGGTGTAAACATTTGAGGTCAGTGATTTGAAAACCATGTTGATTCAAAGGTCATATTTGAACTTACCGCTTTAGAATAATGTGGTTTGTTCATATTTATTCGCATCTCATTGTCAAATTCCTATTAATCGTACCACTTCCTGTTGTGGCTCTGTCTCTCGTGAGCTGTTGGGGCAGGTGTGCACGGGTGTGGTTTGCACACTCTGTATCGTACAGCGTAGTACTGATAGATAGGCTGTGCTTTTCCATGTCATGATGTATATCCTGTCCTTGTGGCTACACTTTTATCACTGCTCAGACATGATCCTCATTCCCTTGTACACCTCAGTCGGTCTTCCTGCTAACTTTCTTGTAGTACATTTTGTACAAATGAAGTAAGATCAGTGTCTTAACTGTCAACAAAGGACTTTTATTTTTATTTTATTTGACTTCTT
Source organism: Gobiocypris rarus (assembly GCA_023029165.1). Taxonomy (NCBI): domain Eukaryota; kingdom Metazoa; phylum Chordata; class Actinopteri; order Cypriniformes; family Gobionidae; genus Gobiocypris; species Gobiocypris rarus. Next base: position 8,656,510 of record CM040928.1, read on the forward strand.
GGAATGTGAAGGAAAACTGAAAATGGCACATCTCCAAGTGCTTCTTGGAGTCCGGTTGTCAAAAATCACCCTCTAGTTCTAGAAACTCAGTCGCACAAAGACTTTATTCATTCTTAGTGTCTCACAACACTTGGAGCAAAGCAGTATTTTTCTTGTTTTGTAGTGCACATTTTAAAATAAAAAAGACAATTTGATCATTTAGCAAGATTATACATGCATTTATTTTCAATAATGATGATCAGAAAAATAATTAGATGAATAAGATTGTTGTGCCTTTTCTGTTTGCAGGAAAAGATCTTTAAACTTTACGAGCGGAAGCTTCATGGAGACTTTGATACAAACAGCCATATTCAAAAGAAGAAAGAGTTTCGCAACCCAAGGTCTGGAGATAACAAGTGTTAATGACCCATCATGCACCAGACATAACCTTAAGCAGATTATAATTTAATATTGTTTTATTTGTTTGCAAACTAACCATGTGTTTGTGTTTATAGTATTTATGAGAAGCTAATCCAGTTCTGTGGAATTGATGAACTTGGAACCAATTATCCAAAAGTATGTAATGCTTACCTTTTAATACCATGTAAACACAAATTGCTGTTTTATAAAACTTTTGTTTACTTCACCATAGGACATGTTTGACCCCCATGGCTGGTCAGAGGATTCGTATTATGAGGCACTTGGTACGTTTTGCTTGAAATTAGATTTGACATTTCAACTCGTATGGATTACATTGTCTACATCTGTTAACCATTTGTGTGCTGTCCTCTCCACAGCCAAAGCTCAGAAGGTAGAGATGGACAAACTGGAAAAAGCCAAAAAGGAAAAGACCAAGGTTAAAACCTTGAGGCACTCCACCTATTATTACTATTATTTATTTATTTTTAAATATTAAAAGGTTTGTTTGTTTTGTAATGGCCAACACCTCACTGATGTTTTACAATGTGTCTTTAGATTGAATTTGTGACGGGCACCAAAAAAGGCACCACTACTAATGCAGCAGCTCTGGCCACAAACACAACAACTGCCTCATCCACAGGTACAATGCATGATTGAATGTTTGATGCAAAAATCAGGGCTTTAAACATTTAAAGTGAGGAAATTGCATCATAAATAGGCTGTTGTAGTATAATAACAGTCTATTCAACTGATTATTATTTATTATTATTATTATTATTATTATTATTATTATTGAAAAAATGTATTACTAAAAAAATATGTAAAACAGATATACCTTTCCCTGCGAAAATGTATCTTATTTATCTAATAAAATTATTTGAATAAATAAATAGCTTATGGGTTTTAGGTCACACAAAGTGAATATGGTATTTAAAAAAAAAAAAAGGTTTTACTATAAAAAGTCTGAAAAAAGTATTTTTTCAACAGTATTATTCAGCATTTATAAGAGATAAAATTAGTCAGTATTTATATATTTTGATTAGTTGTATAAGCCATTTCTAAAATATTTTTGATCATGAAATGCATACGTTTAGGGCTGCCACTAACGATTATTTTGGTATTCATGTAATCGGTTGATTATTTTGCAGAATAATCAAGTAATCCGTATTTTTTTTCTTTTTTCTGAGTGAACAATAACCATTAAAATGACTTAAAATACATTGGTGTAATAACAATGAACCAAATAATAATTGCATCAAAAGCAAGACATAATGTAATATACATAATATAAACAATCATCTTATGTACATCATGTATTATAACAAATGCCTACAGAGGGCGCTAATGGCCTAGTGATTGTTGTTACACTTTACAGCAGATCAAATCCTTATTTAATATTGGCCAAGCAACATTTAATTCAAATGTCCACTTAAATATATAATATTTGGCCACTTATTTACGATAGAAATGCTACAGCCACTGTAATTTCTTGAAGAAGAACATTGTATGTAGATAGAAATGGCTCATTCTAAGGTAATAAAAAACATAATGGTTCATTATGAAAGGTCTTTTCTACAGCACTGAAAACATAGTTATGTATATTATATTGAATTTCTGTTAATAGATCCTCCTAAATATTAAACAGTGGACCATTTAAAGCTTCACCCTAAAACCCTCAGTGCGTATATAGTTATATAAGCGAATCTCAGCTTTTGTGATTTCACAATAGCACCATTGAAAACTAATAATGCCATTCATGGAATCTCATCCGTGGAATTTGCCACTCCCGACAGGCAAATTGCAATCAAGTCGAGTACTCTAATTTAATTGAGGATTTGTGACAGCCCTACATTAAGTTGAATTATAAGTCAGTCTTTGGTTAGTGCTACTGTAAACAAACCTAGTTGATTTAAACCAGAGTGTTTTGACCCAGCAGATGCTCAGAAGAGGAAGAGCAAATGGGACTCGGCAGTGCCAGTGACCCTGGCACAACCCACCCTCCTCACCACCACTGCCACCCTCCCTGGAGTCGTCTCTGTGACCACAACAGCAAGCGGCACCAAGACCACAGTCATCTCTGCAGTGGGAACCATTCTCAAAAAAGCTAAGCAATGACACAGGGAAAAAAAAGTGTTGAAAAACGACAGGGGGTTTCATAGTCATATTTTGATAGTCAATGGCAGCGCCACATGTAAACCACATGAGCAACAGCTAATTTTAACTGTCTGGCAACTGGAATAGATGGTCCTTATCTCATTTTCAGAAAGAGAATATTTTGGATACATCTTTGTAACGGCATAATTGTACCAGACATTCGTGTTCAACTTTGACTATCTATTTCAAATGCATTCATCTGATGGTTTTTTTGTAGTTAAACTTCTCTTACTTGTCTTTTCCCAGATGTTTTCCATTGAATTCATGTATGTAAAAACTATCCTGCAGCTGTCAAGTCATCTGAACTTTCATGTCCAACATATGAAAACTCTTTCAAACCTGCAATAATTTATCGAGTGATTTTTGCATTTTATTTTTCCTTTTAGTAATCATTCAATGTTTGATAGAAGTCCAGTCAGGTTTGCCTACTGTCTGTTTCCATTTTCATGTTATGGATAGGTCACGTCACACAGTCCACCAATTAAACATCACTGGAGTATTCATTTGGTATTTTACCACAACTGATCAGGGCTAATTGACTGTGTTATTGCATTTATTGTATAGACAGAAGGGGGTCTTATCATTTAGTGCAAGTTTATTTTTACAGGTTTTTTTCTGCCATTTCTTTCCTTTTTATTTAATTTTAGCAATGCAAGTAGATCCTTTTTAAACATGTATATATTAAAACGACTCTGTGGCTTCTCTGTAGCTCAGCAGTGTAAAATAAATGTTTTTTTGTATAATTGCAAAGCTGTTGAATTTATAAAACTCTGCTTTCTGTGTTTAATTCAAATCGGAACGGATAGATGAAGAAACAGGCATAGAATGTGATGTCGATAGTGTTGAAGAACTTTGTGGAGGATGAGGAATGTGTTTTTTGGTTCTGAAATTGGAAGATGGTGTGCGTTTACTAGATGGATTACTGATTTATATCCACGCAATACCTTTTCCATTCTGAACTTGAGCCATCCAAACTTTCGTTCAAGCTAAGAAATCCTGAGCAATGAGGTTATTTTCTGGCACTCTCCCTTGGTCATATTTAAAACCTTCTGCTGAGAATGTGGTGGTAGAGACTAGTGGTTAAAGATGTGAGCTTGATAATCAGAAGGTTGCGGGTTCAAACTTACGGCAATTGATTTAGATGCTTTACTCTAATTGGTGGTTACTCTAAAGACAGTGGTTCCCAGCACTGATTCTGCTGCCCTCTCCCCCCAGCACTGCACAGACTGAGGATATCTTTTGTGTGACACACCCATTTCAGGTCTTGGAGTCTCTAGTGATGAGCTGATGACCTGACTCAGGTGTATTTGATTAGGGAGACATGCAATAATTATGTGCAATGTTGGGGGGTGCTAGGACCTGGGTTGAAAACCACCGCTCTAAGTGGACTATTCTTTCAGATGAAACATTGCATAAGTTATCAAATTAGTGTTACATTAGAACGAATGACACAATTCATAAAATGGTTAATTTACCGTTCAATAGTTTCAAGCAATCATTCAAGAATTCAAACATTCACTGATTCTACAGAAGGAAACATGATGTATTAAGAGGCAAAAACTTTTAAACAGGATGAAGATCCACATTTATTTTGTTCTATCTATCTACAGTTTTATGCAAAGGTTTGGGCACCCCTGATAATTATCATAATTTCAGTTTATAATCTGCTGGGTTTTCAAAGCCACAACTTCATTTGGATATAATTTATACCTTATGAAAACAGTAACATTTATGTTCTGAAATAACATTTATTGAATCAACAGAAATAATACAGTTTGAGTCATAACAAAAACAGACAGGTGCAAAAATTCTAGAACATTGTATCTGTATCTGTGTCTGTGCATGAATTCCTTGGTAGATTTGGAGGAATGCTTTGGATCATTGTCCTGCTGAAACAACCAACCCCGGTGTAACTTCAACCTCTTGACTGATTCTTGAACATTGTTCTTAAGAATCTGCTGATACTGGATGGAATCCATGCGACCCTCAACTTTGGCAAGATTCCTAGTACCTGTGCTTGCTACACAGCCCCATAGCATGATGGACCCACCACCAAATTTTACAGTAGGGAGCAGGTTCTTCTCCTGGAACGTGGTGTTCTTTTTCCGGCATACAAAGCGCTTCTGGTTGTGACCAAATAGCTCTCTTAGTTTCATCTATCCACAGCACATTATTCCAAAATGATTCTAGCTTGTCCAGATGAGTCTTTGCATACCTCAAACGACTCTGTGAAAAGAGAGGACTGTGGAACGATGTACAATGACACCATCAGCAGCAAGATGTTCTTGGAGCTCTTTGGAGGTGGTCTGTGGTTTGTCTGTGATATTTCTAACCATCCTTTCAGCCTTTCAGATATCTTTCTTGGCCTGCCACAGCTTTCCTTCACAAGGACTGTTCCTGTGGCCCTCCATTTTAACTATATTTCTCAACTGTAGAGACTGGGACCTTAAACCTTTGTGATAACTTTTTATATCCTTGTCCTAATTCATATTGATTAATTATCCTAGTTTTTAAGTCATTTGTAAGTTCTTTTGAGGTTCCCATGTTGCTACTTTCAAGTAGAGAAGCAAAAAGAAGCAGAACTAGCAATCAGCTAACTTGAATATCCTTTTTCATGATTGGTTGCACATGTGTTTTCAGTCTAATGTTCATTGAGCCAATTACATCAGTTTTGTGTTGCAATCAATCAGCATTAAGTGACTACAGGTATTCAAATCAACACAATTGAAAGGGTGGCCAAACTTTTCCACTGCCTATTTGTCACATTTGATTTTATTTCATACAACTCAGTGCTGCTACACTAAGAATTAAGACACTAAGTCTGTCTGTCTGTCTGTCTGTCTTTTATTCTATCTGTCTATATATCTGTCTATCTGTCTGTCTGTCTATCTTTTATTCTATCTGGCTATCTATCTGTCTGTCTGTCTGTCTGTCTGTCTGTCTTTTATTCTATCTGTCTGTCTGTCTGTCTGTCTGTCTGTCTGTCTGTCTGTCTACCTACCTACCTACCTACCTACATACATACATACATACATACATACATATCTATCTCTATGTAAATAATGTTATGTTAATTATTATTATTTATTTTTTTCATCTAGTGCTGCCCTTTGGAAGCAACAAAAGATACTTGCATGTTTACCAGAAGACAAATTAAGTACAATTTACCTTTATCTTCAAATTCATAAAGTTTTCACCCCAATGCTTAATACATTGTATTTCCTTCTGGAGCATCAGTGAATTTAAAAAAAAAAAAATTTAATCCTTTTTTTAAAAGTCCTCAGTGTGAACAAATGGATCTCAAAATCATACAGTCCCTCCTGAAAAGGGTTCCGATATGCAGAAGATGCTGGAAAACGGCACGACCTGATTTTTCTGAAGAACATTGGGCAGTTTAACTGCTGGCAAAGAAGGGACTCATGAATAACCATCGCAGAACACAAAAACAGCCGTGGATCATCCAGGTCGACACAGTATTAAGACTCAAGGGTTCATAAACTTTTGAACGTGGTTATTTTTATAAATTCAGCTATTAGTCTTGTGAACTATACACTGTAAAAGGTTGCTGTAAATTTTACAGTAACTTACTGGCAGCTGGATGCCAGTAAGTTACTGTAAAAGTGTTTACAGTATCATTACTGTAATTTAATTTACAGTAATAATAATGTATACTGTATTGTTATTTACAGTATGAGTACTGTATTTTTATTTACAGTACAAGTACCGTATTTTCATTTACAGTAATAATACTGTATTGTTATTTACAGTATGAGTACTGTATTTTCATTTACAGTACAAGTACTGTATTTTTATTTACAGTATTGGAATTAATTTTCTATTACAGAATTATATATTTTTACGATTTGAGTTTAGCTTAATTTACTTTAAACAAAATTAATTTAATTTTAATCTACATGTCACAGGTAAGGTTGCAATAAAGTAGATGAAACGGATCTAATCACAGCAGTCAGTTTTATTTAACACAGAACTCAAAATACTCAGAAAACAAAGGAACAAAACAACCAAACCAAACACAGAGTTTAAAAAGACAAACCAATTAATGAAATTAACAACAGGTGTAACTGATATTTAAATAATGAAAAACCACGACAGCACTGTAAAATGTTTTTTACCCCCCAAAAAAAGTTGTCATTAAAATATGCTGTTTAATTGTTTAACTGTTTAACATTTACTTTAAAAGTACATTTTACAAATGTGTTTGAATTCATCCTCTGTATTTAACATGGCTAAAAATGTAAACATGCTGAAAAGCAGAACAAGCCTTCAATAATTGTGCCAAATCGAAGTCAACAAGCTCTCTGATGAAAGATGCCACAAGGGGATTTAGGCTGGCGATTTTTCTCTTGACCCTTTTTTATGAAGGTATTTTTGGTGCAAAACAACTGAACACGTGCAGTGGAATTTGTAGTTGTAGAGCATATCCACACATGTGTATCAATAAATTTGAAGTCACAGAGAAAAATCTTTTAGGAGTTGTAAAATGTAAAATGGAAAAATGGAAAATGGAAAAATGGGTTGTAGCTCGTTACGTTCTGAGGTTAGTGTTTTAACAACGTTTAGCTCTCGAGTTATTAATCCGGGAAGTTTGAATCTATGAATATATTGGCAATTTTATTAAGTCTAAGTTCAAAATAAAACTCTAAATCCTCCCTTCCTACTTATTTTCCACCACTGTCTCGTTCCGTGCGGGACTCCGTGCAACCGAGCTCTTCTGATTGGCTCTCTGCTCTCTGAACAGTCACAGGGGCTGCCGCTACCTCACAGATGCACAAATCACTTTTGCTCCACATTTCGCGTAGTATTTGGTACAAAAGTGAGAGCGTGCGGAACCTGTCATGTGAAGGCGGAAAAACTGCGTCCGAGACTTGTAGCAGCAGATTCAAGCACTTGTAGAAATTGGACTTGTGAATGTGTTGGGAAAATATCCAAGTATATCCAAAATATCCAAAGTAATGTATTTGTGATCAAATATTCTACAAGTGTGGAACTCTCATTGCATGGATTCATGTATTAATTTATGGATGTGCAAAATCTGTCCGTGACTTCACATTTTGATACGGGTGTGTGAATGCGTTTTGCACCATATACACTGCAGACACTGGAGCAATAATGTGCGTATGAGTTTCTTGATGTGTGATTCGTAGAATAGGATTTGTGCACCTGCAGTGAAGAATGTGTGAAGGTGTAACTGTTGTGTTGTGTTTGTAGAAATCTACAATTTTACAACTCCTAAAAAATTTTCCCTGTGACTTCAAATTTATTGATACACGTGTGGATATGCTCTACAACTACAAATTCCACTCGCACACGTGTTCAGTTGTTTTGCACCAAAAATACCGTCATACTTTTTCCAGATGTCCGGCTGATCTGTGATTTTGATTGGCATTTGGTGCCATCAGGGTTTATTCTCAGAATGAACCTGCAAGCACAAGAAAGAACACATTTATCAAACCACTGCTTTCCAAACAGTCATAACATGGTGCTCTATGCACTTTGATGTTAATAAAAGCAATATGTGCTATATAAATAAATAAGTAATTGTACATTGTAGACAGATTATAATGGAACTTTGAGATTGCAATTAAAACGAGGGACACATTTTTAGTGATTATAAAGGGACAGCTCTTTGCTTGCTTTCTGCCATGCCAACTCAAACATCCAGTAGCCTAAGCTTGATTTTCTGTTAAAATTAACAGTGGTTTGTGAATGAAGATAATTTATCAGGAAACACTTATGTGATTCAGTACGGTGACCGAGAGGACATGTTCGGTTCACTTAGTTTTGTTGTGGCCACAACATATAAACTCGTGGGAACGTGATATGTTGTTGCCACAAGATATTAATTCGGGAAAGTCAAATTAAAGGGATAGTTCACCCAAAAATACAAATTTTATGTTTATTTGCTAACCCCAGTGCACCCAACATGTAGGTGTCTTTACTTCTTCAGTAGAACACAAATGATGATTTTTAACTCCAACCATTGCTGTGGGCCAGTCATATAATCATGTGGATGGGTAACAATTCTATAAGAGCAAAAAAAAAAAAACATGCTTAAACAACATGTACAAAGAGCCCTGTGGCTCATGACGACACATTGATATCTTAAGACACAAAACGGTCAGTTTGTGTGAGAAATCAAGCCGTATTTATATCATTTTTTACCTCAAATACAACGCTATATCCAACAGCCTGGAACGTGCTTCACTTCCGGTAAGGTCAATAATACACGCACTGGATATACGAGCCAGAGCGTGGATATTTAAAAGTGAATTAACTTTACGATGTTTTTTTTTTTTTTTCTCTAATAGAATTGTTACCCATTCACATGCATTATGACTGGCCCACAGCAACGGTTGGGAGTTAAAAATCTTAATTTGTGTTCTTCTGAAGAAGTAAAGACACCTTCATGTTGGATGCACTGGGGGTAAACAGATAAACATCACATTTTCATTTTTGGGTGAACTATCCCTTTCAGTCGTGGAATGCGATAATTAATCGTGGCCACAAGATCATTTTGTTGAGTTAACGACATCATTATGCCGTGGCCTCGACTTCATATTTTGAGAGAAAGACATCTATTTCTCGTGGCCACAAGTTATGTTTAGGGAACCACACCGGTCAGTATAGCCTACTGTAACCACAGCAGTCGGAGATGGAGATGACTAATGAAACATCATTTTACTTTGAATCAGGAATGGCATATATAGTGCAGTCTCTGGCATTAAGACATGGTTATGTTATTAAGTGAAAGACACTGAAGCGCATGCTTAAGTTGAATGGGCTTTTTCGTCGGAAATTTGCTGGCTTGAATGAACCAAAAGCCATCGCGCAAAAGGAGCGTGCGCAGCGTGTTAACGCTATCGCCCCAGTTTCTACAAGTCTAGCTCCTTTTATCAGGAACAAATGGCCATAACCTGCAAATAGACATAACATTTTGTGCGTGGTAAATGACGTGATTTCAATCATGGTTATTATATTTGACAGATTATATCTTATCCACTCATTTTTCCTATTGAAATGCCTTTAAATGGCAAGTTAGACCAGTAACATAGTTATACACTTGCCAAAAAGTGACTTAAAGCCTCCACTTATTGATTGAACTGTTCTTTCTGCCTGTTCATTCTTCATGATGGTTATAAGCTCATTCAGTCCTTTTTACTTATTAAAGGGTCAATCAATACACTTTACACCAAGAGAACACCTGACCGTGATCAGAGTCAGTCAGCATGGGTTGTGTGTTTTGTGTAACTTGAAAATTGTAAAATTAGGATAAGAAGCCGGGAAATAAGGTTTAGAAAAAAAAAACATGAGCTGTCTCTCTCGCTCGCGCTCTCTCAGCAATTTAGAAAGTGGGCAGATTTAATGCAAGCGCACGGTAATAATGTAAATATATTTCAAATCAGCAACAAAATCTCAGGTGAACTGTCAAATAAATGTTTTCTTAACACTCAATTTGTGTAAAAAGGCTCATATTTCAGGTTGCTCCAGCTAACGCACAAGTGCAGTCTCGAGCGCGTGGCATGTTTCTATAGCAACACGAGCTTCCGCAGTGACTGTAATGACTTTAAAAATAATATGAATGAACCGTCTTGTTTAATCTTAAAGTGTTGGTAGTCGGACTCGGCTCACAGAGATTATAGCAAATAAATAATGTTAACGTCAGCGGCCATGGCACCATACGAGCAATCGTTATTAGTTCAAAAGGACAAATAGTCAAAGTTATTATGCGTTTAGGCATTTCTCGGATCTGCGCGAGTCCGGGTCCAGCTTTTAAAATAATAGACGGGTCCGGGTCAGTTCTGTGTAGAACATTACGGGTCTCTTCGGGTTCGGATATGAATTTTTGGACCCGTGTAGACCTCTAGTTTGCACACAAACTGCGCAACCATCTTGACTGTTGCTTTTTAAAACCGTCTGTAAACGATAAGGTTATCGTTTGAATATAAGAGTCATATAATCACCAGCTTCTGCTTACCAGTTTCCTCAGATGATGGTAACCGCCAGAAAATAGCTCCAAGACACCTCCGACCTTCCAAATGGCGGTTTTAACAGCAAACTTTAAACAAAACAAAAGATTCACTTCAAAATACTGTAATTACAACCTCCGTCTTTAGTGTTGCCTCACTTTTCTTTCGGTATTTTAAGATAGTTTGCTGTTCACGTAAAGTCCTCCTGCTTAGCTAATTTACATTAAAGAGGTATAGGAACATTAAAAGAGCTTTTTTCCCCGTTTCACTAACTATTAGTCAATGTAAACTTTATTCACCCTGTTGAAGTAAATCACAAGGTTGACGGCAGTCACGTAACAGTTAACCACCCGCCTTGACAAACAGGCAGAAAAAAAGGCTCTTGACAGGAATTTGCTTAACTCACTCAATTTGCAGTACTGGTTCATGTTAGGTTGTTGTTAATAAGTGAATGCATTTGAAAATATCTCAGTTTTACATAAAATAATGACAGAAATAATACTAACCTCTTTGTTGAGTCTTTCCTCAGTAGTAGCCCCACCAACCGAAAAAAAAAAAACTTGAATTCTTCATTGTCATTGGTCAGTTTTTCGGGCATTGTCGCTACTGTAAATCGATTTACAGTAGAGAATAATTACAGTAGTAAACATATATTTTCCCATAATCCTTTGCTATTAACAGTATTTTACTGTTGGTACATTTTACAGTATTATACTGTACATATTACAGTAAAATACTGTTCAAATTACAAAAATCCGTTACAGTGTATGCAAACATCTTTTATGTAAAATATCTTATTCAGGACCGTACTAAATATAAAATAGCATGCATTTTGTATGATTCATCTTTTGTTAAAATCATTCATATTCGGGTGTGTACAATTTTGTGCAAGACTATATGTTTGAGGAAACTTCTTTGATGAATAGAAAGTTCACAAGATGAGCATTATTTGAAGTGTTTTTGTAATATTTAGATAAATTTAATGCATCCTTGAATAAAAGTATTGTTTTATTTAAAGAACATCTTTTCTCACCTTGCAAACGTTTGAACTAATATATTCCCCAGTTTACCCCTTAACTTGACTCGGCTTAACCATAATATTCTTTTCTTCATTGCTATTATAACCTCATCAAAACATATTCTAAATGCTTTCTCCTCATTTCAGTTGATTAGCAGACATTATGAAATATAAATGGCATTTGATAGATAGAGTGGTGGCTCATCTTACCCCACTCTCTCCTATTGGCCCGTCAAACTGTATGTTCTGATCAAACGCAAGGCTTTATAGTTGTAACAAAGGGTGTTTTTACTACTATTCGATTTTTGCATGGCCCCATGTAAATCATTTGATTGACAGGAGTGAGTTTGCCAGCTGAGATTGAGAGATGGGGATTGTGCGAGTGCAGTGTGGTGACTGTGCGTCAGGGTGACTCAGATTGAAGACACACCCGGTACAAGCCCTGACTGCACTGATCTACTGTTGAATCCAGCCACGAAGGTTTACTCATGCACTGCACATAATTATGTTTCTACCAAGTATTTAAACATGCATAGTGATTCAATGATTAAACCAGAACTTGACCATTTTTTACCTTCCTGTGTTACTGTTTTGAGAGCTAGTATTTTAATTCTAGACACTTACCAAATGTTTTTGACAATAGCAAAACCCATACATACCACTGGGGCACTTTTTTTCTTTTTCTTTAAAAAAAAAAGCAAGTACAATATAGGTATTGGATCATAAATATTGGTAGAACCTATGAATGCACAGACAGTTTCATATTGAACATTGTTGCTGGTGGTTTTGGTTTTCAAGATCAGAAGACATCATAGCATTGTTTTTTATTGTTTATTTTATCATTATTATTATTATTATTATTTTAGTTTTCAACATTATTAGGATTTGCTCATTAAATTACATAAACATATAGACAAATTACCTCTTTAAAGCATAGGGTCAGTTTTTAATGTTTGTCAAAGAAGTTTCTCTTACTCACCAAGACTGCATTTAATTGATCAAAAATACAGTAAAAAAAAATCTTGATACAGTAAAAAAACAGTAATATTGTGAAATATTACTGTTTTAAAATACAATTTTCAGCGTCATCACTCCAGTCACATGATCCTTCAGACATCAGATATGCTGCTCAAGAAACATTTAGAATTATTATCAATGATGGAAACAATAATGCATGCTAAATATTTGAATTATTTTGAAATGAAAAATAAATATTTTGTAACATAATAAATGTCTAAAAATGTATTGTAAGTGAAAGAATTAATCAATCTTACTGACATTACACTTTTGAACGATATTTATGCCTGTATCTGTGAAACCATGCATCTCACGGACGTGGACTTTTCCTATTTTGTGATGTAATATACACTTTTTTTTCCTTTCTTTCTTTTTGCTGGGGAATTTTGCTCTTTGGAGTCTGACTCTTCAGATTTGCTACTTTTTGATCTGGTTTCAATGACACAGCTAGCTAGCCGTTTTCATTTGTCCAGCCTGATTACAAATAACAAAAGAAAGTAATAAATTCTGAGTGAATCTTTTGTCATGTAAATGATGGAGCCGTTTGCCTCTCAAAGAGCGGTTGCCAAAAATGTGCGTAATGCAGAGCAGGGCGTTTGAAAGTGCAAGGAAAATGTGAATTTATGAAAGCATGGATGTTTGTATGTATGATACATAATATTTGAGCTGACTTGGAACGCGCCAATGATGCCCACAGATGTTTTCTAGGAGCTCGCTGAGTTTTGACACTGACTGAAGTACTCTGTGAGGAGGTGAGTTAAATTTACTTTTGTTTGAGAAAACCATGCTCGTGTTCAATATTGTAAGTGTCATAAAATCACGTTTAAACTATTTGCAGAAGACTTGTGCTTCATGGGTGGTCGGATATGTCATGGGAAATCCTGAGAGAAATGTTTCTGACCGCTGAGGGGGAAACAGTATTTGTTGTGTTTGTATAATGTGGTTGGTTATATGTATTTTATAAAACATATGCTCAAGGGCTGAAATATACATCCTGCTAAGAAAAAATACCGTGGTAACCACGAGTTCCTTTCTTGGTTACACTTTATTTTCAAGGTGTCTATTTTCAGGGAGTAATATTAAGTTACTGCATGTATAGCTACTATAGGGTTAGGTTAGTTTGGTTTAGGGTTGGTTGCATGTAATTATGCATTATTAGAGTTATTACTATAGTAACTGCATGTAACATAAGAATCACACTGAAATAAAGCGTTACCACTTTTATTTTTACTATATTGTACCTACAATAAAACTGTGGTATTGGTCGCCACTGTCGTCAGCAAAATAAATTAAACAATGACATTCTGAAAGCTGCTTACACTTAAGGAATGTTTTTTTGTTTATTTTTATTTTATAAATACATATCCTATGTTTTTTTCAAATGTTATTTTGGTGAGCAAGAGAGACCTGCCTGATATGTTTGATAACCATTATCTTTAGCAGATCTCATATTATTATTAGAGTTAAATTAGTAACAAATACAGTAACTGCAACTATGGTAACCATGTTTTCTTTTTTTTTTTTTTTTTTTTGGTGGGAAGGGAAATCCTGAGAGGGATGCTCTTGACCACTAAAGGAGGAAAACAATATTTATTTTGGAAATCGTGTCCGAAATTGGCAGAAGATATAATAATAAGACATGTTTTTTGTTCTAAGTGCAAAAATGTGCACAAGACTTAACAACAAGCCTGTTATATTTGGTAGGCAATATATTGTCCGTTTCATTTGTATCTTTGTGCTGATTTTAAACATGATATGAATTCAGTCTTTATAAACAAAAGGTCTGAATGTGAATTGGATGTCTCCTTAAGGCCAATAACTATGCTTTATGTACTTTGATGTTTAAAAAAAGAATTATCCAAGGGACACATTCAAGCATGTGAGGAAATGCACTTGGAACTTTTATTTTTATTTTTATGTCCGGCAATGGCAGTAACAGCTAAGGTTTTCCACAGGTCCTCCCAGCGGGACAGCTGTACCACACACATCCCTTTCTAACGTTTCACTGAGTGCCAGGCAGTCTGATTGTTACTTTGGGAAGGACACACCTTGTTTCTGACTCATTGTGTTTAGTGTTATGCATCTGCCCTGCGGGAATGTGGTTCCCATGATTTCTCGTTGCCATGGTTTGTCCATGTGCTTTTACTGTGTGTTTTCAGCTTGTGAATTTATTTAGTTTGCGTTAGTTGGATGAATAATTGACACCTGGTCTGTCTATGTATCATGCATCAGTCTATCAGTCCCTGCATTTATCTTTCCCTAACTCACAATTTAATTTGGATGTATTGTTGTTAGTATTGTTTGGTTTGCAAGCTTTATCATGGCATTAAATTAATAACAGTTACTGTTGTAAGATTACTTTGCTGTTTGTTTACTTTATGTTGTTGTTTCTATCTATAGTATCTATCTATCTATCTATCTGTTTTTATCTATCTATCTGTCTATCGTTCTGTCTATTGTTCTGTCTATCATTCTATCTGTCGCTCTGTTGCTCCATCCATCCATCTATCGTTCATTCTATCTGTCGTTCTGTCTGTTGTTCTGTTGCTCCATCCGTCTGTCTATTTATCTATCTATCTCTATCTATCTATAGTTCTGTTGCTCTTTCTATCTATCTATCTATCTATCTTTCTATCTATCTATCTATCTATCTATCTATCTATCTATCTATCTATCTATCTATCTATCTATCTATCTATCTATCTATCTATCTATCTATCGTTTTATCTATCTGTCATTCTGTCTGTCTGTCTGCCTGCCTGCCTCTCTCTCTCTCTCTCTGCCCCTCTCTCTCTCTCTCTCTCTCTCTCTCTCTCTCCCTCTCTCCCTCTCTCCCTCTCTCTGCTGATCTGGTAGAGGTCACTGACCTGGTCAAGTTGTAAATGGAAAACTGTTGCTTTGTTCCCGCTGCACAGGAATGCTTGTTTTCACCACTTTCTCTCTCTGTCTCCTCATTTCGAATGCTGTCCCTGTCTCGCCTCCTCTCTTGCTGTCTCAGATTCTCTTTTCCCTCTTGAATTAGGGCACATTTTTGTGGCAGTGACATTTGAAAGACTTCAAAGGCAATGCGCAGTGAGCGCTGTTAAGTTTAGTGTGTGAAGCCTATCGGATTGTTTTTTGTGCATTCCTCTGGGTTTAGTTGGTTGCTTTCAAAACTATCCTCGTCGTCCTAAAGTGTGATAGGGCACGTGTTTGTGTGCATGTGCAGAAATGAGTGCGGCAGTGATTCTTTGTACCCTGCAGGCAATATATCTGCCTGCCACTCCCTGTGCAAGGTCAGTTAGGGCAGGCTTTCTTCACTCTTTTTCTCTTGCTCTCTTTTCCTCTTCCCTCGGGGAGGAGCTCTGACCTGTCATTCTCATGTCCACACAGGTGAGGGTGCTGCTGAAGGAATGTGCGGAGAGCAAGCGAGCAAAGGACAGAGGGAAAGGTGGAGCAACCTTGTTACCTCACAAAGCTAGAGAAAGAAAGGAAGGGTGTTGCCTGTAACCCACCTGAACAACTTGAGCAAGAGAGGAGGGACCAGACACACATTCACTCTTAAACAGTCGTATCTGGGGGAATATTCAGTCGATTTTGCACAGCACAACGTGGGATAGGAGGGGGGCCTTTTCCTGCAACTACAAGAAGATTGCCTGTTGCTTGGATTTGTGAAGACGCAGGTGAAAAAACGCTGGTTCTTTTCACTCACACTTGGTTAATCATTGGACAACAGGGAGAGAATTAAGGATTTTGTTTTAGAGAACTTTGCTGTTTTTGGGTGGACTCTGGGACTTGGATTGGGAAACAACAAACTAAGAGGTTTGTGAGATCAACAATCTTTTTGTAAAGCCTCAAAGTCCTGCATATATTTTGTTAGGCTCTTTTGTATCTCTCTTATACTTCCCCTTTACTCTTTGCTTGCTTGTGTCTTTTTGTTTGCTGATGTTTGTGGCTGGATATATGAAGAATTGAAATCTTTTAATCATTTTGTTTTAATTCTTTGAAGTTTGCCCACTAGTGTTCAGCTCTTTCTGTTCTTCATCTTTTGAATTAATCTTTTTCAAATCAATAAAGATATTAGAGGCAAAGAAGGTGTTTAGCTGTTGGTTGTTCTGCTTTTTGTAAGGCTACACCATTCATTTGTAGTTGTTCATTTTAATTGTAATGTTGTTATGCAATAGTGCCCGTCGAATCACATTTTTTGTCTGGATCATGTGTGACTATTGGGTTTATTTATGCTATTATAATGTCATTATTATTCTCAGACTGATTAACGTTTAATAGAATTTGTATTTAGCTTGGAAAATGTTTGCTGGTTGGAAAAGTTTCGCAGAATTGAAGGAATGACATGCATCACTTGCCACACAAAAATGTCAAGTACACTGTCAGAAAAAAAGGTACATTGCTGTCACTGGGGCGGTACCCTAAGGTACAAAACCGAAAAGGTTCTAATATGTACCTTTAAGGTATTAATATGTACCTTTAAGGTATTAATATGTACATTTAAGGTATTAATATGTACCTTTAAGGTATTAATATGTACCTTTAAGGTACTATTATGCACTCTTAAAGTACTGATATGTACCTTTTAAGGTACTAATATGTACCATTTAGGGGTGAGTAAGGTACAAAGATGTACCTTTTCACTTTTATACCTTAGGGTACCGCCCCAGTGACAGCACTGTACCTTTTTTTCTGACAGTGTACACAAAATATCTAATATTTTTGTATTGAGTGCTTCTGGGTTATGTTTTCTTTCTCTGTGTTTGACTAAACATGATTTATCTGCCCATTTGTTAGGTTAGAGCAGCACAGATCTGGTTCACAATAGCACGTTAAGGTCTGTTTAGGTCTCAGACACGGTGATATTTATATGAGATTGAGTTTTCTCTCATCCAGGAGTGAAATTCCAGTGATGTTGGTCAAAATATGAACTCAGAGCAGATATACGTGAATGTAAAGTTGATTGATGTGCCAACACCAGGTTAAGGACATCCTTTGGCAGGGTTGATAGATACTGCTCCCTGATTTGTAAAGTTATCGTATATTTTCATACCATTGGCTATATTGAACTTGAAGAACCACCTTTTGCAGGTCTGCAGTCAGTGCAACACCGGCTTCTACTACAGCAAATGTTTCACTAAGTTCACTAGATTTAGAGAGAGCATGCAGCACAGAATGAGTACAGAGGTGTTCATATGTGTTCAAGAACACAGATGGAGTTCAACGGAATGATATAAACTAAAAAACACTGGGGGAAAAACAGTGAGATGTGATACAATGTCTGTCTGATGCATACATGTGCATTGATGGCAATAATGGTTCTTGTTTCTTCCCCTTAATTATAATTAAATAAGCAAATATTTATATGATTAAATTAATAAATTAATTCAAATCCTAAAATAACCAATTGAAAGTCCTAGGATTCACCTATTATCTTTCATTGTAGAAAAAATATAAGGAACAAAATGTAATGCACAAATATACATGAGAAGTAGTTCTTAAACTACCCTCTGTCTTTCTCTTCCCTGGATTCTGTGTCCATCTGTAGAGGATATGAGTGGAATTCCTGAGGAATCATTGGTCGGTTTGTCTTCTCGACTGTCAGAGCTCAGATTTATGAGGGGTGAAATGGGCTCAACTTTCATTTGATGTTTTCAGGGAGAAAGGGAGCGGGTGAAAGGCGAGAGAAGGAGATATCAGCAGGTGGATCAGATTTCTACTGCTGTTTTACTGATTTAAGTGCATGCTATTCTTCTTTCTGTAGATTAGATATGGATAGCAGCTTGGAAAAGTCTACTGGACATACAGAAATATGGTGCAGATTTAAAGTAAATGCAGTGTGTCTGTTCATCTGAGTCGTCAGTATGAAGTTTTTACTGCATGTTTTATGGTGTTTATCAAGGCACATGTCTTGCATGCCTTGAATTATTCAGTTCACTTACGATCATTTCTGGTATGTATCTCCATGTGTGTGCATGTGTATGTGTGACATCTGTTGACCATGTTTAACTTTATGTAATATTTGTGATTTGGCTATTGTTGTGTTTGTGTTTCAGACTGAAATGGGAGGATGGGCGCTGCGTCTCGCTGTGGGGATCTACGTTCTCATGCTTGCGGTGACAGCCGTCCGTGCTAATGAGGGTGGGAACATCAACTCTTCAGCCCCTTAAACCTCAAATCTCAATTACAAACACTTTTACTTAGGAAGCAAGTTAAAAACACCAGATTACTTTCTGCTAACTCTGTAATGACAGCATTGGACAATAAAACATCAGCCCAAATGTATTGTTAAAGAATTGTCAAACAAAAGAAAAGTTTTATTAGGTTGATAAATGATAAAACAATATATCCTGTTTAAAATAAAGACACTTTTTGGTTGTCAGGAAACATCTCCATAATTTTTGTGTGAACTTTAGGATAACTGACTTCATATACTCATACATACATTCACTAAAAATGACTAGTTGGTTACAATCTCTAGCATCTTTTGTTTGCAAATGCCACTTATATTTTACTATTTAATGCAGTGAAATTCAGAAGTGTTACCTAACTGTATACAGTAACGCTAAGAAGACCGTAATTACTGAGATCAAAGCTTTTAAAACTACATTTGAAGGAGGCAGAATTATCTTTATGTGCTAAATATGCTTTTTTTGTGTTAAATAGTGAACCCCTGTACGGCTAAACAGGCCCAAACCTGCTCAGAATGTATCCAGATTGGCACAGAATGTGCATATTGCCCTGATGAGGTGAGAAATCACTGATCCTTATGCTGTAGATAAACTGATGTTGTATGTGTTTGACATATTTCCTAAATAAATACGGGTCCCACTTTATATTAGGTGGCCTTAACTACTATGTACTTACATCAAAATTAAATACAATGTACTTATTGCATTCATATTGTATTGTAAAACACTTTTGCTGATATTGAGGTGGGATACGGGTAGAGTTTGGGACAGGTGTGGTGGTATAGGTATGTTTAAGAGTAGAGTTATGTGTAAGGAAAGTATCAGCAATGTGTAATTATAAAATGTAAACAGAAAATAATTACATATGTAATTCCATGCAGGTCATTTTAAAAATGTAAGTACAATGTAAAAACATGCAATAAGCGCATTGTATCAAATTATTAATTTAAATGTAAGTACGTAGTAGTTAAGGCCACCTTATATAAAGTGAGTCCTAAATACGTATTATTAAAATGAAATATGAGATCAGGTCTGGAGAAGAGTTTTAGCTAAACTGAATTGTTAACTATATGATTATAAACGTCCAAAACAACAATTTCACTGTTCATTTTCAATTATGATTATGCAGTCTGTATCTTTTTTGGGTTAAAAACTATCCAAAATCAATTTTTGAGCAAGTATATAACCAGCTAATATTCAAAACTATCTTCTTACCGTAGCCCGATTCACAACGGTAAGCTTGTAATAATGTGTTATAATGTGAGTGGTACTGGTAAAATTGTAGGAAACACAAGCTTGCCGCCGTTCGTCTTTGCGTCATTAAGTCACGTCTGTATACATAAAGGAGTCCAGGCTAGGAGGCTGTATCGCCTGTGAGGATCCTGCAGCTGGCAGATCATTTATAGCCTTTTCTAACAGCAGCTCAAAAAATTTAATTTAGCATTTTGATGGTAGATTGTAATCCAGAAAGTTCCAAACGACAATCATCAGTGACAACTGGAGATTGAAATTTAAATGGTGGGACAAATAGTGATTAGACTGTACAGTAATTGTAATAATACACATAAATACACATCACGCAATGCTGATGTTGCTAATAATACCAATTTGAGAACAAAGTATAACAATAATAATAATTTGCACTTGTTTGATATGAGCTAAGCGTTCGTTAGATTTAATCACTGTTGGTAGCACAATTTTTTTTCACACTTTTTTTTTATCAGTTAGTCAGAACAAAAGTGACAGCCACACATACTCTTTAAAGCATTAGATTCATCCGCGCTGAGGAGCCGCGTCGATGCACAACCCACGTAAAGATGATAATTCGGCAAATAACTGCAAGGTTTCAAACAGAGATGGCGACAAAGAGGCAAAACTTGCGGACTGTAGCTTTAAAAATAACAATTTCAAAAACAGTTTTCTATTTCTATATATATTAAAATGTTATTTATTCGTGTGATGCCAAAGCAGAATTTTCAGCATCATCACTCCAGTGTCACATGATCCTTCAGAAATCATTCTAATATAATAATAAATAATAATAGATTTTATTTATAAAGCACTTTTCATTTGGAAGAATCTCAAAGTGCTAATATGCTGATTTGCTACTTCAAGAAACATCTCTTCTTATTATTTCAGTCATGACAACTCTTGGGATAGTTTGTTAATCATTTTATTAATGCAAATAGAAAAAACTGCTGCTGGTGCTATGGTTTCTGCTACTGATGCTGGAGAGAGGTAGACCCTCTGTAGCATATCTAGGCAGGTGGTGCTTGAGAGGTGGAGGGCTAGGAGAAGAATTTTTGGTTACACTTTATTTTAAGGTGTCATTGTTACAGTGTAATTATATATTTAAGTACTGAGTAATATTAATTAACTGCATGTATGGGTTAGGGTTAGGGTTAGGGTTGCATGTATTTACTATAGGGTTAGGGTAGGATTAAGGTTTTAGTTGCATGTAATTATGCATAATTTACTGTTTACTATGGTAAGTACATGTAAAATATGGAACAATGACACTGTAAAATAAAGTGTTACCAAATGTTCATAGCATGCATTTGTTTGGGTGGTTATAAAGGGGAAATAGTAAATGGATAGGTGAAATCGATTGGCTGAGAACATTGCATTGAACGAACCAATCAGAACGCAAATAGAGTTTCTTGGTTGAACTATTTATTTTTGTGGAGACCGTGATGCATTTTTTTCAGGATTCTTTGATGAATGGAAAGTTTAAAAGAACAGCATTTATTTGAAATAGAAATCTTTTGTAACATTATAAATGTTTTTGCTATCACTTTTGATTAGTTTAATGTGTCATTGCTGAATAAAAGTATGAATTTATTTAAAAGAAAGACTGACTGACCCCAAACTTTTGTGAACAGTAGTGAATTTTATTTTACAGCCCCCACCTTAACGTTGTGTTTAGTTATTTGTATGCTCATAAAAGCTATTGTAGCTCTCTGCTCTCAGTTATGTAATTGCTTTTATTTGTATCTTATTTTTCATCAGACCTTCGAGTATGAGCGCTGTGACCTAAAGAAAAACTTGGAGGCCCATAAATGTAGTCGGATGGTAACAATTGAGAGCACCAAGCAAATTGAAGAGGTTTGTTCCATCCGACTCTACTGACATGTCCCTCACTTTTTTTATTCAGTTTTCTATATTATGGAATTATGTGTGTTTATGCATTCATGTGTCTGTGTGTGTTTTTCAGAACCTGCAAATCGATAAATCACTCAAGTACTCTCAGGTGGCCCCTCAGCTAATGCGCATGACGCTTCTCCCTGGGGAGGAGAAGGAAGTGGAGATGGAAGTGTTTGAACCAGCCCGTGGCCCTCTGGATCTCTACATCCTCATGGACTTCTCACACTCTATGTCTGACGATCTGGACAACCTGAAGAGAATGGGAGACGAGCTGGGTGAGTGAGGAAGGTGGAGTAACAGTTAACTTTGTATTTCAGATTTGCTATCTAGTATCCATATATATAATCTTGTGATTATATATATATTTTTGTTGTTGTTGTTGTTGTTGTTTTTTTAAACTTAAACTACGGTAGTAGACATGGCTTTAGAGGTGGTCATTTTAGTGGAACCAGTTCAAACAGACTGTTTCAGTGAATAAAAATATCTATCTATCTATCTATCTATTTATCTATCTATCTATCTATCTATCTATCTATCTATCTATCTATCTATCTATATCAATCAATCAATCAATCAATCAATCAATCAATCAATCAATCAAACAATTCAATATATTTGCCCTGAAATGGTTTAAAAGTTTTTTATCTTAAAAATCCACATATATAGTATTTATAATATTTCATGCATCACCCCTTGCATTGTTTGAACTAGGCTAGCTATACAGTATAGGCTATCTATGCATGAATGCATTAAATCTGAAGTCTTAACTCTGAATAAATGAATAAAATGAATACTTACTACTAAACTACCAGTTTTGATCATATCTTTATAATTTTTATAATTTAATCATTTTTATGTTGACACATGATAAGGCCTATTGTAAGTTAACATCTCGACTATCATGCACTGCTGATATTGTTTGTTTTTTTACATTGACATTTTTTACATTAGGTGTTGTTTTTTTCTTGCATTATTTAAATGGTGGGTCAAGTTAAAAGCAGTTCAACTCCCTATTTGAATCTGTTCTGTTTTTAAATGCAAGAACATTTTTGAACTAATATTCCTGGAGCAAACTTTGATTCGGGTGCCACACTCATAAATACAAATTTGTTTGTTTTTGCAACATTTTGATATTCATTCATTGTGTCGACCCCTTGCAGCTAAGATTGTTGGCAAGCTCTCTGATGATTATACCATCGGGTTTGGCAAGTTTGTGGACAAAGTCATCGAGCCTCAGACAGACATGAGGCCAGCCAAGTAAGAACAATTCACTATTACAGCACCACACAGTTTGACTTTATCTGCATATGTTCCTTATATATTTTTTCCCTCTTATAGATTAAAAGAGCCATGGTCCAACAGTGACGCTCCATTTTCATTCCGTAACGTCATTACTCTCACCAAGAACATCACCTCATTTAGACAGAAGCTCCAGGGAGAGCGCATATCTGGCAACCTGGATGCCCCCGAGGGGGGTTTTGATGCCATCTTACAGACTG
The DNA here is from genome assembly GCA_023029165.1 of Gobiocypris rarus. Lineage (NCBI taxonomy): Eukaryota > Metazoa > Chordata > Actinopteri > Cypriniformes > Gobionidae > Gobiocypris > Gobiocypris rarus. The sequence continues at coordinate 8,679,905 of CM040928.1, forward strand.
CTGTCTGCCAGGTATTGACATGTTGGTAGATGGAAGTAGAAAATTCACTTAAATGCCTTGCTTGGCATTTACTGTACTGTAAATGAATAGTTTGCTTTAGGCTGGTACAGTATAACACGTTTCTTCTTTTTTCACAGCAACAGATTGGCTGGAGGGAACACAGCACCCACTTGCTTGTCTTCTCCACTGAATCGGCTTTCCATTATGAGGCAGACGGTGCCAACGTGCTCGCGGGCATCTTGGACCGTAATGATGAGCAATGCCACCTGACTCCAGACGGAAATTACACACATGACATTCATCAAGACTACCCATCTATACCGACCCTAGTGCGACTTCTGGTGAAACATAACATCATCCCAATCTTCGCCATTACCAACCACTCCTACTCATACTATGAGGTGTGTATGCTTTTAAATACGTGAAAATTCTCAGTAGCCTCACTATGGATAAAGATTATATTGAAAATATGATACAGACTTTTATGTGAAGCAAGTGTGATGGTTTCCTTTGTATGGCCATGTATCTAGAAACTGCATGAATACTTCCCTATTGCTGAGCTGGGACAGTTACAGGAAGATTCCTCCAACATCTTGAACATTTTAGAAAAAGCTTTCGAGGTAAATCAATTTTAATAACAAATATGTTGCTGGGATTTCTTTTCAAATTTGAACTAACTCTTCATCATTTTTTTTAAACAGAATATTCGTTCCAAGATTAGCATTCGTGCAGAGGACAGACCAAAGGCAGTGGAAGCTAACATTCTGTCTCAGTCTGGCAGTATTTCTGAATATGGCGATTTTAAAATCACACCAGGACAAATTGTGAGTGTTTGCATTAGTTTAAATGGACAACTACAACTGTAGTATCGCACACACTTTTCAGTTTTTCGGAAGTTGGAAAATAATGAAAAAATCGAATCAAAAAGATTGAAGATAAATTAAAAAGTAAAATCATAATCTAGTTTGGGTCAGTAGTTCAGATTTTTTTCATGCCCTCGTGACATTTTACCTGTTCTTAAGGCAAAATATGAATTAATTAATTAATTCATTAATTCATTCATTCATTTTTATGCTTTGCTTTTTTTTGTATATGTTCAAATTATTCATTTTGTATTACATATCGAGACATGCTGGTTGTCACTGCAATTTTGTAAGCACACTGTTGAGATACTTTAAAGTGCCCCTATTATGCTATTTTAAAGGCTCGTCATTTTGTTTTGGAGGTCTCCTACAACAGGTTTACATCCATCAAAGATCAAAAAACACTTTCATTTTCTCATAATATACACTGCACATCACCACATTTTTCAATGATTCTTAAATGACTTGTCCGATGAATCAGTCTCTTTAAATCCCTTCTTTCCGTGAGCCTGCTCTGCTCTGATTGGCCAGATGGCCCAGTCTATTACAATTGGTCTACCGCTTAATCGCGGTTCGTAAACTCTGTCCAGAGGCTTACTCCTCAGTCCTTAGCGATTGTACACACTGTAAAGACAGTAACGATGAAGTAAGTTTTACCATATCAATCCCAGCACGAGTCCATTGGATAATCCTTTATCTATACTCAAAGTAGTAAGAACGACAGCCGATCTGCATTAATACACACAGTTTTAGGTAATAGTGGCCCACAGCTGATTAGCAGACGTATTTCAGTAAGACAGTAATAACTTGAGTTAGCCAGAAACTTACACAAAATAAAACACAAAACTTCGTATTTTGAACACCCAGTAGAAAATATATACATCAATAACTATTAACTATTCATACTTACAGGTTGTGATTTCTGAGGAGCAAGTTGGTCCAAATAAACTGGGTACTGACCCATCTTTCAAGAGCAAGCATTTGAGAAGCAGTCGTCAGTAAAAGGACGTTTGAGGGCTGGTCAAGTTTTTCACTACCAGACAACATAAAACATAGGCAGACATTATGCAAATGTATTTTCCAGTGATGTAGAACCATAACGCAGTATGATTCTAATTACAGATGATTCGTTTAGGCAGTTTAGATTCGATTTTTTCTTTTGGGAAAAAATAACTTTATTTATCGTGCACTATCGACTGCACTTTCGACTTTACAACTTTGTAGAACATTTACATTCAGAAACAGCTACATTACACACTGCATTAAAGTAAATGTTCAAAAAAACATAGTAGGGGCAGTTTAAAATATGAAAACCTCGTCATGAAGACACTGATTTAAATTTCTCTCTGTTTCTAGGGTAAATTTAAAGTCCGTCTGAGGGCTCTTAAGCAGGTGGGAGAGGATCATGTGTGTAAGGCCAACCAGGCTGACCGAAAGGGAATCTTGAGAGTCAAACCCACAACCTTTAGTGCCGCCCTCAGAATCAATGCTGAAGTGCTCTGTATTGCATGTGACTGCGAAAAGGTGATGTTTGCCTTCCCTTTAAAAACCATCTCTTGTTCTGTGTATTTATTTCAAATCTTACACTTTTGTTTCTACTTAAATATCAGACCCCGGTTAGAAATTCTGTTCGCTGTAATGGCCATGGAGATCTTGTCTGTGGGAAATGCCAGTGTTCTGAAGGATGGTATGATGGAAATTCCATTGACATTTTTGGTTTGTACCGATCATATATGTAGCAGTCTATAATCCCGCCTCTTGTCTACTCTCCGTCCCTCATAGGTTAGGCCCTTTCTGTAACTGTTCAAGGGGAGCCTCCACAAGCTCTGACATGTGCATCGAACCTGGGAAGGCCGAGCCGTGCTCGGGCAGAGGAGACTGCATGTGTGGGACCTGTGTATGCTATAACCCAAACCAGTTTGAAGGGCCCTTCTGCCAGTTTGACAAATCTCAGTGTCAGAGATTTGGTGGATTTCTCTGTAATGGTTAGTCTGCCTTTGAATAAATTTTTCTAGTCAACTAGTAGTCATTCAAACCATTAGTCGATTAATCGCACTAATAATTATTTAAATATATATTGGGGGGATACTAAACCGTAATGAAGCATTAATATATATATATATATATATATATGCATAATATATAGCCTATTCCATGCTCAAGCACACGCATAAAGCTTTTAACGCACTGGCAAAAGTAATGATTATTAATGTGTCGGAAAAAATTGCAAGGAGACATTTTAATTATTTGTTAATACTAGTTAAAAGTGTTTTCTGAATCAGTGCCAGCTGCAAAGATGAAGTTCTTCTAGAGAGAAATGCACCTTTCATATGGATTACATAAGCAGAGAGTATTTGTTTTTTATTTAAATTGGTTCATTCAAAAATAGAAATTTCAAGCTTTCTATAGATATATTTCTCATGTCTTAAGGAAAGCAGCCTATACGCTGAGTTTCGGTTTATTTTTGTGACTCGCTTCAGGTCACGGGGACACGGGGACTGAGAAAAGTTTGGATTTCCTGCCCTACATACTGTAATCACCACAAGGACCTGGCGTTAACAGTCTGTCCCTCATGGACTGCGTGACTTTGTGATTGAGTTTTTTTTCTTCGACTAATCGACTAAATCTAAACTTTTGGTCGAATAAGCCGAGTTAGGGGTCAGACCTAGATATATCCCAAACTTAGTTTAAGAAAAGTTTGAAATAGTTTGAAGAAATTTGAAATATATGTACATGCTTTGACGTGTTGTCATACATACCGTTTCGAGGTTTGTGATCTTTCACCTTTGTTTGTGACAACAGAACGTGGAAGCTGCAGTATGGGCAGATGTGTGTGTTCACTAGGCTGGTCTGGAGATGCCTGTGAATGTCCCATCAGCAACGAAACATGCCTGGACAGCAGAGGGGTAAAGCTCACAATAATATTTCACAATATTACAGTTTTTACCATATTTCTTTATCAAATAAATGCAGCTTTGGTAAACATAAGAGACTCCTTGAAAATCTTACCAACCCCAAGCTTTTGAATGGTAGTCTATAGAAACATGATTAATACTATTTTAAATCTCACTAGATATATGTGTGGTATTTGTCAATATTCATAGTGAATTTTAAACATTACTTATTTTTGTAATACAGTTCTCTGGATTATTGGACTCCCAACAACATTATGTGGTCAAATATTTTGATATAAAAAATACACAAAATACTTCAAAAAACATCTTCAGGGTGATACAAGATCATCCTGTTTTGGGTTTATTTTGTAATATTAACCTGCTGATTTTACATCATTTTTTATGATTAAATTTATGAACTTTATGTTTTTATACCTGAAGCATGTAACATTTTTTAAATAAAAACTGAAAGTGTATAATAGTATTGTACCCTAAAAATTTAAATAGTTAAATGTATCATATATTTTATTTTATATATCTTTTTAAAATGTAGTACTTATTAAATTGAACGAGTTTGTGTAATTTATTACGCAGACAACAGACGATTCATTGATCACATACTTCAAACTGAAACAGAGAAAATGTTTGTATAGTTGAGCAAAACCCATTTGTCACTGAACTGATCATCGTGTAAGAGACCTGATTTTGCTCATAACTTGATTTCGATAAATATGTAGCATTTTGCCTTTGTAAGGAAAAAGGCAATATAGATGATCATGACAGTGTTGGCCAATATTTCGATATCAGTGCATCTCTAACTATATAACAAATATCACAGGTGTTGCAGCTAAACACAGCTCTGTATATAAACAGTTGTTCTCTTTTGTAGGGCATCTGCAATGACCGTGGTGTGTGTAAATGTGGTCGTTGTGAGTGTGAACACTCTGGACTTCCACTGAGCCCCACTTGTGAAGCAAACTTCCAGGTATGACTGTGATGTCTGTGAATGTTTGTCCGTCCATCTGTATTCCTTTTCTATGCATGTTAATAAGTACTATTAGTTAACAAATGTCCTTGTACCAACCGTCTCTCATAATGCAGCAACAATTGGGTATGTGTGAAGCCAAGAGGAGCTGCGTTCAGTGCCAAGCCTGGAACACTGGTGAGAGAAAAGGACGGAAATGCGATGAGTGCCAATTTAAAATTGTCTTGGTGGAAGAGCTTGAAGAAGGTAAGGCGTCAGATCTTTCTTTTATATTAAGACATAGCTATACTCATGGTTTTGTGTATGGATGAATGAACAAATGAAGGATTGATTTATTTGTGTACACAGATAAAAATGTGATAGAGACATGCAGTTTTCGTGATGAAGATGACGACTGCACCTATCACTACACTGTGAATTATCCATCAAACATCACAGACAAAGAACACAGAGTCCTAGTGAAGAAAAAGAAAGGTGAAATATACTTCAATATCAATACAGCATTTTGCCATTTGCGTGGCCTGTAGGCACATGTACCTACTACTTATCTGTATTTCTAGCTCTTGAACAAGAGTGCCAGGGTCAAACTAACTGATTATTTCTCCATGTGTTAGACTGTCCTCCTGCAGGTTTCCTGTGGTTGATTCCCCTCATTATGTTTTTGATGCTATTGCTTGGTTTGCTTTTGCTCTGCTGCTGGAAATACTGCTCCTGCTGCCAGGTAGCCACACACACACACACACACACACACACACACACACACACACACACACACACACACACACACACACACACACACACACACACACACACACACACACATGTTGTGTTTCCATGTTTTATGGGGACATTCCATTGGCGTAATGCATTTTATATTGTACAAAGTGTATTTTCTATCCCCCTACACTGCCCCTGCCCCTAAACCTACCCATCACAGGAGACATGCTGCATTTTTACTTTTTTCAAAAAACATCACTTAGTGTGATTTATAAGATGTTTTCCTCATGGGGACCAAAAAAATGTCCCCACAAGGACAAAAATTTGGATATTGCCATCTTTGTGGGGACATTTTGTCCCCATACCGTAGGGATTACCAGTCCACACACACACACACACACACACACACACACACACATACAAAGCATATTAATATAGATTCTAGCATTTTTGTGAGGTAGCTACACAGACATCACACTGACACACCTAGCTGTCTAAACATACTGTACCATAGATTGCTATTTTTTTTCTATCAAGATAGTTATAATTACTATAGACTTACCCATACCACATTCCCATACTCATACTCCTAAAATAAATCTTTGCATTTTTTGAATAAAATTTAAATAATTAGGTTTAGTTAATTAGATTTACTAAACAGGGCAAATTAACGCGAGAGTGCAATTTCAAAAAAGTGCAGATGGGTCAAATAAAATAAAAAATATAATTTACAGGTTATGTTACATGTCAAATATCTTCAGATTGGCATTTACTTGTATTGAAACCAAACAAGTTACTTGCTGTTTAAAACTTGTGATGCAACTGGTTAGGATGTGTGTAGCAATGTTATATCTCAATTAATTCATGTTTGCGTCTGTCCCCAACAGGCTTGTCTTGCTCTTCTTCCATGCTGTGGCAGAGGTAATCATTCTGTTACACTTAAGTAACATTAAAGAGAAATCAGCCGAAACAGACATAGTGTATTGTTGTTAACGTGTGTGTGAACGGCAGGTCGTATGGTGGGATTCAAAGAAGACCACTATATGCTACGTCAGTCTTTGTTGACCTCTGATCATTTGGACACCCCAATGGTGCGCACCGGCCCACCTAAGAGCACAGACATTGTGCGCTGGAAAGTGACGGACAATGTTCATCGAGGACCGAACCACCCCCAGAACCAAATCAAACCCAACCCCAATGAGACCAGTGAGTCTAAACTGAGATTCAGATCATCAGGTCATCTAGTGTGACCAGGGTCCAAAATTAAAGGAATGGTTCACCCCAAAATGTATTTTTTTTTTGTTCCAAACCTGTATAACTTGCTTTCTTTTGTGGAACTCAATACATTTTTTTTAAAATGAATGTTTCAAAAGTTTTTGTCTAAACATTGAAAGTCAATGGGGTCAAAACAATAGTGGACCACATTGGTTTTCTTTGTATGGACTATTTTCCCCCCAAAAAATATCACTTTTTTTGTGTTCCACAGAAGAAAGACAGTCATACAGGTTTGGAATTGAGGGCGGGTAAATTATGGTAGAATTTTAATTTTTAGGGGACCTGTTCTTTTAAACAAATGTTAACTTGTAAAACCACACAGGTATCTTTTCCTGCTTGTTTAGCTCATATTCATATTCTTTCATCCCTCTCTATTCTTCATCATAGTCCAGTACCCTGTCTCTCTTCGTCTAAACCGGCAATATTCAAACTCTTTCCCACCTTGAGGCTCGGGACACAGACGTGCTCAGACGAGAAGTAGAGGACAACGTGAGTGCTTATAAATGTGTGATGATTCCCAAAAAAACAAACAAAATAATAACCAAGAAGCAACTTCTCACACATGAATGGTCATGTCTGACTGGGAATGACTCTCTGTGTTCTTCATAAACAGCTCAGTGACGTGTTCCTGCAGATCCCTGGCGCACAGAGAGTGCAAAAGACTCGGTTCAGGTGAGAAGTAGTTCTCAATGACTCATAAAAATTGCTGAAGCTGTGCCTTGTGGGCAAATCTTTCTGAAGTATTAGATGAGTCTCAGATTTCGACATGTGTCTGAATGTACTGTTTTACTGTTTTTCTTTTCCCCCAGGACACAAAGAAATTCTGGAAAGAGGTACAATAGCTACAGCTGGATTACATTAGTTTATTAATTAGGACAAATTAGACTTAATTTCTCATGAAAATAATATCATAACACTTGAAGATAAAGAAAATGTATTTGCATTAAGCGTTATGCAAAGTATTATGTACTTTGCAATTTTGTGCACTTTTCTTTTCTTTTTGAGGTAAAATATAACCTGAATATTTGTTGAGATTTACTGAAATCAAACTGAACTCAAAAATCTCAAAACGTTAAGATGAACAATAATTATTTTCATTTTCATCCACAGACAGAACAACACAATTGTGGACACAGTTTTAACTGCCCCTCGGGCCAGTTACCCGGATATTGTGAAATTGACTGATAAACAGGTTCAGGCTGGAAACTTCCGGGATCTGAAGGTGGTTCCAGGCTACTACACTGTAGCTACTGACAGAGGTACAAACCTTGTATAACACTAGCTTGGATGCCAGCCAAACTCAGCCCTGCCCACAACATTTGAGTTTGGGCAGTTTGGGCAGTTCGGTCTGGACTCAATCCATAGAGGAGTAGTTATGCCTGTATAGAAACTGTTCAGACCAATGAAATTGTCAGGGCCGGCTTTAGACGATGATGGACAGATGATAGTAACGTAATCATCCACGTCATCAAAGGCGCTTGGGTTGAATTTGTACTAATCCTAAACAGAGTATTTTTTTGTATATGCATTCACCTTCACTATTTCTCTCAGAAATGTTGATCGTGTTGGTAAGTACCGGTACTCTGTGTATCCTTAAATTTTTTTTTTTACAACACCGGTAAAGATCGTTTACACACATCATCTTCTAACGTTTCTTATTCCAGCGTGCGTGCAGAAAGGGTTGCCAAGTTTTTACAACAAAATCCACTCAATTGGTACTCAAAACTAGCCCAAAACAAGCCCAGTAGGTTTCCCCAGGGGGGTTCTCCAGAAAAAAATGGGGGGTAAAATGTGTTATTTTGGCAAAGTTGCCTGCTAAAATTCGCTTTCCTGGGTCTATATATTGCATAATTGGGGTCGCTTCAAACCACGGACATGGAAAACACCCCGCGGAAAAAATGCGGAATTGGCAACACACTGCAGTTGAGTTCTGTTGACATTTGACAACTAACGTTATGCGTCGCTCCGTTGCTCTGATTGGTTGTAGGTCTATCCAATTGAGGTCTTTCCTGGTTAGGTTGAAACACGCCCCATAATCAAAGCCCAATGGAGCGGTATCAGACTCATATTCTGACTAGAATTGAGTATGACCACGTCAGGCTAGTATAACACACTTATTTTCCCCAAACACAACATCAACTGCACTGCAAAAAAATCTAAAGTCTTAAATCAAGATGCATTTACTAGATAGAGTAAAATGGCATAAATTATTGTTGTTTTCTGAAGATTTTTTTTTATTTCCAACGGGGTAAGAAAAATCATCTTAATTCAAATGGAAACAATATTATTTTTCTTACCCCATTTGCTTGGTTTAGCAAGTTTGTGCAAGTTCTAAGTGTAAGCAAGTTCTCTTATTTTTATTTATTTAATTTTTTTTTGAAAAAACAAACAAATCATTTTAGATATTTGGACTGGAAACAAGACAAAATACTAAAAAAGCATTTTTTTTACAGTTTACTGTCATAGTTTGGTTACAGTATGTTGTTATTCTATAACATTTCAAATTTGTAGCGTAATTTCAATTGTTCTGATTCCACTTCCTCTTCTCTGTAGAGGCGGCAGGTGCTGTGGAGTTTCAGGAGGGTGTGGAGTCAGTGGATGTCAGGGTTCCCCTTTTCGTCAAAGATGAGGATGATGAAAAGAAGGAGCTGCTTGTGCAAGCAGTTGATGTTCCAGTTGGAATTGCAAAGATTGGCAAAGATCATGTCAACATTACAGTGATTAAAGAACATGGTAGGTGATGCTAAAAATCATTTTTAATGAGTTTTCTTTTTCATTAAGAATATTTAAACATCCTTAAAACAACATTCAAATTAGATTAAGTTAATATAGATAAGTTTTGTTTTAAATTTTGAGATGCATTTTTTTATTTTTGTTTGTGTATTGTTTGTTTATTTGTTCTATCATAGCAAGGAGCATCTTTACCTTCCTGCAGCCGTCATACACCTACAGTCGCCAGGATGGTGTGGCGAACATCCCGATCAGTCGTGAGATTATAGAGGATGGACAGACACAGGTCACATACTGCACCCGTGACCTCACTGCCAAAGACAAGAAGGTAAAATACATTAACTTTACATCTTGAGTTTCATTGTTCTAGTTTGCAGTGTTTTTAAATTGATCTAATCATATTTAACTATATAAGGCCAAATAATACGCTGAAGTAATTCTCATTGTTTGATTGTGGTAATGTCGTCTTATCTCCACTTCACTTACTTGCACAGGACTATATCTCAGTCGATGGAGACATGAGTTATGGACCAGGGGAAACACAGAAGACTGTCCCAGTGAAACTCTTGGAGCTTGGGGAAGGGGATGGACTACTAGAGGACAAACAGGTCAAACAGTTTGTGATGGATTTGAGTAACCCACGGCAAGGTGCTAAACTAGGCCGTTACCCACGCACCACCATCACCATCGCCGATAAACCAGGTACATATCAGGTTTACAGATCTGAAATTATAATTTGTTGTTATTCCCTAACCTAAATGTGAATTGTCCTCACAGAACCCAGTGTCGTGAATTTTAAGAAGAGTACTCAAACTTACAATACAACCGACCAGCTATACTCAATCCCTGTGGTACGCAGTCGAAACCAGGAGGGTCCGACCACTGTGTACTGGCGCACAAAGAAAGCCTCACGCTTTGACCTTTCCAGTCCTCTCAAATTTGCTCCTGGCGAGATGGAAAAGAATGCTGTCATTGATCCTCGTGTGTATCCATCTCCCATCGTACCCGAGACCTTCCAACTGGAACTATTTGACCCAAGCAACAGTGCAGTCCTTGGAGAGAGGAAGACTACGCTGGTGAACGTTATTGATGGTAGAGGTGAGAAAAAAGGGGGTTTGGGGTCCTTGTTTGCAACCATTTGAAAATGCAAAAATATTCATTGTTTTGTTCAGCTTAGTTCTTGTTTTTGGGAGAACTGAACCCTGTAATCTGCAGATGCTGATTGGAACATAATCTTTGTGTTTTGTGATTTCAGGGGATGGCAAAATCCAGGATTTCCAGAAAATGGAACATGTTAATCAGACAGCTACATCTCCTGGAGGACGCCTCTACTCCCCAACCAACATCAAAGCTGTCGCTACCGGCCCTAAAAACATCCGTCTGAACTGGAACCCCAGTACAAATGCAAATGGTTACAAGGTAGGTCACGCAAAATGATATATGCCAAAACACAATACAATATGGCATCAGTTTTTGTATTATTTACCATGTATGATCTGTTTTTTTTTTTTGTACTTCTCTAAAGTTTAATAAATAAAAATATTAAAAACTACTCATAAACGAGTACGCCCAGTAAAGCAATAGCCGTTATTCAAAACATCTGGCTTAGACCACTAATCATGTTACTGATTAGATACAGTTTAAAATCTTCGGTATTTAACACAGCATTAACCAATATAAGATGTTGTTTACTTAATTTGTTGTAGCAAAAGCCAGGAATGTGACAAAGTTGCAGAAGAACATTTAGGCTTTATAAGCTGTAATGTGACTTTATTCATAGATTTTTTTTAATTTATAGTTTATGAAATAAATGTAATTGCGCTGCTAAATGTGCTATTTTATACACAGTTTATCATAGTTTTTCATCCCCTGGCCATTTCTGCTATTTAGTTAAATTATTTTTATGAGATTATTATTTCAAAAAACATTAGCTTAGCTAAAGAGCTGTTAAAAAGTATGTTAAATACGATATTTGAAACAAGCTGTTTGCTGTTTCCAGGTGAAGTACTGGATATATGGAGATCCTGAGGCTGATGCTCAGGTGCTGGATGTGAAGACTCCTCAAGCCGAGCTGACTAACCTTTACCCGTACTGCGATTACGAGATGCGTGTATGTGGTTACAATGCACTTGGAGAGGGCAATTACAGCGATATGATCCAATGCCAGACTCTAGAGGATGGTAAGTCAATCTTCGAATTTTGTATTTGTTCTAATTGGGGATTGTAATGGACTTGTTCAGATTTTTGGGGAGCATGCATGTCCTATTTTTCCTATTTGTTCTTTTCTAGCATGCCCGTTGATGCTTTTTAAAGTTTCTGTCTCACAAACATGTCCATCTGCATTATTTAACCCCTCCAGTACCTGGTGAACCTGGTCGCTTGGCTTTCAATGTCATCAGCCCCACTGTCACTCAGGTCAGCTGGGCAGAGCCAGCAGAGACAAATGGTGTCATCACTTCATATGAGGTCATCTATATACCCATAGATGAGGACAAAAGTAAGATACCCTTTATGTTTTCTGTGTCAGTATTGGTACTTTTTTTGTTATTTTATGCTTCTCTAATTGCAAATATCCATATTTATTTCTCTGTTCAGAGCCTTCAGGACCGACTAAGAAGGTGATGATTGATAACCCCAAAAAGCGCATGCTTCTCATTGAGAACCTGCAGCCTTCTCAGACTTATTGTTACAAAGTGCGTGCTCGCAATAAGGTGGGCTGGGGCCCATACAGAGAGGCCACAATCAACCTGGCATCACAGCCTACCAGACCCATGTCAAGTAAGCGCCTCACAAAAAATGGGTTAGAATCGAACTCAAGCAGTTGTTTAATAAACCGTTGGACTGACTGTGGATTGATTGTGTTTGTTATTGTTTACATCAATCCTACAGTTCCCATCATTCCCGACATTCCCATTGTGGATGCAGAAGCTGGTGATGACTATGACAGCTATCTGATGTACAGTAATGAAGTACTACGATCCCCAACAAGTAGCCAGAGGCCTAGCGTCACAGATCTGTCCGAAGGTGGGTGTCTTTTGTGATGTGGTGCACTATTGCAACACATTAGAATCATGTCAATGTACACTACCCAAATGTTTGAGGTCAGTAAGAAAGAAATTAATACTTTTATGGCCCTGATATACTTCAAGATCGAACTGATGTGACGTCATATTGAACAAAATCAGGCTGAAAATGAAGTTGTACTTCTGGAGAAACGAGACGCTGACATTGTTTTTCATGTTTAACACGGTAAAGCTGCTTAATTTTAAGCAATCTATACGAAGTGCTATTTAAATAAACGTGACTTTACTAGAATTCCGCCAAATTGCAGAGCTATTTATTTTGTTATTGTGAGGAAAGCGTGCAGCACATATTTACATAGTCACCTAACTGTCGCTCTCAGCAGTGTGGGGCGGCGATGGATATTCGCTAACAGTATATCGTGTTTCAAACTTAGTTTTACCCCTAAGCAAAGAACGATAAAGAACTTTGTCATGAGTATATAGTGGCCTTTATTCAGCAAGGATGCATTATATTGATTAAAAGTGACAGTTAAGATATTTAAAATATTAGATTTCTATTTCAAATTAATGCCGTTCTTTAAAACGTTCTATTCATCAGAGAATCCTGAAAAACTTTCCAAAAAATTTTAAGAATATTAGTTTTCTTTTTTTACATTGATAGTAATAAGAATTGTTTCTTGAGCAAAAATTCAGCATATAAGAATGATTTCTGAAGGATCATGTGACACTGAAGACTGAAGAAATGATGCCGTAGTTTCAGCTTTGCCATCACAGGAATAATTTTTAAACAGTAAAAATAAAAAAATAAAATAGAAAACAGTCCTTTTAAATTGTTATAATACAGTAATACAGTATTACTATTTTACAGTATTTTTAATCAAATAAATGCAGGAGTGGTGAGACTTTTTTCAAAAACATAAAATCTTAATGACCTCAAACTTTTGAAGGGTAGTGTATTTGGTGAGCATCCCTGCTAAAAAGACCAGGTTGTATTTCCATGACATTCAAGGATGGTTTATACTATTGGTTTTGTTCTGTTCACTAGCAAAACTTGAGCTGGTGAAGGTGGTCAAGCAGCATGGGTAAACTGATTGGCTTGGTAATGGGCCACCAGCACACTAGCATCCTAACACTGTGTCCATACCAGACGTGACAAAAGCAGATAGAATCCATTATAATCAGTGATGCTGTCTACACTGGATTTGGCGCGATGCAACATGACAGTAAACTGATGCCCCATTCTAATTCTGACATACTTCAAACACTCGTGCTACTTCTGACACAAAGAACAGATGGATTGGCAACAATAGCTTTGTCGCATCCAGTGTAGACAGCCTCAAGCTGTTGTGGCGTGGCACAACAACTGTCATGTCCGGTGTAGACACGGTGTGACAATGCTAGTCTTTTCATTGGGGATAGCTGGAAACAAAAACACAACTATGCACACAAGTTTACCAAAACATGTCAATGCTTGTCCGTATTGCATGCCTGAACATGTTGGTGGAATTGTTTCAAGCATTTGAAAGCTTTTTTTGTGCTACGTTGACCTGTAGAAACTATTGGTCAATGGCAGTCAGACATGATCATCATGGTCTGCTTTCATCTTTGGTGTAACAGGATGATGTTGTTACATCATTCGTATGCAACTCCTGTTGAAATCGAAAGGCTCTTTCTAGTCCCCTGTGCATTGAAGACCCCACAAGCACTTGCCTTTGCCATGGAACAAAGTCTTTTTCTTTTCTTTTGGCTTTGTCAAACTGGGTGAGTGGGCTTTTTATGGAAGTTTAACTTGTTTGTGCAGTCTTCGGGGAATGTTGTAACATTTGGGGTCCTTGGGCTCTCATTTGGCAAGAATGAGCTGACTTGGCCTTGCTAGTTAAACTAAACATCGTTAGCATCATGGATGGGCTCAGAAGACATCAGCTTCCCACCTTTTCTTATTTCCTTCTTTGCCTTTAATCTATAGTTATTAAAGGAAATTTCTGTCATTATTTACTCTCCCTCAGGATGTTGCAAACCGTATGACATTCTTACTTCAGGGAGCACAGAATAAGAAGTAAAAAGTCGTCTTCCTATCTGCCATTACTCTAAAATCTCATTCACACTTTCAGAGGGCAAGATTCTTCAGCCAATAAGCAATATTTCAGTCTATTCCTCACATAAGCTAGCACATGGCTTCAGAAGACTTGAAAAATACAATGAAACATACATTTATCAAATACAAATAGACTTTCCCCACCAGCATTTCTTTTTTTAAGTTGCCAGCCAGCGCCAGCGTTTTGATAATTTTTGCAAAAATTTCAAGGCCACCAGAATATTTTGCTGTAGGAATATCTGAACATGAAGTAGATCAAAAGAAAGAACATGCTCTGCTCTGCTCTACTTTTAAACAAAAACACCTGAGTTATTCTAGCTTTCCTTTTTTTTTGTTAACACTAGAATGGGCAAGCTTCATAAAAAAGCAACATGTTAAGCAAAAAGCTGTAAAAAATCACGTTTTTGTCAAAGACTTCATCTGGATGGGATTCAAAACGATAATCAAAACACAGATGGAGTAGATTGAGTCCATAAACACCCCCTTGAGCTTGTCCTGATTAGACATTTAATTCAGAAAACATTAGACAGTTTTGATTTATATGCTGTTTAATGTTAAGGATCACGTTATTTTACAAATGCATCTGCATACATATGCTTTCGCTTGTCTTATTTTTAACCTGTATTTTGATCCGGAGATTCTGTACTCTTTCAGAAGATGCATAAGAAGTAGCGCTTCTTATCGTATAACAGTGAAAACACGGAAAGCTGGAAAATTCGGTCAATGGCGGGGAAATGCATTACTACTTTTATCCTAGTTTTATGATCCTAATGAGCTTTATAGCCACTTTCACTTTTATCATATGGAAAAAGCACAGACATCAAGCATAGCATTAGTTCTGGTAGGTCACGTTAGTCAAGCTTGCATCAGCTGACTGTCAGCTGATCTCGTCTACCTATAGGAATACAATGTCTATCACAGCATACATATAACCTCCTTTAGTATTATAAGCAGAAATCGCGTATCTATCGCTAATTACCCTCCTCCATCCCCAGCTCCTCCTCTCGTCCAGTCAGGATTTGGCAGATCTGACAGAACTAATGTTTTTGTGTTCAGAAAAGTCATACAGATTTAGAACAAAATTAGAGTGAGTAAATAATGACAGAATTCTCATTTTGGGGTGAATTAAATTGAGCACGGACTGCCCACACATCCTCTGTGCCTTGCTTGCTTCCCCACATGATTACGGAAGGCTCACGCTGGAAGCATGTCCAGCTAGTCGGTTCGGACCTGGATCTTCGTAAAGTGTCCTGGAAACTGCCTGCTGACATCATCCCCTACTGCCTGAGCCCAGCCACAGATGGTCTTTCACAGAACCTGCCACAAGGTGAAGACCTGTCCCTGGCAGACAGCATGCCAGCTACACCCAACGTCAACCCACAGCTGTGCTATCACAGTCGCTTGAGTGCTAACTGGCATCAAGAGACTCAGAGTGCTAGCTGGCATCATTTCTCTTGCTTAATGTAGATTGCTAATTCCATTGCTACTATAGAAAAATTGTTTCTTCTTCTGAACTGAGAGGCTTTATGCAGTTTGGGTCTGTTGAGGTGATTCCCTCCTCTAGGCTGCAGCTCAAAGCGCTAATCTGGAGCGCTAACTTCAACTGTGAATTCTAATGCTCTAATGTTGCTATGCTTATTCTTGAAATCATTGTCTTTTTCTCATATGTCCTTACAGAGCAGTTTGTAAATGGCAAGTGGGACCAGAATTTCCTGTTCCCGGGAGGAAGCAGTTCCCTCTCCCGCAACGTCAGCTCCTCTTCATCCACGTACAGCCATTCCACCCCCCGCCCCGCTGTGACCAATCACAGCAGCTCCACAACATACATTTCTGGAAAAGGAATCGGTAAGATGCTCAAAGAAATAGTTAATAGGCTAAACCATTGGGTTTTTTTCCCCCCTACATCTTCTGGTCAATTTTGAGGTTGCGGGCTATTTTGCTTCCACAACATGTCTTCTGTCAGAGCAGTGGAAACAAAACATCCAAAATACACATTTAGGTGTTTATTTTATTGCGTATTGTCTATTTTGTGTCTGTAGTTTTTTTTTTGCTCTTTAAAGGCCATTTTTTTCTAAATAAGTTTTGTCCCATGAAATAAATTACAAAAAAAATCCACTTCAGCTGCACTTACATACATCAAACATTAGTTTTATTGCGATCTATATTCTTAAGGTTTTTTACGAAGGTTTGTTTGATATATCATTCTCCTGATTAACCCTCTAGTGCTCTTTGTGTGGTGGTCATAAAAAGAGCAAATTAAACAAAATTTTATTAAATGAAATTAACATACTATATTTTAGTTTAGTAATGATTTTTATTTAATATTTTGTATTTTCAGGAGATTTTATGGTACTAAATTATATTTATGCAGTAGTTATAATCCATTTATTCACTTTTTAAACATTGACCTAGAAAATTAAATTTTCAACTTACTGTTGAAAACATTGAATGCTTTGGCGCACACACTTAAATTCTGCAACTTTTTAAAGATGACACTTGGCAGAAAATTTCTGAAGTGAAAAAATTTAAAAAAGCAAACTTACATGTGAACTTATAAACTTATTTTTTGTATTAAAACTTAATGTATTTATTGTTAAGAAAAATACAAAAAATACTATTTTCAATTTTAATTGAAATATATATTTTCCAAAACACATTTTACTCTAAAACTGCAACGCCATCAAAGCCATAAATCAAAACCAGTTGTGCTCCAAATTTGAGGTTGATTTCTCAAAAAATTTGCTTTCAGTAAGATTTTGTTTGGGCGCAGTACCAAACGTTTCAAACAAATGAAATTTGTTTCCCATTCTTTTCCAATGCGGTCACTTTAACCGCAAGGAGAAATTTTTTTTCAATCATGTCCATGTTTCCGTGCGTATGTTTACCAAGTTTCATACCATTATGATGAAGTAAAAAAAATAAAATAAAAAAAAACCTTTCTGTGATAAATTAATGAGTACTGAAGAGCATCAGATGGTTAAAGGGATAGTTCACCCAAAAGTGAAAATCACCCCATGATTTACTCACCCTCAAGCCATCCTAGGTGTATGTGACATTCTTCTTTCAGACAAATACAATCAGAGTTATATTAAAGCCCAAAATTTGAAGCCCAACAAAGTGCATCCATCCATTATAACAGTAATTCACACTACACCGGGGGATAATAAAGGCCTTCTGAAGTGAATCGATGGGTGTGTGTAAGAAAAATATCCATAGTTAACATGTTATAAAGTAAAATTTCTGTCGTTTTTGGGTGAACTATCCCTTTAAGCATAACATTTCTGAAAATTTTAATATAAAACAATTGTCCTGAATGCACTAAGATTTCTCAATTGGGGAAAGTTTGTTGATATCTATTGGTAAAAAATGTTATCCTATTCATCTGTGGTGTCTTGCCTTAAAAATGAAAATTCTCTCACTATTTAGTTACGATTATGTTGTTCCAAATGTTGTCTGTTTAATTCAAATATATTTGTATAGCGCTTTTCACAATAAACATTGTTTCAAAGCAGCTTTACAGAAAGGTTTTAACATGGAATGAGAAAATTTAAGCAGTTCTTTTAACATACGACCAGGGGCTGATCAGGGGCTGTCGTGCTCCAAATACATTATAAAAATAGCATGAAAGTATTCAAAACTATTATAAAATGCTGCGATAGCTTTGTGTGAGAAAAAGGCTGATGTAATTCACTGAAAATGATTCCCTTTAATGTGAATATGAATGTAAATTTCAGTCTGATACTCGCACAAAGCAATAGCACACAAATCATTTGGACCACTTTTATGGCACTTTTTTGCCCTTAATTTTGTATTTGCTTACTGTCTTCCTTCATTATGGAAAAGAACAGAATTGAATATCCTTCAGAACATCTATTTTTGTGTTCCATGAAAGTAATAAAATCGAATTGGTTTGGAATGGCATGAGGGTGAGTAAATGATGACAGAATGTTCATTTAAGGGTGTGTGGATCATTCTTTGATTCAATTCATATGCTTCTAAAAAAACCCTGCTGAATAAATTGCCTTTGTCGCTCATTTATCAACTGTTGCTTTGTCTCAATCAGGGGGCTCAACTACACATAGATATGATCTTAGAGATGGCGGGCTTCTCAAAGAGGAAGTGACCCTGAGGAAGCGATCTGACAACAGGCATTACACTGACGGTGATGGTGTGAGGGATTCTATCGTCATGGGAAACCTGTCTGGAGGATTTTTGGACAATTTAGGTAAAGTGAGCTCGATAAATCTGCCTGTACATCAAATTTGCAAGGTGCAGCTTTTGGCAAGAATCCTTGGCTGACTCTCGCTTCAACCCTGCTCTTCTTTCTTATGCCATTTGTCTGTTCTCTACACTTTTTTTCTCTCACTGATTTCTCGTCATGCGACGGCTGCCTGCCAACCCTTTCCCGCCACACCCTGCCGTATCCCACCCTGCCGTGGCTTGGCTGTCTCTCAGGGGTCTCTAGCTTCAGCCAGAGCACAACTACCAGCTACAGCTTGAGCTCCAGAGCTCGTACTCAGTCTGAAGATATCAACGATGCACTGCAGAACCTGGATAGTGTTCTTCAGGGTGAGTGAACCCGGAAACAACCATCAGCGCATCAGGGGACTTGAGGATATCTTACAACATTGAACTTAGATTAAACAGATCATTTTGCAATAAATAAAACTAATAAAACATAATTTATTACTAAATATGTAGAGCTGGTTCATTTACTTAAACTGTCTGAATGAACTGATTCGCTGAAATAAATTGTTCACAATCTAACATTTTAAGAGAGGACACAATTTTTTTTTTTTCAATGTGAGAAGTGGCTAAATTATTTTGAGAAAACAGCTGAACTACTGAAAAATGTAGTCAAGTTAGTAGCGTCTCTACTTTTCTTCACTCCCCCAACACTGCGAGCAATTAAACACTGAGACACCATTCGCGTCTGAACAACATTTGCAGACTGACACACCTCAGCCAATTCCCTGCTGTTTTCCCAGTGCTGAACCAATAAAACAATTTGCGGCCGCAAAATTGAATATGTCTGTTCTGTGGTTTGACATTTTACCGTCTGCACTGCTTGTGCCCTCAGACTCTCGCTTCAACCCGGGTGTTCCTGAGACCCCCAGCAGACTGGTGTTCTCTGCCCTGGGGCCCACGGCCCTGAAAGTGAGCTGGCAGGAGCCCCACTGTGAGACCGGTGTACTGGGCTACTGCGTCCTTTACCAGCAAATCAATGGAGGTGATTCATATCTCCTCAGTCATAGTTGTTATACTTATTCTATCCATCTATCTATCTATCTATCTATCTATCTATCTATCTATCTATCTATCTATCTATCTATCTATCTATCTATCTATCTATCTATCATCTATCTATCTATCTATCTATCTATCTATCTATCTATCTATCTATCTATCTATCTATCTATCTATCTATCTATCTATCTAGCCATCTATCTATCCATCTATCTATCCATCCATCCATCCATCGGTTGACCATTTGATGCCTATTTATTTGTCCATTGTATTGTATTGTGTTCATCTTATAGGTGATGTAAAGCGTATCGAGGTGAACAATCCCGCTCAGAACTCTGTGGTGGTTCAGGATCTCCTGCCCAACCATTCCTACATCTTCAAAGTGAAGGCCCAGAGTCGGGAGGGCTGGGGTCCTGATAGAGAGGGAGTCATTACCATTGAGTCTGCCGTCGACCCCAAGAGTCCACTGAGCCCAATGCCAGGTGAGTTGGTATGGTAGCTATAGGGTCAGAGTAGCTAATGTCAGCAGTAGCAGAGGCAACTATTGTGAAATCTTGATGAAATATTACCACATTATTATGTATCATTTCATTGTTCTTAAACATGTATATATGTGTGTTTGCTGTTGTCCAGGGTCTCCGTTCACTCTCAGCACTCCCAGCGCTCCAGGACCTTTGATCTTTACAGCTCTGAGTCCAGACACGCTGCAGCTGAGCTGGGAGAAACCCCGCAAACCCAATGGGGACATCCTGGGCTACGTGGTTACCTGTGAACAGCTGCACGGCGGAGGTCAGACACCAACCTGGCTGTATTTTTTATGACATATGAAAGAATTTATTTTTTATTTTTGAATATATATACCCTTGTTGTATAGCTTCCTTTTTTAAGACCCTATCTTTGGTGTCTCTGCAGGAGATCTTCGCTCCTTCCAGGTGAATGGCAACGCTGCGACTTCTTTGACTGTGTCTGACCTAAAAGAAAACATGCCGTACAAATTCAAAGTTCAAGCCCAAACCACACAGGGCTTTGGACCGGAGCGAGAGGGCATCATCACCATCGAATCTCAAGATGCAGGTATGCGGGACAGTGTCACAGAGAGAGCGACATGATAGCGTTAAGGCTTTAGGCCTTCTTATGTATTTCTATGGTAATTTTTTTAATAATATCAAAGAGTGCGTTTTATGATTCAACAAATTCACAATGGATAAGGTCTTAAAGTCTCGCCCTACATTATATTCTGATGAATATTCTGTTTTACTTAAAAATGACATTTTATGTTCTCTTGGGGGATAATGAATGGTTGAAATCATCTCATCATATCTCCTTCTTTTCTCCTCCTCCTCCTCCTCCTCCTCAGGCTCCATGTCACAGTACAGCAGTCAGTCAGTCACAAAGAGAGAGGTGTTTAACCTACCAACAGAAATTACTTCACACACCATGTTCACAGAACCCTTCATGTCTTCAGGTACCCACACACACACACACACACACACACACACACACACACACACACACACACACACACACACACACACACACACACACACACACACATGTTGTGTTTCCATGTTTTATGGGGACATTCCATAGGCGTAATGCATTTTATACTGTACAAACCGTATTTTCTATCCCCCTACACTGCCCCTGCCCCTAAACCTACCCATCACAGGAGACATGCTGCATTTTTACTTTTTCAAAAAACATCACTTAGTGTGATTTATAAGATGTTTTCCTCATGGGGACCAAAAAAATGTCCCCACAAGGACAAAAATTTGGATATTGCCATCTTTGTGGGGACATTTTGTCCCCATACCGTAGGGATTACCAGTCCACACACACACACACACACACACACACACACACACACACACACACCTTCCAGGATTAGGAACTCAATACATTTCCTGTTCGCACCAAGAATGATAACTAAAAAGATAACGATTACTATATAAGCATCCACACAAGTGGACAATATCGTTTTGTTGTTTGCAACTTTAAATGCTTGAGTTCTTTAAAGCAGGATGGATTCTGATTGGTCATTAAGGTTTTTATTATTCATCAGCAGGATTCCGATTATATTGTTTCTCTGTGCTGATATCGTTGTGGAGTGGACTCTGCTATTATTTTATATTCAGAATGATTTAACTATTTATTTAAAATAAAATAATAATAAAAATAAATATTAAATAAAACAATGTACTTATTGTGTTCATGTTGTATGACAAAACACGTTTGATAACACTGAGGTGCGATACGGGATACTGTTCGGTCATATCTGACCAAAACATTTTACTTCTTTTTTTTTTTTTTTTACGAATGTTTTACTTTATCGAAATGGTACGAAACTTACTAAAGGTTTTGGCACTTGCTATGTGAAAAACACACACAAATCATGGACATGATTTGAAAAGGTTAAATGGTCCTGAAAAAGATAGTCACACTTGTACTCCTTGCATTGGAAATGAATGGGAAATAATTTCATCTAGTGGAAACGTTTGGTACTGCGCCCAAACAAAATCTTACTGAAAGCTCATTTTTTGAGATATTAACCTCAAATTTAGAGCACAACTTGTTTAGATTAATTGAGATTTTCTCAGTTTTAGGGCCAGATTTACTAACAGCTTGCACCAGTGCAAAACTCTCTTTTGTCAGGATTTACAAAAAAAAACCGAAATGATAAAATAGCGCTGAAAAGGCATGGACAGTTATTTTTTGCGGCCGAACTTATTGCATATGCATTTGTAGGAGTTTCCCTTTTAGATGCAAAATATATGGGAGGAGAGTATTTAAATAAATCACAATGTGATTTACAAAGGTTTGCCTGTGTCATTTTACTGCTGTTTGAGCCATTATTTAGACTGCCTTGGTCATTATGGAAATTATTCATCTACATCTGTGTTATTTAATTTGTGTTTCGTCAGTAGATCACACACAGAACTTTACCCTCCCATCTGCGCTTTTTTGGAATTGCGCTCTCACGCTAATTTGCCCTGTTTAGTAAATCTGTCCCTTAGCATAAAACATGTTTTGGGAAATATGTATTTCATATCAAATTTAAAAATGTGTGCTTTTTTCAGAATAATAAGCTTACTTCTATATCTCTTTGGTGCCTGTGCAGGAGACGCCAAATAAATTCATATAACTTTTTTTAGTTAAACTTTTTTCATTTCAGCAATAATGTGTTAAATTGCTCTAAAACATTCAAGACTTATGTTACGTTGTAAATTTCCTTTTAAGGCCTCTGCTCAAAAAGTGAATAAATGGGTTATGACTACTGCATAAATATAATTTAGTACCATAAAATCCCCTAAAAATATGAAATAAAAAAAACATTGAACTAAAATATAGTACATTTATGTCATTCCACTTTTTTTTGACCGCCATGCGATCAGCACCAGACTTAAATTCTAGATACAAGACTACAATGTATTTCCCTCATTCTGTCTGTGTCTAATGTTTGTGTTGTTGTTTTTTTCCCCAAGATGGTATGATGATGATGTCGAGCAGGCAGATCACAGAGTCGGGCGGCACCGTCACGCGGCAGGTGGAGATGGTGCAGAGAGGAGTCGTGTCCAGCAGCACCGTCACAAAGAAGCTGGAGAGGCAATACTTCGAGGCCTAATCGAACTTCCTTTTGCCTTCAGCAGAATGTATATAAACGCTCAAGCGAAACTAAGTTAAGTAGAGAAATTCACTGACCAATGTGCACAACATATGGTTTTTATGTGAGGAAGAGAACAGCTGAGCTCTTGGATTCCTTGGATTATTGTTCATGAAAGACCAAAGTCTTCAAGCCTTGATATTTTGTTGAATGTATAAAGACTTAAAACCTTTTAGTGTTATCGCTTCCAAACAGGTATTTGGTAAAACTTTTGGGATCAAACCATGTTTCCTATAGTGTTTGTGAGAAATGTTATTGACGTATGCGCCATGGGATACTGTTTGAGATCTTCTGTTGCTTTTTTGAGCTTGATTGCATTTGTTTGGCAAGGTTTGAATTAAGCAGATTTGCTTTCAAGTTGTATCAAGTTTTTCGAGCATAGAGGTTTTCTAAATGTATTTTTCACATAAAATATGCCATGTCTTTTGATTTAGAGTTTACACTTTAACTCATTAGTATTTTTCCTCCTAAATCAAATTTTACTTGTTAAGGGTTGCATAACATTTTGCAACACAGGGGCATGCATATGGACTCGATTCTTAGGATTGTAAATATGTTACTGAGGTTTGTTTTTTATTGCCTGGTTGCGAGATGTGTTGTTGCAACTTCAGGCTTGCGGCTGTATTTTAGATCACATATTGAGTCTGCTAGGTTAGTACACTACTGGCAATTCAGAAAAGATTACTGACGTCACACCTATGTATTCTTAAATTACATTTTTACTGCCTTTTATAATCTGTATGGTACTTTTGACTTGGGGGAAAAATATTTTTGTAGATTTTTTATACTAAAATTGCATTTCACCATCATATTCAAGCTGTAGTATGTAGTATGCAAAATTTCTCACTGCATATCAGTTCACCGCACTTAATGAAACAATAAATCATTCTACCACAGTCGACTCATTGTGTGTAGCTTTGTTTATTAGAAACAGATTTAGTACAATCAACTGTTTTAGCACACTGTGGACCTACTGAAATGCTTTATGTTGATTAAAGGAGTACGTGCTGACAGTGACCTCTATATGCTTTCTAATGTTATTAAAAAACAAACTATGAATTTATAATTAAAATAAATATTAAATGACAATCGCTGTCGGTTACTTTTTGAATGCTGAACATTCTCTCAAATGTGAGTGATTAGAATAGATTTTCCAATGCGTTAAAGTATTGCCTTATTCACTAAAAAAGTTATTGAATTTGGCTACTTTTTAAAGGTGCAGTGTGTAAGAGGATTTATGAGGATCTATTGACAGAAATGCAATATAATACACATAACTATGTTTTCAGTGGTGTATAAAGACCTTTCATTATGAACCATTATATTTTTACTACCTTAGAATGAGCCATTTCTATCTACATACACCGGTCCGCGGGTCCCCTTACAGTGAAGTCGCCATTTTGCACGCCATGTTTCTACAGTAGCCCAAAACGGACAAATTGCTCTACAGAGCGCTAGCTACTCTCTGCTGTCTCAAACGATGACATCTTTGTCCTGTGTCGGCCACCGTAGTTTCTCTATGTGCTTCGAAAGGGAGGGGTGAGCAGTGCAAACCTCACCACTAGATGCCGCTAAAATTCACAAACTGCACCTTTAAGAACATTATTTCTGTTTTAGAAATGGATAAGCCTCAGGCTGAAGGAACTGTACATTCACACCTGTACAGTAGCTGTGCTGCCATTCTAGATCACAGAAGAATATAATATTGAACAAATTTCAACACTTTTCAGCAATAAAGAAAAAAAAAATCAAACACAAATGTGATGTTTATCTAGTCAATTTTTGCTTAGTACGGTTTAATTGTTCATCATCAAAGGTCAGCGGCAAAAACATTGGTTAATAAAGTAAGATTAAATACATAAAGCCTATTTGTATTATTTAACATTGAATTATCTCAGGTTTGCGTAATATTCTGAGTTTGCATTTAATTGTTTTTATTTATTTTGAGGAATACTGAATCTGTTTTTGTGCAAGGGAGATGAGTAAATGCATGCTCACATTTATGCTGAAGTCATGATTATGAGCTCACATTCAAATTTTGACTTGAGAGGGCGTTGAGAGTTTGTGTCCAATTTTTTTAACTAGGAAACTAGTATTTATGAGAAGTCCGATAGCATGCGAAGGCAGCAATAGTCTAGAACAGGGATCCTCAAATCTGGCCCACAAGATCCACTTTCTTGCAGAGTTTAGCTCTAACCCTAATCCATCACACCTGAACATGCTAATCAATGTCCTCAGGATCATTAGAAAATCACAGGTAGGTGAGTTTGATCAGGGTTGGAGCTAAACTCTGTAGTACATTAGCCCTCCAGGGCAAGATTTGAAGAACCCTGGTCTAGAACTACAGTAACCATCATGTTTACACCACACACCCCTAAACATGCTGCAGCGAGGTATTTTTGTAGGCCAAAACCCAAAAACGAGTTAGCATTTTAGCATTTCCGGTTCCATTATCCTGAAGTCAATTGATTTTTTTAAATGGGTTTTTAGTTAAAAAGCCATTTGAAAAATGCTACTGGGCTTTTGTCAAAGGAACTAGGGTGATGCTAACTTCTAGATCGACCTATAAAAATACACCATCACTGCAGACATGAGGTTTGGGCGGGACTATCTATTTGTCTGACCAATCAAAGACTAGTTAAAGGGATAGCTCGCCCCCAAATTAAAATGTTGTCATTATTTACCCTCATGTTGTTCCAAACGTGCATGAGTTTCAACATAGAATATATTTTAAAGAACGTTGGTAACCAGACAGTTGACGGTAGCTATTGACTTAGTATTTTTATTTTTTTCCTACTATGGAAGTCAATGGCTACCGTCAACTGTCTGGTTACCAACATTCTTTAAAATACTTCCATCTGTGTTTAACAGAAGAAAGAAACTAATACAGATTTGGAACAACTTGAGGGTAAGTGATTTCATTTTTGGGTGAACTATTCCTTTAACAAGTCTCTTTTTATCAATTCCTTGTGGTGCAGAATTTACAGCTTTAGCTACTCTAAAAAATGTAAAATACCTTCTATGCACCTCTCAAACTACTTGTTTTTTTGTAAGCATTTACTGTATGAATGTTTCATGGTGTGTGATTTGTTGTATCCATGTGCTTGAGAATCGTGCGCTTGTTATGTATGTTAGAAGAACAGACACTGTCCCTTACAGAGACATCGCTCCCTCAGATCTGCAGGCCTGATCACCATCTCACGCACCATCTCCACTGTCCCAAACACTGGGTAAAGCTTCTCTGTGAACTTCTCGCTGTATGTGTAGATGTGCGCACGCTTTTGGGTGTCATAGAAGGACAGCTGCCCCTCCTCATAGTCCAGGTAGACTCCCACCCTCCGCGGGATGAGCGACTGGGATAAGAAGGTAGGTGGTGTGGTCAGGGCCTTGAGCTCGGACCCCCGCTCCAGCCTGAGGGTGAGGTATCCGCTCTGAGTGTTGAGTGGTTTATAGCCTTTGCAGAGGGCTGATTCTTTGGCCAGTCCGAGACGCCAATCACGGTCGCCCACTTCTACCTCCCAGTAGCGGCGTCCTGACGAGAAGCCGTCTGAGCCGAGACAGCACCACCAGCCATCGAAGCGCCGCAGGCTGCAAGGGACCACGCGCCGCTCCAGACCACACTGCATCCGCTTGCAGTCCTCAGACAGAACAAGTGCAGGGTTGGCCGTCTCTGGGTCAAAAGTCACCTCCACTGTAAAATAAGGCCACATTACAGTTAGACTTATGATTTTAGGTTTATCTTGAAAGTTTTTCAAGAAAGCTAGATATCTCACAAAAATTGCTAATTAAAAAAGTTTGATGTTAGGATATTGCTAAATTAATGATGCAGTATCCACGTGTCATCAGACCAGGCCACCTTCTTCCATTGCTCTGTGGTCCAGTTCTGATGCTGTGCCCGCTTTCTGCACTGGACAGGGGTCAGCATGGGCACCCTGACTGGTCTGTGGCTATGCAGCCCCAAACACAACAAACTGTGATGCACTGTGTATTCTGAGACCTTTCTATCAGAACCAGCATTAACTTATTGAGCAATTTGAGCTACAGTAGCTCGTCTGTTTGATTGAACCACGCAGGCCAGCCTTCACTCCCCACGTGCATCAATGAGCCTTGATAGATACTGAGGGTATCTAAAAAAAATCTAAATATTGAGAAAATTGCCTTTAAAGTTGTCCAAATGAAGTCCTTAGCAATGCATATTACTAATAATAATACATTTTTGATACAATTATGGTAGATTATTTACAAAATATCTTCATGGAACATGATCTTTACTTAATATTCTAATGATTTTATGGTTTCATAATGATAATTTTGACCCATACAATGTATTGTTGGCTATTGCCACAAATATACCTGAATGGTTTTGTGGTCCAGGGTCACACACACACACACACACACACACACATATATATATATATATATATATATATATATATATATATATATATATATATATATATATATATATATATATATATATATATATATATATACACTTTTATTCAGCAAGGCTGCATTATATTGGTCAAAAATGACAGTGAAGCAATATATAATGTTTTAATGTATATATTTTTTTTATCACATTTTTGTTTAAACAACAGTAGTAAGCAGCACACCTGTTTAAAATGACCTATTAAAATGATTTCTGATCATGTGACATTGAAGACTGGAGTAATTATGCTGAAGATTCCGCTTTGTCATCACAAATTGTGTGCATGTTAAGTTTTAGAATGTAACATGTCTAAATGCTACATACACAAGCAGTGTCCGGCAGTGAATGAGTGACGTGTGTGTCTGTGTGTGTTGTGTTATGTTATGTGTTTTTAAATGGTGTGTCAAAAATGGATTCCATTATCTTATATCATTCTACTGCAAAAGAAATTTACCTGCAGGTATTAATAAAGTAACCTAACCTAACATGAGAAAAACTGTGACATACCTGTAGCATCACATATCCAGTTCCACACTGAAACAAAGAGCAACATTTCTGTGTTACTACATAAGACAATAGAAACTATTCCACTGAGTGTCCGTGCATTTAAATAGTATTAAATAACTGTTTGATTGCTAAATCTGTTACTCTCTCACCAATGTGTGGAATGTAGCCAATGCAATCTGAGAGAGAGAGAGAGAGAGAGAGAGAGAGAGAGAGAGAGAGAGAGAGAGAGAGAGAGAGAGAGATTACCAGTAAGCCCAAGACATACCTATCATCTTCTCTATGTCAAAAAAACTGCTGTATGTGATTTCATGGAATACACTATACCAGAACACTACCAAAGCAATATAACATTTGTTTTTCAATTACATTTGTAAGGGTTATGCAGAAATCATTTACAGCAGCTGTGGGTAATTGTGTCAGAAGTAATTCTGGGACATCAATGTCATTGCCTGCTCACCGGTCTTCAGAGTCTTTTGTTTTTGTACCAGCCACAGTCGTGGAATGAGCTCCTACAATGTCAATGGTGCTTGTTATTAGATTAGTTAAAAATATAAATTGCAGATTTTGAATTTTATGCAAGTCTATGGATGTTGTATATGTTTCCAGAGGCATTGCACCTTGTCCAGGTGTTCCCCGAGAACGAGCCCAATGAGCAGCTCCACGGCTGACTGCAGGTGTGACATGTGACCGCCCTTCCACTGCAGCTCCACATCATCCAACATCATCAACACTGCTTCTCCCGGCCAGATACCGTGCTGGAGAGAGAAACTGATAAATGACTGAGGCCAGAAGCAAGTCATACAATCTATCTTTTTATACCACACTTAAGAAACTGTCAATGTTTTCAGAAAAGTCTATTTGTGTGCATCTGTCAGTGGAGTTTGTAATGAGAGAAAGACAGATGATACTTCACTAACAGTATTTACTGATATTGAGTTACAAATGATTCCTAAGAAGATAAAAAGAGGAGTCTGAGATATTAATGAATTATTGATTAGGCATCAGAAAGGTGATGCTATATTGAAAGATACATGTCCCTATCGACTTAAAGCTGTGTAATTTTATCAATGTTTAAATGCTTAATTGTTTCCAGGTTAATGTGTGACTAGTATCAGTAAGCCATTTGAAGGTTGACTTCCTCTAAAATACTGTGGCTGTGTCTGAAACCGCTCCCTACACCCTTAAATAGGGCACTACTGTATTTGAGAGGACAGGTGTTTGTAGTGGTGTCCGAAACAACAGTGGACGTTATCAAGTGCACTCATTCAATCCCATAATGCACCACAATAATGAGTGTACAAACGATGTACAGCCTGTGGCTCTGGGGCGTTTCAAATCATCTGCCTCAACCAATAATGTGAGTTTGGGTTGCTTCCCCAGCTAACACAGGCATTCTGGTAACACAGGCACAGGCATTTATCACGATTAATCGTTTAACAGCCCATCTTTCATGAAATGTTTTTCTGAAACATTTTAGTTGGATGTTAGTTTCATATTATTCTCTATTTTATAGTTTTGCAAGTATATATCGGAACATTTTGAATGTTTTCTGAACCATTTGTTACTATGTTTTCTCTAACATTTACATAAGCAAACATCTTGAACATTTTAAGAACATTCAGGAATAATGTTTTGATGGGAACTTAATAGAGTGGTGCAGGAATGCCATCAAAACCCTGCAGACTTGCCACCGGTTCCCTTGAGATTTTCCTATGGGCTTTTAATATGGGCATTTCAATTTACATGCTTTAAAACTGCACACACCCAAGCGTTCTTTTTAAATAAACATAACAGCTTCAAAATTTGTTTTCGATATGGGAGTGTATAATTTACTCGAGGGAACAGGTTTTGACGTCATCCCTGCATGGGAACATTAGCAAAACATTATTATATATTTCTGTTAGCTGGGTAACCGTTGAGTATATGAAACAGCACACTATATTTATTTAGATATTGTTGCACAATGCATAGTGTTTTTTACCTACTATTAAAAAATGGAGGTAGTATATAGTGTATACAGAATATAGTGTGTACACTATGCAGTAAGCTAGAAGTGTTTGGCAAACCGGTGTCATTATTTTAATTGAAAAACTTTACAACCCAATGGTAAGTTTATATTTATACAGCTTAACAGGTTGTACATGTCTCTCTCAGGTCAGCCAGTGAGGTTGTGTGTAATCACAGTTGGACAAGAGGATCATGGCAAGGTTAATATCCTAATTCTTAATCAGAGAGCAGCCCGAGACTAAGAGAGAGAGAGAGAGAGAGAGAGAGAGAGAGAGAGAGAGAGAGAGAGAGAGAGAGAGAGAGAGAGAGAAATCCATGCTATATTTATTTATAGCATGGATTGATATTAAATTACACACTCACAAATAGCACCTGACAAAATGATAGAATCAGTAATATATTCCTATAGGCCGGCCTACTAAACAATACCATTCGAACGTTTGTACATGCTTGATTGAATGTATGAATCGCAAAATAAATAACGTTACCTGTGTGAACTCATTCAATACAGTATGTATTAAGCATCCCAGGATGCACCTCGTAAAGTTAAGAAAATGGTTGGTAGGATGCATGCAGATGTTTCTGATCCTCACCGGGTGCCTGTTCCGCTGTCCTCTGGTCCAGTCCATGATGATCCTTTTGTATGGGCCCATATCATGCTCTCCTCCCTGCTCAAGCATGCTCAGTAAATGACTCTTCCAGTCCCGCTTTTCTGGATGCAGATCAGCATAAACTTGCATGGGCTTTTCAGTATTTTCCTGGACAGTGTGTAAAAATACAAGACTTGTAAGGTAGGCCTACATGAATTTATATGGAATTTTATGATGCTTTTAAAGTGTATTTGAATTATGAAATCTCCAGTCCCCATTCATTATAACAGTACCGAA
This sequence comes from Gobiocypris rarus, assembly GCA_023029165.1. Taxonomy (NCBI): domain Eukaryota; kingdom Metazoa; phylum Chordata; class Actinopteri; order Cypriniformes; family Gobionidae; genus Gobiocypris; species Gobiocypris rarus. The sequence goes on from CM040928.1 coordinate 8,711,228, forward strand.
CATTATTTAAAATGTATCTTTTTTTGTAGAAGAATAGTCAGTCAAATGGCTTCATTTTTGGGTGAACAATTCCTTTAACCTTGGCAACCCCATTTAAACATTCAGAGCAAGTTTTACAACAATTATGTACTAAAACGGAAACGTTTTTCCTTATTTTCATGTAGGCTACAGATGACAACTATGTCAAAACGATTCTGTTCACACGGATCTGCGAAACTGAGAAGTACGCGCCTATACTGAACACGTATGGGCTATGCATGATGTCACCGTTTTCACAAAATCGCATTTTTGTATTTTATTCAGAGAAGATAACAGTATTGTTTTTAAAAACTTGCATTTTTGAATTCCGTTTTCAAAAGTTTACATTTTCAGGCCGCCAAATCGCCGTTGACCTGACCTGCAAATGAATAGCCAAAACAAATGCGCAAATAACACCTTTGTAAAAAACTAAAAACTGAAAACTTTAAATGCATTTTGCCCATTAATTTACATGACAACAGCGTTGTCAAAGATACAGAAAATATACAGTTATTGTCTATGTAAACTACAAAAATGCGTGAAAGCGGTGACATGCGTGTTCAGTCAATATCATTCTCACATCTCATATAGCTGCATTCAGACGATTTTTATTTTGTATCATTAAGACGTTTTTGTTTTGTTTTTGCAACTGGACGATTTGCTTTCGCTTCCTCTTGTAGCTTTAAGACCTTCCAGCTGTTAATCTTAATTTAAGACATAACCGTGTTTACGTCAATACACCGCCAAGGCGGTTCTTTTTCGCGGTTTATTGCTCTTAATATTTATTTTCTTATTCGCTTTAACTTGTCAAACACTTAAGCAATCATGCTTTGCATGGCTACACGACACATTTCAAATAATAATAGATATTGTTTGCATTCTCATTCTCCTCAGCAGTCTTTATGACATCACGTTTAGAACGTGTGGCGATTACAGTATAAAAAGACTCTAAAGTCTCTTGCTCATTTTGTAGGTTGAAGTTTTGGTGTATTTGAGATCAGTTTGACATCGTTTTTATCATGGGACAGCTAAGTTCACGAGCGAACAAAGGGTTTGATGAGTGTGTACACGAACCCTGTGTACTACTCAACTACACCAACAACACGGCGGAGAAACATCCTCACTGTGTTGATGAGCCTGTTGGTGGTACTAGTGAGATCGATGGAGGGAGAGAGGAGAAAAAGAGGAAAAATAGATTCTGGAGCTGGCCCGCTCTCCACTTTCCTAGATCTGCAAAAAAATACGACCTAGTTCAGGCAGAGAAAGACTATCAGAATGAAACGGGATCCTACCGTAAACTTTCCAAAGGTAAAATCACATGAACATGTCATGATAGTACAATACTGATTAATGGCTGATTGATGACTGAATAGAAGTGCCTCTAAATGAGAAAGTACTCTAATTAGAGATTGCCAGAATTTATATATATATATATATATATATATATATATATATATATATATATATATATATATATATATATATATATATATATATATATATATATAATTTATTTGATTTAATATATAGCTCCAACTTCTGAAGTTCTCACTGCTGCTAAGGAACAGCCAGAGCAGGCCGTCCTGGACGATATTAAGAATTATAAAATGTTATTATAAATCATTAAATTAAAAAATATATAATAATGTATTTCACACTAACTACAATTATTCATCTTTTAATAGACCACATTTGCAGCCGTTATAAAGTTGGCATCAAGCTGGGTGAAGGAGGATTCGGCTCTGTGTATGCAGCGACTCGATGCAAGGATGGACTTGAGGTTTTGATTCTTTGTCTTTCCTTGCAAAACTTAGCATATCAGTTCATGGCTGACATGATATAATCTCTGTGACATGCTAATTGTTACCTATTTGTTTTGTTGATCAGGTGACTGTGAAATTTGCAGTGAAGACTCCAGACATGCCATATATCAAAGTGGTGCGTAGTAGCCTTATTGTTATAGCTTTTCAGTCACTGTTTTCAATTTATACTGTCACAGCTTATATTCATGTTAATCACAGACTACAAATTATTTTTCAGTAGGCAAATTGTTTGATCTATCTGGGAAAACACTGTCATATTTTGTTTCTTTTAGCCTGGTCACCCAAAGCGCCTCCCCTTGGAAATTGGTCTAACATTGATGGCCAATAAGGGTCCCAGCGTTCCTCAGATAATTCAAATACTGGACTGGCAGGACGATAAAGACCACTGCATCATGATTTTGGAGCGGCCCTTGCCTTGCATGGACATGTTTAGTTTCCTGGAGCTCCACGGAGGAAGCATTAGCGAGGGGACAGCAAAGCATGTTATGCGGCAGGTCATTCACGCCGCTAGCGTTTGCTGTGAGCGTGGTGTCTTCCATCGGGACATAAAGCCGGAGAACCTGTTGGTGAACCAGGACACCATGGAGGTTAAATTGATTGACTTCGGGTGTGGTGCGGTCATGAAGAAATCAGCCTTCAAAGTTTTCAATGGTATGTCTTATGAACCGCTTTGTTGATTAGCTAACAGAAACTATATACATAGTTCTATACTATATAATTCTATATATAGTCAACATGCTGTGGAAATGTCTTAAATATCAGACAACATCTCTGTCCTCCAGGCACAGATGGTTACTGTCCACCAGAGGCTGAATACAACGGCAAGTACCACGCAAAGCCGACGACAGTGTGGTCACTAGGGGTCCTCCTCTTCGTAATGGTGTGCGGAGGTTATCCCACAGCCGAAGACCTGTTCATGATCTATACCAACATCTGGACCAGTCATGGTCTGTCACAAGGTGAGATCTTCCTCAATAAACAAAGAAGGACCATTTGAATTCTCTAGCTTCAAAGAGAGCATGTGTAAAGTATAAGCTAATAATCAGTCTTCTCGCTTATCTTTTTGCACAGAATGCTGCAACATGATTTGCTCTTGTCTGTACCCTCAACCACAGAAGAGACTCGTTCTGGAGAACATGCATCTTCATGACTGGTTTAAGGTAGGGCTGTCAAAATTGATGCGTTAATAACGCATTAACACAAATACATTTTAACGGCACTCACTTTATTAACTTGCGATACATTTTCTGTTTGACCCGTGGCTTAGCCCATACTTGGAGAAATGGAATAATAGTAATAATAAATTTAAATTTAGCATGTTCAGAAGAAGTGAGCTGCCTTGTCGTGCGAAAATGTAAACAGGCTTGTGTAAGTAAATTGCTCAGTGCAAAAAAAGAGAAGTAATGGGAACCTGGTATTTATTTTTTTTGTTCATGTGTCTAATAGACATGAACAAGTTCTTTGAAAAAACATCTATAACATTTTATACTGTCTTCATGCTCTGTTGATTATGGTTTCTTTAATAATAAACATACAATTGCATAAAGCATCCATATTTGTCCATACCCATGTTGATTAGAGTATTCAAAACTTGAAGTATTAATTTAAGGGACATTTAGAACTGATAAAAATGTGATTAATCACAATTTAACTCATGACAATCATGTGATTAATCGCAATTCACCCTTCGTGCAAGTTTGATTGACAGGCGATCTGACCAATCATATCACCGCAATCTGCCGCTTTGTCCGACAAAGCAGTCAGGAGAGTTCGTAGATTAACGTTGGTGGACTTGAACTTGAAAAACGGTGTGTACTGACGTCTTTCCACGGTTGAAACAACATTTCTTTTAGTGTTCATTCATGTTGATCGGTTCACGAGCAGCTATAACTGAGGCGCTACAGCGATCACAACACATTAAAGAGCCACAAAATACTATTTATTGTTTATATTTCTTAAAAAAATTGAAAATTTGAAATATCAAATGTTTCATATCAAAAGTAACTTGCTATCTGTCCTGTCTGTCTTCTCTTTGCTCTGCGATGTATTTTCTCTACGTGAGAAAGTGTATGGTGTGAGAGCGCCACGGCTTGTCAGATATAGCAACAGTAACTAAAGGGGGCGGGTCTTAGCGTCAATTAAATATTTTAATCGTTTGACAGCCCTAGATTAAGGTAGTCTTTTTTCATTTTGTTGTTTTTGTTTTAGTTTGAGCAGCAGTCATATAATCATCATAAACTTGTTGCTAAGTCACATTTGCTTTAAATGTAATGCATTTACACAAATAATGCTTATTTATGTTTTTGTTTCAGATCATGGCGTAAGACATGGAGAACATCAGCAAACAACGCTTGTCACAGCTACCCTGTTGTTCTGTCTTAAGTCATCTTTGGCCAATGGCGTCTGTTGTGGGGCCAGCAAATCATGGGAGCATCTGGAGCCTTGATGCCCTGACTGGACGCATGCAAATATTGAGCAATATTTGCATCTGGCAGCATTGCTTGTTTTGGGATCTGTAAATAATAGTTCCCTTTCAGTTGGTCACGTTCAATGTACGTTAGAATGTGAACTGGCAAATTGGGATATCGCATGAGAGCCCTATCACCTTCGAGTGTGTACTAACCGGCCAATGAACATTGGCGTGCAAATTTTGCATGCAGCACTCCGCCGACGCAGCGCGGGTATACATAGCTTTATCCATTTCTACGGAGGATCTTGTGGATTCTACCTGCATTCTACCACAAAAGGATTTGAGAAAAAAGCTTTAGACGTGCTGAAGCACACTGGGGAACAGCCGCGTTTTCAAAAGATGGTAGAATGCAGGCTTTCAAATGAAAGATTGGTATCAAAGAGCACACCCAGGTTCCTAACTGACGACGAGGACTTGACAGAGTGGTCTGTACGGACAGCACTGCAACTGTTGTGTACATCAACCATCAGGGTGGTCTATGCTCCCGTCGCATGTTGCATCTCGCCCACCATCTCCTATGGAATCAGAAACATCTTAGGTCGCTCTCACGGCAGCCTCCGCTTCCAGGAGAATGGAGACTCCATCCCCATGTGGTGCAGCTGATATGGGACCTCTTCGGAGCCGCACAGGTAGACCTGTTTGTCGCTCGGGACACGACCCATTGCTAGTGGTTTTACTCCCTGACCTAGGGCACTCTTGGCATGGACCCACTGGCCCACAGCTGGCCCTGGGGCCTACTCCACGAGAGGAGTAGCTTCTTCCTGGGCTGCGGGCTGGGCGACAACGAATACGTTTGCTGGATTTTATTATAACCTCCGTGTAGAAACGGTTGCTTCCTATTTATACCCACGCTGCTGGGGCGGAGTTCTGCATGTAAAATTTGCACACCAATGTTAGTGCACACTCAAAGGTGATAGGGCTCTCATGTGATATCCCAATTTGGAAATGTTTAAGAAAATATGTATAATATGAATTTGTAAGAAAATGTATAATAAATGTTTATTTATATGGCACTGTTGCACTGTTACAGTTTCATAATTCATTGCCCTGATATAGTCACCCTTAAGGCTCCTGCAAAAGTCATTTCTGTTTCTTCTGAACCCACTATGGCCCCAGAACTCAGGCCAAACATCTAGTCACACATGAGGTTTTTGATCAGACAAAGTTTAAAATGAGGGAACTCCACCACAGTATAATTAATTAAAACCAGAATAAAAAAAACTTCTGTAAACATTCTAGTCTGTGTAACATTTAGTTTGGAATCATTATATTTTGTTTATGAATTCATGCCCCTCTATAGTGTTGTTTTAGTTTAGATCAATACAAGCTAGCATATTCAAAGTGACTGTCCTGTTGACTTTTGGTGAAAGTCCGCACCAAGGTCCGAACCCAAAGTTCATGTTCACCAAAGTATATTTATTGTTTGAATTTAAAAGCTGAGACTTTGTTTCATACCAAAAGTAACCTGCTCTGTCTTGTCTGTCTCTGCATTGTCAGTGTCTGTCCTCTTTGCTCTGTGTGGCGTGAGAGTGCCATGGCTTGTCGGACATAGCAACAGTAACCAAGGGGGCGGGTCTTTGCGAAGGGTCAATTTTCAATTTTGCCTCATATATTTAAACCAATATCAGTGATTCTGAAAATAATTGCCTCAGTAACTAGAAGCCTATTCAGCCCCTTGAGCTGACATTTATGACGCAGTAACCTTTTTAATAAACAGCCCGTGTCTGACTAGAATCAATTACTTTGATTTCTCCAAAGAAATGTGCTGACAACAAGCTTTTTTAAAAGTACACTAAATCCGTGAGGCGGACGCCCTGGAGTTAACTACAGCTCAACGCCTTTCTCAAGGACACAAAGGTACTGCGGACTATACTATAACTTACAAACAAACCATGATTAGAGCTTGATCCTTTGAAAACTGACACAGAATTTTAAACCCTTAAGCCACTGGACCTGTCAGTCAGCCTGATATAAACAGACTAGCTGGTTACTATGGGGACTGGTGGCACTGAGTCTAAAGCAGGATTTTATCTAAATATAACACCCGGTCCTAACCAACCAACATCAGCCTGTAATTAAAGTCATGAAGATCCTGAGAAACAACAGCTGTCTGAAAAACAGAGTGTATCTCCTATTGGATGTAGCTAAATGAATACAGGAAGGTGAGTTTATTTGCTGAGGAACAGGGTTGTGCACCATTCAAAAAGTTTTACAATTCGAATTATATCCTGAACTTAAATCGAATTCAGCTTTTCCATCACAGTAATAAATTATATTTTATAATAGATTTTTTTTTTTTACTGTATTTTTGATCAAATAAATGCAGCCTTGGTGAGCATAAGAGACTTCTTTTAAAACACTCTATTGCATAATTATAATTATTATGATTTAGTTTAAAATTATAATTGTATATTAAATACAAATTTAAATAATATTCTTCTATAATATATTAATCAGCAGTTATATACACATGAATACATTTAATCAATCATTTTATGGACCATGACAGAATAAGTAATCCACTTTAGTCTTGATGAAGCAGCTTGCCAGATAGAAAAACCTTAAATATGACACATTTGAAATAATCTGTTCTTGTGTTTTGTTGTGTTGGACTAATAAAATGTTGTGTATTGAATTTCATTAAAATGCAATTCAGTAAATTCCTCTGCCTGTGACTGAGCTGAGTTCATTTTCTCACCTTCATCTCCAGAATGTTGGCGGTCTCCACAATGAACTCACGACAGGCGTTCGGAGGCCATACGTCCTCTCCGGTCCAGATGTGAGCCAGAATATCTGACCTCTGAAAGACATCGGCATAAGAGGTTCCAACAGAGAGTTTGAAAATGTGTGTGGAAATCTAGTGGATATCTCTGAGCTGATGCCAGTGAATTAATTTATTGATCCTGACTCTACACAGCTACAGAAAAGCCACACAATGCAAAAATATATTTATCTCACCTGACAGATCCTGTTGAGTTCTCGTGCGAGCTCCATTATAAACAGCTGACTCTCTGTCAACGGCTCTTTCTTTACATGTTTCACTCTTTTCCGTGTCTCCTGTACAGAGATTTGGAAACTATGGAGTAACCAAAGCTTCACAATTTTATATCAATTTTTTTCTGAAAGATTTTCTGAACATTTCCACCACAACTCAAATAATGCATTGTGTCTTTACATCGTACCGCAAATAGGTAGCAATAAGTGAAAATATGTATTTTGTCATTGAATCATCCATTTAAGTGATTTGTTCAAAAACGCAGATTCATCAATGAAACAAGGAAAGCATTTATGACTGGGTCATTGAATCATTAATTCAAACCAATATTTCTCAAAATTCTCAATTGATCCAAATTCATAATCATATTATTTTTACACTTTCTGCATGCGTTTTGACAGAATTACATACATACGCCATGTCTTATCTTGATGATAAACAAGTACACTACTTTATTAGCAGGCAGAATTGTTGGTTGTGGTGGAAATTATGGCACAAATAAGTTAGGTTTTAATTTTTTTTTTTAAACTTATCTGACATACACTAGTGGCCAAAAGTGATGTCCCACCTAGGAAAATTGACATCTTCACCCTTTATATTTACAATTATTGAAGATGTTTTGATATTGTAGTTGTGCTTGGAATCAATTGTCTTATTTGTGAAAATGCAATGAAACATGCCAAATGGTCCGAACATAATTTCTGATAACACTTTATTTTAAGGTGACGTTGTTACACATTACTACATGTACAAATATTGTACTAAAAGTACAAATTATGCATAATTACAAGTAAGTACTAAACCAAATCCTAATCCTACCATTACCCTAAAGTAAGTACATGTAGTTAATTAATATTACTCAGTACTAAGTAAGTACAATGTAACTACGCCACCTTAAAATAAATATTACACTTTATTTTAAGGTGTCATTGTTACAATGTAATTATATATTTAAGTACTGTGTAATATTAATTAATAACATGTACTTATTATAGGGTTATGGTTAGGATTAGGGTTTGGTTGAGGGTTAGTTGCATGTAATTATGTCTAATTTACTGTAAGTACTATAGTAAATACATGTAACATATGTAACAAGGACACTTAAAAATAGTGTTACCACATAAAGTGTACCTAATTTTTTAATGCACAAATAAGAGAGAAACGACTAAGTATTAATAACTGATTGTTGTAGTCAAATATGCTTTTTCCTGTGAGCTTGTTGTTTTTCTGTCTTTTCTATTTTTCTAACCTGTTAGTGTTTCGTTCTTCCCTCATATTTCCTCAAAAATATATATAAAATATTTTTCTCGTATTTTGATGGTACTTGAACCTTGAAAGGGTCATTAAAAGCAATGACATCACTTTTGGCCTCTACTGTACAAGTGCCTGTCACTGGAAAAAAAAGAAGCCTGAATTACTGATAAACCATTTGATGCAATGAATGAATGAATGACACACTGTACCTTGAGACGAAACTTGAGCTTCTTGGCTGGCTCAATGAGGAACTGAAGGCAATCTTTCATCATATTGGCAGGCTGACGGGACCCTATATGAAATCTGAAAGAGACGGAGTGTAGAATACAGCAGGAGAGGAAAAGAGAGAGAGTTGGGATGTTTAAGATCTGATGATGTAAATGAGGGAGTGTAGCAGCTGAGACAGATGGGAGGGGTTTGTAAAAAGCCTTTTTCTCAAAACTCAGCAAACTCAACACAGACTCAACCTGCAACAACGCAATATTTTTTGATCACTCTGCGGCTCTGCTCAGTTCAGTTCATTACGACAGTGTGTCCTGCAGGTCCAGAGAGACCCGCGGAAGCACTTTTAATGGAAGCTCAGGGACAGAGTGGGATGCGGTTGTGCCGAATCAGCACGTCTTCTCAGCGTTTCTCCACACAACCTGCCAGAGCACCTCGAATCTCAGTCCATTTCCAAATCTTCAGAAACCAGTACTAAAATGTTAAAAAAACAGCTTATAACATAGTACAAATGTCTGAGACAACTAGTGAAATAACTTCACTTTCACATTTTTCTAATGTAAGACAACAATTTGCATTACAAATGATATAAACAGCATGCAATAAAAAAGAAAACAGGAATTCCATGATATCTTAGCATTTGGATTGTCTTTTGCTCTAATGACAGAAGCACTCGATCTGTATGTTTGTGTAAAACGTGATAATGTTATTCAGCATGACTTGAGAATGACTTTCTTACATTTTGATTAGTGATTTAGAAATAAAAAATATTTCTTCTTCGTTTTACAGGGAAGGTAAATATTTTGATAAAAGATTATGAGGCACATCAATAAATTATGTGCAGATAAATCATTTAGAATAAATTATTGAAGCTTGTTTCAGCCACTAAATAAAACATTTAAAAGGTAAATGCTGTTTTTTTTTCTTATTTTATCTCACAATTCTGACTTTATTTCTCCCAATATTTAGATTATACCTCGCAATTCTGACTGTTTTCTAAAGATATAAGATATTGAGATAAGATATAAAAGTTGCAATTATCTTTTAATTAAAAACAAAGAAACAGATTTTTACATATTAAAAAAAAAAAAAATTGTGTAACGTTCCATTAAAAAAAGAAAAGAAAAAAAGAATGAATCCATGATGATTTTACGGTGACGTGAATGTTTTTTTTTTTTTTTTTTAGTTAATTTTTTTTAACACTTCCTGTATATTTCCAGGTTTAAAATATAATTTTAATCCCAGATTTTCAATGTTCAGACTTCTGGACATCACTGTAACATGCATTCTTTCAGATTAACTATAGTTTCACATTTTTAGACAATAATAATAAAGGAAGAATAGAAGAAGTCTCCTATAGGTTAAAAAGACAATATACGCTTTACAAGATGCCCTGTGAAAAAAGCTTTTGACACTATATAAATATATATATATATATACACAGCCAAGTCAAATTCCTTAATTTTATGTTATTTTGGTGTGCAATTCACCTTTGTTTTGGCACTGTATAGTGCAATGTCACACCAGAGATTTACTTATGATAATTTATACCTGATGAGTGTACATGATAAATGGACTTTTGTCTGTATATTTACATGGTGCACTGAGAATAAACTGCATAGGCACCATTTACATCCTTAGGGAGCCAGACTCCGATAAGACTTAATTAATGATCAGCTATACTCTGAACTAAATTCAATTCAATCATGTTCCTCTGGTGTGCAATGTGAACTTGTTTTATTTAGGCTCTAATTAACTTGATTTAATTTTCTTTATGATCAAATAAAAACGATGACTTGGCGAATGAACATGATTGGACATTAAAATCGCTACATTTACAGTATATGGTGCATTAAGAAAAAAATGCACTGCATGGACAGGGAACGTTCTCTGGAATTCACCCTCTGCTCCTGTAAACTGTAAGCGCGAATGTACAGTACATCTCAATCATTTTGACATTGACGAGTGCTGTTAGACCACTGCAAGACCAGACATTTTTATCATCATAACAACATACAGTCTCTAACTCCTTCAGTCTCTAACTTCTCCTAGAGCTATAATAATAATAATAATAATTAGGTACATTTATATAGCACTTTTTCTGGGTACTCAAAGTGCTTTACATATAGAAGGTGGGAATCTACTCATCCACCACCAATGTGCAGCATCCACCTGATGCGACGGCAGCCATATTGCGGCAGAACGCCAGCTGATTGGTGGAGAGGAGACAGAGTGATGAAGCCAATCAATATATGGGGATGATTAGGAGGCGATGATGGGCTGTGGCCAATGGGCAAATTTTGGCCAGGATGCCGGGTTACACCCCTACTCTTTTTCCGAAGGACATCCTTTGATTTTTTTCATGACCACAGAGAGTCAGGACCTCAGTTTAACGTCTCATCTGAAGGACGGTGCTCTTTGACAGTATAGTGTCCCCATCACTGAGGTGTTAGGACTGACACAGACCATAGGGTGAGCACCCCCTGCTGGCATAACTAACACCTCTTCCAGCAGCAACCTATAGTTTTCCCAGGAGGTCTCCCATCCAGGTACTGGCCAGGCTCAACCCTGCTTAGCTTCAGTGGGAATCCAGTCTTGAGCTACAGGGTGATATAACAGCTGGCTAGAGCTTTCAAACTACATCCACTTAACGTGACAAACAGCCAGTAAGTCAAGTATGCCACGCCTTCTTCAGATGAAATGAATGAGACAAGAGACAGAGTTACCTACCTCATATCTCAAAGCACATAACATTACAATGATAATGAACATAAAAAACTTAAAGAGCACTGACCTGTATCACCTGACTGCTGCCGATACATTTCGGCGTTGATCGACATAAAACATAAATGTAAATGTAACACTGTGTCCAAACCAGACGTGATGCAATAAGATTCCAGCGTCAAGCAATTTGTCTGTCCACACCAGACCTGACAAGACTACGAGATGCGATAAAATCAATCAAAAACCACAGCCAATCAGAACAGCGTGTGGGCGGACTCCCGCGGCAAGTGTAGGCTACTAAAATAGAATAATCGCGTGTTGCTGTTACGGCTGGTTAGAACAAAAATTCAAATTAACCTTTTATCGTGTGTCACGGCGTCATGTGTAGTTAGGACACGGTGTAACTCTGCATAGCATGAAACTCGCTCATGAAGTGTGATGTCTGCATGAACAGGGTAAGGGTATGAAAATGCATATGACAGGCAGGTATATGACATCCTACCATTGCATTCAGACCGAGTGCAATGATTGGACGAACATTTTATGGTCCTACGCTTTCCACAGACTATACATATATAAATACATTTAGACTTAGTGATTACTATCAGGATGCGAAGAGACTTTCAACCAGCATAACAAATTGCCTACCCTGGTTTTAAATGTATTGTTGCTTTGTAGACATCAGCAAAACAACCCAGAACACTTAAGAAACTACCTGGCAACATCCTAACAACCACTCAGACACATTAGCCATTTCATCTATCCGTATAACTATTTATCAAGGCATTTCCATAAGATCAAAGTTTGAACCTTGTTTGGTTCTTCTGGTGCGCACTGCAGTATGCACTTGTTTTCAGCTTGGCAAAGTGTTAGTAGTGTCACACCACGTGTCAGGTCGGGAATAGGGACAGATTAAAGAGCTCTTGACAGATTCAGACACACAAACCACGTGAACGAACACAAGGAGCAGCTCTCCCAAATCACACCACTGATCCTTTAAGCGAATTAAACCAGGAACCCTGCGTGTAATGTAAGTGTGAGTATGTGGTGTTGGATGAAGGTTAAAAAAAGCTGCTGAAGACAGACTCTTTCATTGTCATTAAAATGAAAATATCACTTATTTGCATTGTATTAATACAAATAAGTGTTCTTGAATATAATTAATCATAATAATAATAATAAAACAATGTATTATTTTTATTTCGGCATCTCGTCATCCCATACAAGCATGTAATTTTTTTCCTTATCAAAAAAAAAAAAAAAAATTATATAAAAACTCATTATTTCCTTATGTTTAGTCAGAATGTAGGTTATCCCAGGTCAGAAAAAAGCATAATATAAATGAAGACGTCATACTACACTTCAAACTCAGAGAAGCGCAATGCAGTCATAATATTACGCCGTGAACGAATATACAAAATACATTAAATATAACAGAAACACCGCTGCTAATGACAGAAGTTTACTGAGATGAAAGTCACAAACCTTTCTGTTTAACCTTTCGCAATATCCTCAGAAAGTTTTTCTACATCACAGCCTCATTTCATGTTTGTGCATCTCTGCTCGTTCATTGAATGGACTCGCTGCAGCGGTCAGGATTGAAGTGTGCTGTCTCTCGTGGTGACCAATAGGCGTTCGCGTCTTCTTTGGTACTTTAGCAAAAGCTCTTTGTAGCGGAGTGTTGAACGATCGTGCTTTTCCGTAACGTTCCCGAAAAAAGCCGAAGGACTCCTTGTATATTTTCGTAACATTGACGAAGAATTAGGTCGAGTGCCTTCTCTTGCTTTGTTATTTAAAAGACTTCCAGCAGAGGGCATTGTTGTCTAGCTTTCCTTATCTCGTTTTCTTATACATTCTACGCATGTCCTAAGTGGAAAAAAGTACTTTATTTACGATAAATACATACATAATCTTATATGTGACATTGATATTCAATTATTTTTACACTTAAATTACGTAAATTATTATTATAAATTATAGTACTGCTGTTACTGTACCTTAAATTGTAACCTCTTATCCTGCTATTGATGTCATTTATTGCATATTTTCATATCGTTCTCCATTAATTATTTAAAACAAAACTTTACACCGTAAATAACCTGGCTACATTTTTAGCTATACTTTCAAAAACAGATCAAACTTAAAATACAAAACTTTATTGAAAATAGAAAGGATAACAAATATGTTGATGAACATAAACAAATGCTGTTATACACATGAGAAAAACAAAAAGCATGATCTCATTAACAGCTGAAAATGAATGCCCGATAAAGGTCACTTTTCAGTTTTCGTACAAAAAAAAAAACTCTTAACAAAACTTATTTGATGTCTATAACAACATAAAACAAATGGAACTTCAGTGTTTGATCTTGCATAGATAGTTGATTAGTTAGAAATAAGCAGCTATTACTGTTTTAAAAATAGTGTGAAGATCGCAATATTCCCAAATGAATCAAATGCAACATAAACATCTAGAACTACATGAACATAATTAATGCATATTTGCATACATTTGCATAGTGCACCACTACTGAATTTCAAATTCCAGTTTCTTTTTGTGATTTACAATTCAAAATATTATTATCTTCTTTCACTGAGGCAGTCAGTTGTTTTTGTAATGGAGTGTAAGTTGAAATATCCGTTGTTATTGGGAAGTGTTTTGGCTCACCTCGGAAACGAGAACATTTACGGTTTCTGACTTGAAAACAAGCAGTGACACAGTTACACCTGGACAATTACAGGCATACACAAAAAAGCAAACATAACTCACTTACAGTCATACACAAGGAAACTGATTTCATTGATGTCATGTTATTCAGTCGGAGAGGATTGTCCAAAGTACATTTTTTTCCAACAAACATGCACCGCTGTAATCAGCTGACCTTGAACTCACAACCACACCCAAATCACACACAAACAACAGAATGACAATATTTGAATGCTTTATGGCATTTTACAGGCTATATGAAGTCGCTCACTCTGGGTAAAGATGATGTTTCCAGTGAACGAACATGTTCCAGGTAATGGAAAGACTTCGAAAGGGTCGGTTTTGGAAACCCTGGTCCTCGTTTCCAAGGCAACCATCTTTAGGGCTCAGGTTAATCATAAGCACCGGGTGAAGCCAATGTTACAGCAGTTAGGATTCGGGCAACTTTGGTCACGCAGTCATTTGAAGGCTTCGTCATGGCCGCCCATGATTAGATGCAAAAATGTTGCACAAGGAGCGCAGGTGTGGTGGTTTAACGGAGCTCATTACTGACCGCGGTCGTAGATCTTAACCATTCGTTTAATATGGAAAAGCTTGTGGCGCAGTTTGCGACACTGGTGCTTCTTGTTTTGATAATCTGGCATCTAAGCAGAGTGAATAAGGGAAAGAAAGCCTCATATTAACATAAAAAAAGCAGAGCATCTATTACTATGAACGTGAGTCAGATGTTTAGTCATTCTTTAGATTTATAATCATGACTCACCCGTTTTAGGTCTTTCAGGCGATTATATTCCTCTGCTACAGCCTATAACGTGAGATAAAAAACAAAGTAATGTATTTGAACAACAGGGAGATGACGTTTCAATCTAAAATGTTTCATTCAGTCACCTGGTACTTGGACGTTCCCTCATCAAGTGTGTCCAGCTCTCTGCTGAGCTTGTTTATCTGATCGTTGATGTCATCCATTTCAGCACAAAGTTCCTTATAGGTCCTGAGGTCCGAGTCAAACTCGTTCTTATACTCGTGCCGCTGGACATCAGACCTGATCTCTGGATACAGACTGATTGGGAATGAAACAAAAGGAAGTTAACATGGAAGTGCACAGGAACATGGATGTTGTGATGGTACTTGCTGCCGCTTATGGGGCATGTATATTCAGCTTTAAGCAGAAAAGATAAAGGTATTTATTTAATTATCATTTATCCAAAGAAATGGATAAACAAATTCCATTTTTTTAATAGCAAGAATCCCTTTGAAGCGACCTAGAGTTAAGCATTTTGATCAAGGCAACAATGATGGTATTTAATGGATTAACTGCTGTGGAGTTTGAACTGACAGCCTTTTATTTGCCACCACGCAGAAAACAGCCACCATTAACTGAGCAAAAGTGCACACATTTAACATTGCTCAGTGAAATTTTGCCAGCAAACTCTTCAGAATTTTGCTAATTTGAATCACAAAATATCACCAATTTTTCTAAAGTGAAATACCAGCATTGGCAGAAATGTTGTTAATGTAAAACACTACCATTCACCGAGAATCACTGAAATGTTGCTAAAGTGAAATACCACAATTCGCCAAAATTTCACTTTTGTAAAATTGCACCATTTACCGAAATTTCGCTAATATGAAATACTACCATTCATCGAAATTTTAAAAAATTTTATTCTACCATTTGCCAAAATTTTGCTAAAGTGAAATATCAACATTCAAAGAAATTTACCGAATGTGACGTATCACCATTCACCAAAATGTCACTAATGAGAGAAACTACTATTTACCAAAACTTACCGAATGTTTACTAATATGAAATACTACTATAAATAATATACTAAAATACTTTTAAAAAAAAATATGCCAAGATTTCACTTTTGTAAAATACTACCATTTACCAAAATTCCAATATTTGCAGAAAGTTCACTAATATGAAATACTATAATTTACCAAAATCTCACTTTTGTAAAATTCCACTATTGGTTGAAATTTCGCTAATATGAATATGTGGCCACCCAAACTTTAAAAACCCATTTTCTTCTTTTGTATAAAATGCAAACTAGTGAGAAAACATAGTTAGAACTAGCCAGAATGCAGTGAATATTGGGTAAAACTTTACAAAAAGGTTTTTATTTATTAACTTTAGTTAAATACATAAGTTAACATGAACTAACAAATAAAATAGTTTCTACTTCTACATTGAGTAATCTTAGTTAATGATAATCTCAGCATTTACCTAAACATTTTTAAGATTAAAAAGTTTTATCTGTTAAAGGAACACTCCACTGTTTTTAGAAATAGGGCTTATTCAACTTCTTTCCTACATTTAGATATGTGGGGCAAATGCATTTTTGTCTCAGTGCATGCATTGTTTTAGTTTGGCAGGGTCGCCGCTAGCTTAGCTTAGCATAATGAATGGAATCATATGTTGCCAGCTAGCATGTCAGCTAGCATGTCCCGAGTAAAAGTCATACAAAAAACAAAACAAAAAAACAAACCCACCTAATTACTTATTGTGGCCTGCGTATTCACAACGAATACAAATAGCGATGCAGATTAAGACTAGGCGATTTCCTAGGCAGATATTGCCTTGGGACTATATTATGGGGAAGCACAGGCGAAGCACTGCTACTTGGGCGCAGAGATATTACGCAACACATGAAGTGTAAAAAACTAACTTTTTTTTGATCACTTTTACTCAGGACATGCTAGCTGGCAACATATGATTCCATTCATTATGCTAAGCTAGCGGCGACCCTGCCAAACTAAAACAATGCATGCACAGAGACAAATGCTTTTGACCACATATCTAAATGTAGGAAAGAAGTTGAATAAGTCCTATTTCTAAAAACGGTGGAGTGTTCCTTTAACATCAGTTAATCCACTGTGAACTAAAATTAACATTAAAGTAACATTAACAAAGGTCTATAAATGCTGTAAAATATGTCATTAAAACAAATAAGACCCAACTAGGTTTAATGTTTGCGAAGAGATTTTCCTTTCATGGTCCAGCATGGTCTGTTTTAGAACTCATCATAACAAACCAAACAACACCTTTGACCCTATAACCCAAAGTTAGTCTATTATGTTACTAGCATGTGAACATGCGTTCCAGAGATGATTCTCTCCTAAAAACTTCCTTGCAGGAATGTCTTACTAACACTGAGCCTACAACAAATCCTCACCGTGTCCATAGATCCTCGTCAAAATCGTTGGCGGTCTCTCCCCCCGTCGTGTACTCTGTTTCGTACTGGGACTCGTCCAGCTCAGGGTTCCTCTTGCGTCTCTTTCCCCTGGAGGCGGATGGTTTGCGGATGGTGTCCGTCTGGTCGGAGGGGCTTGAGCTCACTTCTCCAGACGGGGATGTAGAGTGAGATGGGTGACTGAAAGAGCGCTCAGGGTAACTGTGGGAGGAAAAACTGTTACTAATGTATACACACAGAGAAGCGAGGAATCAAAAGATTCTTCAGAATACTGTATAACAATCTGAAGGGGAAAAACAGCTTCAAGACTGTGTAGCTAGGAGGAAATTAATGAACTGAATGAGGACATGCATATTAGAAACAATATTAATGTGAATGGGGAAATGCTTTTTTTCTAGAGAAATAACATTAACAGAAACCTGTTGGCAATATTGGCAAAATTTATAAGCATACCAAAACATTTTTGAGGAATACTTCAAATGTTTGTGAGGACCTTTTTACAAATTTAGCCCTCACAAGTTTAGCCAAACCCTGTACGTAGCAAAATAACTTTTTTATTGTGATATTTTGTTGTTGTATTTCCAGTAAATGTGCATACTATTAAAAGAAATGAAATGAAGAGCCAGTCATATTTTACAGAGAAAATGCCTGTTTGTTTACTCTTAACAGGGACTTTGCCAACACTGTCTGTAGAACAAAATGACATGAATGCATTCATTTATATTGAATCAATACCATCAAAGCTCGTACAGACACACAGAGAAAGACAGAGGCAGACATGGAGGGAGAGACTTAATTTAAAAACAAATTATAATGAAAGAACATCTGATTAAAAAATGCACCAAGTTTGATCTCAGGCCAAGACACGTCATATCTGGTGTAATCTAACCCGACTTCATAAAAACTAATGGCCCAGACCATTAGCCAGACTAATGGGCCAGATAAGTAATGAAAGCACAATAGCACTGCTGATCCAAATTCATCTAGCAAAGGTCACAGAAAGTCTAAAAAAAGCCACAGCACAAACTAGTTAGAGTAACTGTACACTATTGTTCCAAAGTGTGGGGTCTTTAAGCCCCACACTTGGGGCATTTTTTATTTAGAAAGAAAAGAAGCATTAAATTGATCAAAAGCGACAGTAAAGATTGTTCTATTTCAAATAAGTCCTGAAAAATCCTTGAAAATCATGGCTTACAGAAAATGATTAAGCAGCAGAAATGTTTACAACACTGCTAATGAAAAGAAATGCTAGAATGATTTCTGAAGGATCATGTGACACTGAAGATGAGTAGTAATGATGCTGAAAATTCAGCTTAGCATCACAGGAATAAATTACATTTTAAAATATATTCAAATAGAAAAGAGTTATATTAAATTCTAGGGGTGTAACAATTGTGTCACAATATATCGCAATAAAAAATGCAACAATATACATTGTGGATAGTGACAATATATACTGTGTATAGTTCACCCAAAATTAAAATTAATAGAGTTTTAGTGTCAGTACTACATAACTACTATAAATAATGTATAATAATGCAATGGAGGAATATTTGTGGGTTATGATAATGCCAAATGTTTTATGTTTCCAGCCTACATTATTTTAAATATATCTAGTCAGTGACAGAGTGCAACCATATTCATCTAAAATAATTCTGTATTTTCAGCTTCGGAATCATGAATATTTGTATCCTGGTGTTAGCATTGTCCTGTGCATTGGGTCACCAGCTCCAAGTCCAAGCATTTTCATTTCCACCCCTATTGTAATCCCAAATTTAGCATTTTAATCAACAGTACATTTTCTGTTAACCTTTTACCATGTGTCTTTGAGTATTGCAGTAATATCGTATCGTGAGTTCAGCATCGTGATATGTATCGAATTGTGACAGGATTGTTACACTTCTTTTAAATTCTAATAATATTATAGTTTTACTGTATTTCTTATCTAATAAATGAAGCCTTGGTGACTGAGAGACTTTTCAAAAGCATATTTTCAAAACCTTACTGACCCCAAACTTTTGATCTGTAGTGTATGGAAAACTGGAATGCAATTTCAAATGCCTTTAAGCAATAAAGTTAGCTCCAATATTTCCTTAGCAGGGACATGCAATATTGCCTGTTTACATGGAGCTCAGCATTAAAGTCTCTATCTAGGCCAGGGCCGAATCACTCACTCACTCCCTCACTCACCCAATAATATTGTGGGTCTCAGAGCTAAAGACACTGCCAGTCTTTAAGGGGATGGAGCCGACACTGGGGGCAGAAGCCAGAACAGGAGCCATCTTCTCTGAAAACACCATGGACGCCTCCTGCACGCTCTGCCCATCCTGTACATGGTTGACCTGAAAAAGAAACAAACTTCTTGTTTAGTACAAAGTGTTTAAACTTTGATACATAGAAAGTCTGACGTGCATAAAATCAGGAAGCAACATTTTTCAGATAAAGACAGGCAAAAGGTCTCAGTGTTCTTCAACATTATTTAAAATGAACAGAAATATTTCTACATACATGGTCGTTTGGCAGAAGCTCTTATCTAAAGTGTCTTTCAAATGAGAAAGCTAATACGATATAAATGTGTATCTTACACATGCTTTGTCATTTAACAATCTGTGGCTCTTTCTGCAGTTATAAAAATATGCACTTCCATTCAAACAGAAATATTTGTTTTTGAAAGAAGTCTTATGCTCACCAGTAAAAACTGTAATATTGTGAAACATTATTACAATTTAAAATAACTGTTTTCTAATTTAAAATGTAATTTATTCTTTTGATGGCAAAGCTGAATTTTCAGCATCATCACATGATCCCTCAGTCTTTCTAATATGCGGATTTACTCGAGAAACATTATCAGTGTTGAAAAGAGTACATCATACAAACACAGAAACCATTTTGTATCCATTGTTTAGACTTTTTTCCCCTTCTGCTAGCGTACAGGAAAGTCTGTAGCGAATAAGACGCAAAAGTGCTCCGGCTCTTCCTGTTGAAGTTTGATTTCAGAGGATGTTCTCGGCATGCAAGTTTTGTGTTAAACACACAATGCCAATAGTTATGATTCTGGTACAATATACGAGTGTTCCTATTTCCTATTTATAATACTTTTTTTCTAAAGCAAAAAGGTGAAAAAAGTGAGTGGCCATGTGGTTATAAGGAAAAACTATTCTGAGCAGCAGACTGCTAAAACAATGAAAGCAGGTGTGTGTGTCAGAGGGATTGTTTGTTTTGTTCTGGAGAGGTTGTGTGTGAAGATATGTATGTGTGTTCGGAGGGAGGACGCAGCAGGAAAGAGGGTGGAGGAGCGTTTTCCTGCAGCTGGGCAGAAAAGGAAAAGCCACTGTGTAGAAGAGCCCAAGTCATCCCGGAATTCCAACAATGCTTTCCCTGCATGAGCTACTGCCACCGCTGATCCGTGATCATGCTACATAATCAGGGAAAGAATGCTTGAGAACACAGAAAAGGGTTGCATGCTCGTGACCTCCTTTTGCGCCAGAAAAAAGTGAAGGAGAGATAGAAAGGAAAAGAGAGAAAGGTATTCAAAGGGAGTGTGTGGAGCGCTGTCAGAGCTCATAGATCTACTGAAAGCACCAGGGCAGAGAAAGACAGACCTGTCTCATGATGGTAGTAATGTTTCCAATGGACTTAATCCAAAATCAAACCGCACCCCACGGGGCCTCTACTACCAGCCACAGGTTCATTAACAACCTGCAGACTAGTCGAAAGATTTATTCCTAAGAGGTTTATAGCTCAGGATTTTCAGTTATATCGCAGCAACTTTGTCTCAGATATTTCTCCTAAAATTCCTAAAAATAGAAACAAATGAGGCAATTTTAACATGCGTTAAGAGTATAGAGCTTTAGAATTATGGATGGTTTTGGAAAAATATGATGAGAAATGTTTGAGTTCATGCTGAGATTTTCATTGCGGACTTTGGTATCTCTGTAAATCTAAGCAGTGAGCACACTGTGATCTCTTCTGAAATGCTAAAGAAGACACATTTTTCTAGGGTCTCGGGAGACAATCTGAGAAGCCATTTTCTCTCCATTTAATCTGAAACAATTAAAGCCACATTATGCCCTCCTACAAAGTCTCGGTTTTGGGCTCTACAAGAGCAGGTTTTCATGCTTGAATGTTATATTTTACATTGTTGCGGCACTCTTCCTCTGGGAAGAATCGTAAGCTAAGTTGATCGATCTACGATCAATGGTTCTCCGATCTACTTAGGGTACGTTTACACGACAACGACGTACTACTAACAATGGAAAGTTTTTCATTTGCCTTTTTCAAGTACAGACGAAAACGTTTTCGAAACAATCCCTGCTCATGGATCCACTAATAACGCTGTATTATTCATGCCAGGAAATGTCACACCCCTTACTATATCTTGCACACTACGATCGCAACTCAACCGCGTGCCTTGGGTGGGAATTGTTTAAATGAGGAATATTGTCATGTGTTCATTCCTGGAAGAAACCTGTGTTCAGACAGTGCTTACTGATATACAGAATAACTCACTTTGGAGTGAGTTTGTGCTTTGTAACTGCAAAAATGTGTATTATTCTAATGATAAAAATTTAAAAATCATAATAGGTCATTTTTAACATATTAAAGAGATCTATATTGATATTGATGTAGATATCATATTGATGAGCCATATTTGAAAGCAATTACATTTAAGTAAAAAAAAGCCTGTTTTTTTAATAACCTTTATTGCTTGAATTGCTCCTATTTTTCAAGAGTCACAATAAGTAATGCAATGCAATGCAATGCAATGCAATGCAATGCACTGCACACACACACACACACACACACACACACACACACACACACACACACACACACACACACACACACACACACACACACACACACACACACACACACACACACACACACACACATGTTGTGTTTCCATGTTTTATGGGGACATTCCATAGGCGTAATGGTTTTTATACCGTATAAACTATATTTTCTATCCCCCTACACTGCCCCTGCCCCTAAACCTACCCATCACAGGAGACATGCTGCATTTTACATTTGAAACATCACTTAGTGTGATTTATAAGATGTTTTCCTCATGGGGACCCAAAAATGTCCCCACAAGGACAAGGATTTTGGATATTGCCATCTTTGTGGGGACATTCTGTCCCCATAACGTAGGGATTACCAGTCCACACACACACACACACACACACACACACACACACACACACACACACACACACACACACACACACACACACACACACACACACACACACAGACACATCATGACTCATGTTCTCTTACACAGCACAAATGAACTGTAACACTGAAACCTTCCTTTGTAATGCATATGACAACATAGATGCAATGCAAACTTACGTTATGATATTCTAGTATGATATATTTGTCTATTTTTTTTTTAAATAATAAGCATTAGATGATAACAATCCTCATGCTGATGAACAGTTTTGTCAGTAACAGAATTTCCTGACAGTCATTTTCAGTACATACTATGTAAATTAGTATGTGTTTAATTTTAGGAAACATATATCGAAATATATTTATACAAACAATATTAAAAAAAGAACACATTTTGTATTTACCCAAAATGTATTTTAAGATTGAAAATGTATGTTCCTGCTACTCCTTTAAGTATATGTATATATAATGTATTTTGGCATTTCAAGGTTTAAACTAAATATATATATATATTTTTTTATATTATTTATTACATTTTTATATTTTATTAATGTTATTGAATAAAATGCCACACTCTTTAAATATCTTCTTAGAACTTCTAATAAATAAATGTTTAAATATACACATCATTTATTCAATCAATTGCAAAGAAATACTAATTCAAGCAGGTCTACTGACCATCAGGGTATTACAAAAGTTTAACAAGTTCACAGTCCCGAGAAGTTAAAAGCCACTCGACTTTCACAGTTTGGTTAATGATCAATCACAGCGAAACTAGGCTGGCTGTTAACAAACAGACCGTATCAGCAATTCATTCAACCTTGTGACTGAATTATCACCAGTGTCGCACAGGCCATTGAAACTATTAAAGGCTTCGAAACACCTTCAAACTGCTCCCAGTATACCTAAACAAAACATCTTGATTGACTATCCCAGACAATTAAGTAGATTTAAACTGCTTGTCCTATGTATAGTCACATAGATGCTGGAGCCTATAATATACACCAATCTTGTGTATATTGTGTTGGCCTCCCATGGGCACCCTGACTGGTCAGTGGCTATGCAGCCCCATAAGCAACAAACTGCACTGTGTATTCTGACACCTTTCTATCAGAACCAGCATTAACTTATTGAGCAATCTAAGCTAAAGAAGCTTGTCTGTTTGGACCACACAGGCCAGCCTTCACTCCCCATGTGCATCAGTGAGCCTTGGCCGCCCATGTCCTGTTGCCGGTTCACCACTGTTCCTTCCTTGGACTACTTTTGATAGACACTGATCACTGCAGACCGTGAACACCCCACAAGAGCTACAGTTTTGGAGATGCTCTGACCCAGTCATCTAGCCATCACAATTTGGCCCTCGTCAAACTTTTCCTGCTTCTAACACATCAACTTTTAGGACAAAATGTTCACTTGCTGTCTAATATATCCCACCCAATAGCAGGTGCCGTGATGAAGAGGTAATCAGTTTTATACCGGTTATAATGTTATGCCTGATATGCTTTGAAATTTATCTTTATTTCAATTGCAAAGTATTTTGATACTGTTTGCTTTGGCATTACTGGCCTTTCATTTTCATCAGCTTAGGCACTAAACTTCATGCCACTTTGATCTGGGTGTGCCGTTTAATTAGTGACCATGTGTTTCTTCTTCCATGCAGCACGTCTCAGCCTAGACGACTAAAGTTGTAATAAAACTCACCCAATCTTCCACATCTCTGCCCTCGGTTCCTCCCATCAGTGGTCGGTCCCAGTAGATGTTTGGCTTCCCAAATTGCCAGATTTTACTTCTGGTCCTATAGGAGAAGAAGGCTGCCACAGCCAGTGCCACCACAACCATGAACCCACAAACCATTGCAACTGCCTGGGAAAGACGAAATTGGATCGTTAAGTTCAATGCATACAGAAATTATTTATCATTATTATTTTTTTTTCAATTATTTCTCTAAGCTAAAATAATTTAGTATACTATAAGTATCAACTTAATAATCATCTCCCTCTTATAATAATTTATATATTGAAATGAAAGTTCTGGATTTTAAGAACTACATTAACACATTATGGTTTCTTAGCTTGCAAAAAAGAACAGAAAATGTGTTTAACTAATACACTCACAATGGAAGCCCATTTTATATATTTTTAAAGCATTTAGATGAATTTTTCCATTAAAATGTATATTTTATGTATTTGAGGTGTAACTGAAACATTTTTTCCTCAGTCCCGGCACCAGCACACACGACTTGGGGGGCTTTTATAATTCTCAGGGGGGCTGGAGGGAAACCACAAGTCCGAGGCCCCCCCTCATTGGGTAATTTAACCAACTTGTTTATTTACTCATTTATTTAGTAACTCCAGTCAATTATTCACTACAGAAAGTTAAAAAAGGAAAAACTGACCGTTGAGAGCTGAATCTATTCAAAATGTTCTGATATCGGTATAACGATCTTAATTTATTTTCGAAATAATTCTCGAGTGTGTTAAACAAGTTGTTTTTTAAATGAAGAGTAAGCTAATCTTACATTTTATTATAATTGCAGTGTTTTGATTATGCAGTGATGCACTATGAAATTATTGATCTAATAATAATAATAATAAAAAGAGCTTCTGTTTACCAAAATTGAGCTTCCACTTACCATATTTGATGTGCTCTATGTATGAGAGTTTATCAATGTTTACATGTGAATAAAAGTCAATTTTCCAGTCTAAGGCATACAATAACTTTGTGTAAGGGACAGATTTAGTACATTTAGAAATGTAAGTAATTAAAAAGAGTGAAAATAAGTTTAAAAAAAAGAAAAGAAAAAATAAATAAATAAATAATTTTATAATATCTATATTTATTTATATTATTGTTTTATAAATCCTAATCATATGGATTTCTTTTACAGCGTATTTTTATGAATTTTTCTAGTCTCAGAGTTTTATTTACATGGACTTTCAAATCTAGCAGGTTTCATTAAAATATGAAGATGAAGTTTTAAGGGTGAAAGAAAGTCTTATGGGTCTGGAACGACATGAGGGTTAGCAAATGATGCCAGAAATCCCTAAATCAACCTAAATAAACTGAGAAAAATATATAGAAGCAACTTTCACAAATTGCAAATACATTTCACAATTGATTGCAAAGAATTGGCCAGTAACTTTGAATTAAACCTTTTTTTTTTTTTTACGTAGAAAGATTGAAAACTTTGAACTTCGAAAAATCTTTTCTACAGTGTACTACAGATTGCACTTCAAATGATATGCTACAGTTAGATCAGGCTTCCATCGTAGGTGTAAATTAATTTTGTGATGGATTTTATACACTAAGGGACAAGTTGAAATTATGGTCTGTAGTAATCCTTTGATTTTAGACTATAAAGAAAACATTTCCAAACATCCTGTAACTTTAAATGGTACCTCCTGAGGGTCCACGTAGCAGTAGTGGTACAAGTACTGGTTATAGACAGGAAATCCGGCCCCCATTCCTGTCACACTGCTGCCATAGAGGTTCTGACACATCATAAGCATGGGGTTGTAGTATGAGCTGGTGGAGCTTTGGGCCATAGGGTTCACTCCTACAATGTACACAATGTTTATAATGCCCTGAATCCCTGCCATTATGGAACAGACAATAAGCACCGCCAGGTAGAACTTCCTGCTGCGGAACGTGTTTGTTTTGGAGAAGCTGGCTGCAAAGAATCCCAAAGCGATGATGAAGTTAATGGCAGCGACGGCGATCATGGTGGTCTTTGCCGAGTAAGGGGTCGGATAAGAATTGTAGCCTCCATAACCATATCCGCTTCCATATCCACTTCCATATCCGTAGCTTCCGTATCCATACCCGCTACCGTATCCGTACCCACTTCCATATCCAGGATAGCTAGATCCGTAGCCTAATCCGTACTGCATGTCCCAAACCAGAGTCGAGGCCACGCAGGCGAAGATTCCTAGACAGAGGATTATAACGGTCCCTATCATAATCTTCACAATTCCCGGAGGGGAGAACCACTTGTAGAAATGCTGTGGTACCTCCTCGCCAATATAGTAGGATCCTGGAGGTGGAGGGTAGAGATCAAATTCACTCCGTGGGTCATGGAAGCTCCCCGGTGGTCCAAAGCCATTGGAAGGGGGGGTGTACATCGGGGGACTATCGTACGGTTGTTTCTCAAACATCTCTCAGTGATGACCAATGACCTGCTAAAAGAAGCAATTGAATGTGTAAACATGAACAGCATCACTCAGGTATTGCAGACAGATTAGGTTCTTAATTTACCGTTTAAAGGGTTAGTTAACACAAAGACGAAAATTATCCCATAATATGGAAGGCAGTCTGGCGTGTTAAATATGGATTTTTCTTCCACAAACCCATCGATTTGCTTCAGAAGGCCTCTTTTAACCCCCCAGAGCCATGTGGAGTACTTTTATAAAGGATTGAGACACTTTTTTCAGATTTTGGACTGCCATTTTAAAGCTTGGATTAGCCAGATTTAAAAAAAAATATTAATCCAATTGTGTTCGTCTGAAAAGAAGAATGTAATTTACACCTAGAATGGCTTGAGGGTGAGTAAATCATGGGGTAATTTTCATTTTGGGTGAACTATACATTCAGTTGGCATCTAGTCATAGTTGGGGGCGTGGTCTGGCGTAGCGAGGGTGGAGTTGGCGGGGGGGAAACACCGCGACTATTGTGTGTATTTGAATGACAAAAATTTAATATTGCGAGTCATTGACGCCTGCCGACCGGCAATGGTACATTGCAAAATTAACTGCAATAGGTTATGATTGCCCTTATTTAATTAAAAACTGGGTCAATGACCCAAACAAATGGCCGGAGGTATTGTTTCCAGACATATTTTGTTATCTGGTTGAATCTCCAGGTAGGGTTATGTATGCTTCACTCCAAACTATTAATCCTTTTGTAAATCGGTGATCAGTAGTACGAAGTTGCCGAGGGACTGTGCTGACAGTTATCCATAATTCACAGACTGCAGTTTGTATTGAGTGTAAAGTCATTAGGTTCACGGCTCGTGTCATTACACGCGATTGGCCTATCAAGCGAGCCTTCAGCTGATAACGCCAATGTGAATGAGACATCCCTTATGAAAAACAACTATAGGAATCTTGTAGTATCTTGTAGTTTATTATATACTACTGTAGAAATCTTATAGGATTACTATAGTTCTTTTTCGTAAGGGATGTAGACAAATCTGGCCCTCTGCCTAATACGAGTTTATTACCCTATATCACACAGGGATCTACTCACACAGTAATCTCAAAAATTACAAGTTCCTGGAGGCTCACACCACATTGTAGAACTTCAATTTATAATTTGTTTGTTTATTGGCGGCACAGAAAACGACACAGCAACTCTTTGGCATGATTGACCCGTGTATTTCAATTAGTGCCAAGGCAATGTTTTCCCCCACGGGCTAAATTCACATCACGTGACGGGGCGTTCCCGGGGGCGTTCCCAGACCAACTGTCTGTATATGTATCCCTTTAAGACATAAAAAAATATATTTTTTAAGAAAACCAAAAAACACCATAAACATAGCCCAATTCAAGCAATGCACCATATTCCAGTCTAAGGCTGTGTAAGGAACAGAATTAGGAAATTTAGAAATTTAAGTAATTATTAACTGAAAAGAGTGAGAAAAAAAACAACAAATAATAATAAATATTTCATACTATCTATATATATTAATATTATAATTTTTTTAATGATATGAAATCACACACACACGCACACACATTTCAGTTTGGGGTCGGTACATTTTTTTAATGTTTTTTTATGCTCATTTATTTGACCAAAAATACAGTAAAAACTGTAATACTGTCAAATATATATATATATATATATATATATATGGACAGTAATTCTCCTTTTGTGTAATCTGGAAAATAAAATTACAAATAACAGCATACGTGTTTGAAACGAAACGAGTGTGAATAAACAATGACAGAATTATCATTTATAGGTGAACTGTTCCTTTAAATGTCTTTTTAAAGGTCAGCACGTCGCCAGTGACATCAATTAATGCACAGGCCAAAATGACGTTACCCAAAACCACAAGCCGTGTAATCACTGTGCTGAAATAACTGTGCTGTTTATCAGTGTGAGGTAACAACAGAGAGTAGAGTGGAGACATCGGCACCAGGGATCAGAGTCTGTCCACACAAAGCCACTGTTTACAGGCCTGACCGTGGGAGTTAAACTCAATCTCAACCATTGTCCAACACTGACTTTGAAATGCATAGATTTCAGTTCCTGTCAAATGTGGCGTTTGTTTAATTTTTGATCATATGGTCTAGAGATAAGGTCGAAAAACAGGGCAAAACTAGACAAAACAGGACTCAAAAACTTCAAATATGTCTAATAATCTTAGGAGGTTATTTGTTGATTACAGTCGAATGCTGGTTGAATACTTTCATGTTACCATTGATAGATACATACACACTTCTAATCAAATACAGCACAATCCACTGTGAGATATTTAGCTAATTCCTGAAATTTTCTTTCCATTTCTATCTTTTTTTTTTTTATTTGTAGATGAGATATTAAAGTCCTTGCATTGTTTATAATGCCTTATGTTTTAAATTGTAAAGTCATGATTTTATTGACTTCAATAAAATATATTCAAACAGGGGAAAATAAAAAGCATGCATTGTTTACCATCTTATTTAAAAGTATTCTGTCTCAGTATCAACTGTAGCGTGCAAAACCACGAAGAATGCATACTACACTTTTAGACCTTGGCAAAGGCCTAGATACACTATTTCATTTGCATGGTTGGTTACTATTTGTTCACCTACTGCCCAGCCTCCCCCAACTTCTCTCCTTTGTTACAGCAAAAAGTCAAGGCTGCACTATGTCTGCGCATGGTAACCATGGTTATAAAGGCCTGAGGTAAAAAAAAAGAAAAAAATAGAGGTTTGGATAGAAAAACACAAGAGCTTCACTGTCTGGGCCGTTCTGGAGAGGGGATGCCTACGCAGGCAGATACACACTGTAACGGATTTTGTAATTTGAACAGTATTTTACTGTAATATGTACAGTATAATACTGTAAAATGTACCAACAGTAAAATACTGTTAATAGCAAAGGATTATGGGAAAATATATGTTTACTACTGTAATTATTCTCTACTGTAAATCGATTTACAGTAGCGACAATGCCCGCGAAAAACTGACCAATGACAATGAAGAATTCAAGTTTTTTTTTTTTTTTTCGGTTGGTGGGGGCTACTGAGG
Organism: Gobiocypris rarus; assembly: GCA_023029165.1. Taxonomy (NCBI): domain Eukaryota; kingdom Metazoa; phylum Chordata; class Actinopteri; order Cypriniformes; family Gobionidae; genus Gobiocypris; species Gobiocypris rarus. The sequence continues at coordinate 8,741,048 of CM040928.1, forward strand.
AAAGACTCAACAAAGAGGTTAGTATTATTTCTGTCATTATTTTATGTAAAACTGAGATATTTTCAAATGCATTCACTTATTAACAACAACCTAACATGAACCAGTACTGCAAATTGAGTGAGTTAAGCAAATTCCTGTCAAGAGCCTTTTTCTGCCTGTTTGTCAAGGCGGGTGGTTAACTGTTACGTGACTGCCGTCAACCTTGTGATTTACTTCAACAGGGTGAATAAAGTTTACATTGACTAATAGTTAGTGAAACGGGAAAAAAGCTCTTTTAATGTTCCTATACCTCTTTAATGTAAATTAGCTAAGCAGGAGGACTTTACGTGAACAGCAAACTATCTTAAAATACCGAAAGAAAAGTGAGGCAACACTAAAGACGGAGGTTGTAATTACAGTATTTTGAAGTGAATCTTTTGTTTTTGTTTAAAGTTTGCTGTTAAAACCGCCATTTGGAAGGTCGGAGGTGTCTTGGAGCTATTTTCTGGCGGTTACCATCATCTGAGGAAACTGGTAAGCAGAAGCTGGTGATTATATGACTCTTATATTCAAACGATAACCTTATCGTTTACAGACGGTTTTAAAAAGCAACAGTCAAGATGGTTGCGCAGTTTGTGTGCAAACTAGAGGTCTACACGGGTCCAAAAATTCATATCCGAACCCGAAGAGACCCGTAATGTTCTACACAGAACTGACCCGGACCCGTCTATTATTTTAAAAGCTGGACCCGGACTCGCGCAGATCCGAGAAATGCCTAAACGCATAATAACTTTGACTATTTGTCCTTTTGAACTAATAACGATTGCTCATATGGTGCCATGGCCGCTGACGTTAACATTATTTATTTGCTATAATCTCTGTGAGTCCGACTACCAACACTTTAAGATTAAACAAGACGGTTCATTCATATTATTTTTAAAGTCATTACAGTCACTGCGGAAGCTCGTGTTGCTATAGAAACATGCCACGCGCTCGAGACTGCACTTGTGCGTTAGCTGGAGCAACCTGAAATATGAGCCTTTTTACACAAATTGAGTGTTAAGAAAACATTTATTTGACAGTTCACCTGAGATTTTGTTGCTGATTTGAAATATATTTACATTATTACCGTGCGCTTGCATTAAATCTGCCCACTTTCTAAATTGCTGAGAGAGCGCGGCGAGAGACAGCTCATGTTTTTTCTAAACCTTATTTCCCGGCTTCTTATCCTAATTTTACAATTTTCAAGTTACACAAAACACACAACCCATGCTGACTGACTCTGATCACGGTCAGGTGTTCTCTTGGTGTAAAGTGTATTGATTGACCCTTTAATAAGTAAAAAGGACTGAATGAGCTTATAACCATCATGAAGAATGAACAGGCAGAAAGAACAGTTCAATCAATAAGTGGAGGCTTTAAGTCACTTTTTGGCAAGTGTATAACTATGTTACTGGTCTAACTTGCCATTTAAAGGCATTTCAATAGGAAAAATGAGTGGATAAGATATAATCTGTCAAATATAATAACCATGATTGAAATCACGTCATTTACCACGCACAAAATGTTATGTCTATTTGCAGGTTATGGCCATTTGTTCCTGATAAAAGGAGCTAGACTTGTAGAAACTGGGGCGATAAGCGTTAACACGCTGCGCCGCGCTCCTTTCTTGTGATGGCTTTTGGTTCATTCAAGCCAGCAAATTTCCGCGAAAAAGCCCATTCAACTTAAGCATGCGCTTCAGTGTCTTTCACTTAATAACATAACCATGTCTTAATGCCAGAGACTGCACTATATATGCCATTCCTGATTCAAAGTAAAATGATGTTTCATCAGTCATCTCCATCTCCGACTGCTGTGGTTACAGTAGGCTATACTGACCGGTGTGGTTCCCTAAACATAACTTGTGGCCACGAGAAATAGATGTCTTTCTCTCAAAATATGAAGTCGAGGCCACGGCATAATGATGTCGTTAACTCAACAAAATGATCTTGTGGCCACGATTAATTATCGCATTCCCACGACTGAAAGGGATAGTTCACCCAAAAATGAAAATGTGATGTTTATCTGTTTCAGTATCCAGTGCATCCAACATGAAGGTGTCTTTACTTCTTCAGAAGAACACAAATTAAGATTTTTAACTCCCAACCGTTGCTGTGGGCCAGTCATAATGCATGTGAATGGGTAACAATTCTATTAGAGAAAAAAAAAAAAACATGCGTAAAGGATTAATTCACTTTTAAATATCCACGCTCTGGCTCGTATATCCAGTGCGTGTATTATTGACCTTACCGGAAGTGAAGCACGTTCAGGCTGTTGGATATAGCGTTGTATTTGAGGTAAAAAATGATATAAATACGGCTTGATTTCTCACACAAACTGACCGTTTTGTGTCTTAAGATATCAATGTGTCGTCATGAGCCACAGGGCTCTTTGTACATGTTGTTTAAGCATGTTTTTTTTTTTTTTTGCTCTTAGAATTGTTACCCATCCACATGATTATATGACTGGCCCACAGCAATGGTTGGAGTTAAAAATCTTCATTTGTGTTCTACTGAAGAAGTAAAGACACCTACATGTTGGGTGCACTGGGGTTAGCAAATAAACATAAAATTTGTATTTTTGGGTGAACTATCCCTTTAATTTGACTTTCCCACGAATTAATATCTTGTGGCAACAACATATCACGTTCCCACGAGTTTATATGTTGTGGCCACAACAAAACTAAGTGAACCGAACATGTCCCCTCGGTCACCGTACTGAATCACATAAGTGTTTCCTGATAAATTATCTTCATTCACAAACCACTGTTAATTTTAACAGAAAATCAAGCTTAGGCTACTGGATGTTTGAGTTGGCATGGCAGAAAGCAAGCAAAGAGCTGTCCCTTTATAATCACTAAAAATGTGTCCCTCGTTTTAATTGCAATCTCAAAGTTCCATTATAATCTGTCTACAATGTACAATTACTTATTTATTTATATAGCACATATTGCTTTTATTAACATCAAAGTGCATAGAGCACCATGTTATGACTGTTTGGAAAGCAGTGGTTTGATAAATGTGTTCTTTCTTGTGCTTGCAGGTTCATTCTGAGAATAAACCTGATGGCACCAAATGCCAATCAAAATCACAGATCAGCCGGACATCTGGAAAAAGTATGACGGTATTTTTGGTGCAAAACAACTGAACACGTGTGCAGTGGAATTTGTAGTTGTAGAGCATATCCACGTGTATCAATAAATTTGAAGTCACAGAAAATCTTTTAGGAGTTGTAAAATTGTAGATTTCTACAAACACAACACAACAGTTACACCTTCACACATTCTTCACTGCAGGTGCACAAATCCTATTTCTACGAATCACACATCAAGAAACTCACACATTATTGCTCCAGTGTCTGCAGTGTATATGGTGCAAAACGCATTCACACACCCGTATCAAAAATGTGAAGTCACGGACAGATTTTGCACATCCGCAAATTAATACATGAATCCATGCAATGAGAGTTCCACACTTGTAGAATATTTGATCACAAATACATTACTTTGGATATTTTGGATATACTTGGATATTTTCCCAACACAATCACAAGTCCAATTTCTACAAGTGCTTGAATCTGCTGCTACAAGTCTCGGACGCAGTTTTCCGCCTTCACATGACAGGTTCCGCGCTCTCACTTTTTGCACCAAATACTACGCGAAATGTGGAGCAAAAGTGATTTGTGCATCTGTGAGGTAGCGGCAGCCCCTGTGACTGTTCAGAGAGCAGAGAGCCAATCAGAAGAGCTCGGTTGCACGGAGTCCCGCACGGAACGAGACAGTGGTGGAAAATAAGTAGGAAGGGAGGATTTAGAGTTTTATTTTGAACTTAGACTTAATAAAATTGCCAATATATTCATAGATTCAAACTTCCCGGATTAATAACTCGAGAGCTAAACGTTGTTAAAACACTAACCTCAGAACGTAACGAGCTACAACCCATTTTTCCATTTTCCATTTTTCCATTTTACATTTTACAACTCCTAAAAGATTTTTCTCTGTGACTTCAAATTTATTGATACACATGTGTGGATATGCTCTACAACTACAAATTCCACTCGCACACGTGTTCAGTTGTTTTGCACCAAAAATACCTTCATAAAAAAGGGTCAAGAGAAAAATCGCCAGCCTAAATCCTTGTGGCATCTTTCATCAGAGAGCTTGTTGACTTGATTTGGCACAATTATTGAAGGCTTGTTCTGCTTTTCAGCATGTTTACATTTTTAGCCATGTTAAATACAGAGGATGAATTCAAACACATTTGTAAAATGTACTTTTTAAAGTAAATGTTAAACAGTTAAACAATTAAACAGCATATTTTAATGACAACTTTTTTGGGGTAAAACATTTTACAGTGCTGTCGTGGTTTTTCATTATTTAAATATCAGTTACACCTGTTGTTAATTTCATTAATTGGTTTGTCTTTTTAAACTCTGTGTTTGGTTTGGTTGTTTTGTTCCTTTGTTTTCTGAGTATTTTGAGTTCTGTGTTAAATAAAACTGACTGCTGTGATTAGATCCGTTTCATCTACTTTATTGCAACCTTACCTGTGACATGTAGATTAAAATTAAATTAATTTTGTTTAAAGTAAATTAAGCTAAACTCAAATCGTAAAAAAATATATAATTCTGTAATAGAAAATTAATTCCAATACTGTAAATAAAAATACAGTACTTGTACTGTAAATGAAAATACAGTACTCATACTGTAAATAACAATACAGTATTATTACTGTAAATGAAAATACTGTACTGTAAATAAAAATACAGTACTCATACTGTAAATAACAATACAGTATACATTATTATTACTGTAAATTAAATTACAGTAATGATACTGTAAACACTTTTACAGTAACTTACTGGCATCCAGCTGCCAGTAAGTTACTGTAAAATTTACAGCAACCTTTTACAGTGCAGTTGTAAGGATCAGGTGTCCTCAAGAGAATCCATTCTTATTTACTATCCCGTCACAAGTTTGTTTTAATGATTAATTAATTAATCTTTTGAATGACCAACAAAAGGCGAGAGGGTAAAAAAAGAAGCTTTACCCCATGGCCTCACCATGGACTGTGTGCTCTTACATAAAAACTATGGCATCGTCATGGTATATACAATGGTCAATTTATGGTAGCACAAGGTATTCAAAAGAATACTACCACATTACATGGCAAAAAAAACATATTACTGTAGTTTAATACGCAAGTAAAAAAAACACCATGGTAAATAGGTCAAAACCAAAACATATGGTATATGTCCAAAAAAAAAAACGCATGGTATTACCATCCTATAATGTTCAAACGTAATATTACCATAGTGTTTTTGAATAAGATGATGTATGGACTCCAGACACACCGAAAAAGGAGCTAAGATCACAAAATCTCTTATTGTTCCTGGTCGTAAAACTTCTGCATGTCTATAACGCTTTACAATTAGTTTCATTAAGTTGAGACAACAATTATATTAATTTTATAAGAAGCTTAAACGCATTAGTGTCTAAAATAAATACTTGTATAAATAGCTAAATATGTATAACTATATTTTAAAATATAAACTATATTTATATGCATATCTAAAATAGGCTGCATACAAATCTAAAATAAACACAGAAAAAAATTGTTTACCTTTTTGAATCTTTCTTCTGATTAAACGAAGATGATATTATTATCCCAGATTATTCTTCTTCGTTTTCAAAATCAGTTCTTAGCTGCTCTTGACGTCTACAATATTAAAAAGTTCAGCAGGTGAAAGTAAAGGTGTTGTTTGAGAGCGCTCTCTCTCTCTCTCTCTCTCTCTCTCTCTCTCTGATTAAATCTCTCTGCTCCACCTGCGCATGCATGCAGTGAAGCACATCTTTATTTGTCTTTCTGTATCAGAGGTCTGATTGTTTGGATTCACCAGTCCTGACCCCCCTGGAAAAGATGTGGGAGGAAATGCATGAACGGCTGCGAAAATAAACTTCCTTGAGAACAAGAAGTTTACTCGATCTAATCTAAAGACGTGACAGTCCGACTAGGTTTAATCCCATTGGACAAAAGCCGCAGGGGGCGGGTCATTCCTGTCATGAAATATTTATTTATTTACTATGAAGCATTTTAGTATGTCCCTCACATATTATAGTGGATAAAAAAAAAAAAAAACAGTTTTTAATTTTTATCTAAATTTTCTTATAGTATATATTATAACAATTAAGTGAACAAAGATTTATTTTAGAAAAATAATTTCACTATTTTGGTTGGAGCAGGTGTAGTTTTTTCCACGTAGGCTAGGCTACATGAACGCTAACGTTATTATTATTATTATTTTTTATGAATATTCCAGGCATTTTTTTATATAGTTGTTTGTATATGCTAGTTCCCTAATGATCACCTTCCAAGAAGTGATGATATTTGTTGAGGGAAAACAAGTGCAAAAACACCAGTACGTAGGCCACTATAGGGATGGATTTAATTAATCAGTTGTGAACACATTAGGCCTATGTCCCGTTTGATAACTGTATAGAAGCTGGTATGATATTATCAGCAGTTCAAACGTTAAATATAAAATAAATATTAAAATGTATAGGCCTAGCATAGGGCCAAATTGACACCCCAATATAGCGAACTTTAGCTGTTTATTTCCTTGTCATTATATAAATAATCAAGGGTTGGTGACGCTTGAGTGTGATTTTGATGTGGAGAATGAGTTACGTTCGTGTTTTCAAGTAGCCTAAACAGCAACCTTTAATTGCATTGAGCAGTTAGCGCCCTCTTGCGCCGAATCAAAGGAAGGTATGAGAATAAATCGAGGTGAGAAGTGAACATGGTGCAAGTAGCCGATTCTAAATACGTGTGCAACATATGAGATAAAGTGCTACATGTGTCTGATTGGTTGAGGTTATTTACATTATTTATTACGATTACTAATATAGTATAGGCTATGGCAAATAAAACATTTACCCTATTCAATAATCTGTTGCCCATTTTCGCTTGATGTCATAATGTAGACTGTAGGCTACATATACAAATGCATATTTAAAAATAAACTAACAACTGCAAACAATGTTAAGGAATTTATGCCAATTAACTTACATTTGGTACAAAAGCAAAACAATGGCCAGACTTGTGATAGCCTATAATTTTGAACCAAATAGATAGCATTGTGTTGCACAAAAATGTTCACCATTAGCATGTCCATATGTTGACAAAAGAACATGGCTCTATAGTTTAGGCCTTATTTTTCATAGTTATTTTAACTTATTCAGAATGACATAATTCTCTTTAACCTGCACTACTTTTACACCTGTAAAATAATTAAACTATAGGCAACAGTATAATAACATTTATGCACCAGATTCTTTATTCTCATAGAACTGTTAAAATCATTTTAAATGAGATTATGGGATCCCAATAGCCTCTTTTATTCTTGTGACTCATCGAGAGAGTAGAATAAGAGCAACAGTTAAAAATAGCTTGTTTTACCCTTTAGGAACAAAAAGAAAACTTACAACCACTCAACTATGTTCTAAAAATATTTATGTATAAAAAATTGATAAATCCATTAATTCACATTATTTATGTGCCCTTGGCTATACTTAGTGTCCCCTTTTCAACAAACTTGCAAGAAAAATGTGCCAGGTTTATTTGTTTTGGTTTTTAAATATTAATCAATACTCAATGAGCGAAGCTGGACCTGGGAGGAGTGTTGGGTAAGCACGCTTGGGGAAAAGAGAGAAAGTGCTTTTTTTCAAATATTAATGCAGATGGCATTTCCCCACCAGAGCACTTGGGGTTACACAACTTTGACAGAAGAATTTTAGTGTAAAACAGCTTTGTGGCTGTGAAAGTTTCTTTTTTTTTACAGAAAGTGTGAACAGATGGAGTAGGACGAAGCATAAACAACATTCACAATATTGTCTTACTCATTTATCAGCTAGAAGCTCTATAAGGTCTAAAATGTAATGTGATGTCTAAAGGTTTTCCTGTAGTTTCATCCAAACTCCAGACATTACTGAAATTCACATGGAAAGGTTAGAATTCCTTTTTCGGACATCATAACCTCATTCAACATGTGCAACCCCACAGATAAAAACGATTGCTTCTAGGCTACATGAAAATGCTGTCACATGCTTATAGTGTTTGGCTGCATATGCAATTGGTCATCTTACCTCGTGGTTCTGGCCCTTTTTACCCCAGTCTTCCCTATGTTGTGGAGAGAGAGAAAAAGTTTATTTGAAAAGAGGAAAAGAGGCAGGGATAAAGAAATGGGCAACTGTTTGCAATTTTCACGGCCTGCCTGAGCAATTTTTTTTTTCTTTTTTTTTATGCATGTAGCCTACTCATAGTAATGGCACAAGCCTGTATGATTGTACAACCATTTGGGAGAGTGATCTTCATTCTGAGTAGCTATTCATTTGCATTTAACTGTATTTTGATCACATGTTTATGCATGCTGTGTGTGTCACTGAAGCGCTTTGTAGCGCTGAAGTCAATTACTAAAACAAGACATAATACAAGAAAGAATATCAATGAGGACAAGATGAGACAGGTTTGTCCAGATCACAGCACCTACTCTTTTGTACTGACTGAATATATCAACTTTCACAACTGCATATGTAAGAGATCATGGATTTTGCGATAATCATCGGTGTTCGGCGCGACACCGGCCGCTATGTTGCTTATTACACGGCAACTAACAAAATAAATGTGTGGATATAAAGTAGCATATACTGATTTTAATTAGACTATAGGCCTATCCTGTTTCTGTAGGCCTGTATCACATTATAGCCTATATCAATAAAGCTACCGCTGCGAAGCCCTCCACCACAGTGTACTAAACGAACACTTCCATAACATTACAGTACGGAGGAACATGTCCTCCGGGGATGACCCCACCACCTTAAAGGGATAGTTCACTCAAAAATGGAAATTCTGTCATTTATTCACCCTCATGTCATTTGAAGAATGTTGGTAACCAGACAATTGACTGTAGCCATCGACTTTCAGTGTAGAAAAATACTATGGAAGTCATTGGGTGCTGTCAACTGTCTTGATGATAGAATTTAAATTTTTGGGTGAACTATGAATTTTTCTCCTGACTGTGTGGGTTACCCAGTAGTAGTAAGATGGTAAAATGACTTCTTTGAGTAATTTTACATTTTGTTCTATAACAACTAAATTAGCAAATGTTTCTATTTATTTCCTATAATAGCGCATTGGCTGATGCATTCTTATCCTGCGCATGCTAAACTTATAACTAAATATGTTACGATTTAAAAGTAAATGCACTTTGCTCTTTAAAGATTAGTTCACATTAAAATGAAAACTACTCCATGATTTACTTAGCTTATACTGTCTGGTGGTAGCTACACTGTAAAAAAATCAAACTTATGTTTTGTATGACAAATTCAGCTTTTAAAGTTTATTCAACTATTTAACATGAAAAAAGTTGAGATAACTCAAACAAATAAGTTGAGAAAACTCAAATGTTCTGCAGCTGGTTGCCATAAATTTTTAGGTTTTCTCAACTTAATTTTTTTATTACAGTGTATAGATTTTACTTTATAAAGTTTTAAATATGGATATTTTTCTTACAAAACTTGATCGATTCTCCATGGAAGGCCTTTATTAACCCCTGGAGCCGTGTAGACTACGTTTATGATGATGAAAGCACTTTTTTGAGCTTCAAACTCAATGGACCCTGTCACTGCCATTATAAGCTTGGAACAGCCAGCATATGTATTAATAAAAATCCAATTTTGTTCATCAGAAAGAAGAAAGTCATATACACCTAGGATGGCTGGAGGGTGAGTAAATCATTGGGTAATTTTCATTTTCATCTTCCCCCATGTTACCTTACCTAAGCAACCTGAGGACATTTTTACTACAATTTAGGAGTTACAGGCTGTCAGCTAATCGGCACAATCGACGAATCAGAGTCAGCGCCAGCAGTGTAATTTTAAAAAATGAACAAGAAAAAAACATTAAAATAGATAATAAAAAATAACATTACATTATTACAAGAAGGTTACAATCCTTGCCTTCAAATAGACTGTAATCAAACTTAATTTTGTGCAAATCAGGTTTAGGAATAGATGGATGGATGGAGAATGAGAGAAAAAAGCACTTGAGTTACAGGTTGCTTGTTCAGAGTGACCTAAAAATGCTGCGCATTTTCTTCAGCTCAAAAGTTCTACATGGTTAAAGGGGAGTGGATTGCTATTTCTAGGTTGTGTCCCACATCCTGCGTCATTAGGCTTACTACCGCTTGCGCATCCAAAAATGGACCAAAGAAGGGTCATTGTAAAGACAACATGTTCAACGAAGACAAAGTTGATAAAAATGCACTGTGACTAGGTAGTGGATTTGTTCATTTATTTCTTTATGTTGGAGCCCAGCATTAAGTAAATCCGCTACAGCTTGGTCAACAAGGCCAAAGACACACAGTAAAGGCAGTTTGCTGTTTTTCAAACCCGTAATGACAATCACATCTTGACATGTTCGTTCTAAACCTAGAACTGGGAACCAAATCGGTTAATTCATGTAAGGGGTAATGATAACCAAGTGTGGGATTCATCTCCTGTTGTTTGTTTCTACATTTTGTTGAGGTGAATTTTCATCAAGGAATGCATGTTTTCAACTATGCTGCCACTCTGCGGAAAACATTTTGTATATCCTCTACAAGCTATAAAAATGTAGGTAAATAATAAAAAAAGAATCTCTGTAAAAAAATGAGAAATGAAAAGAAAGGAAAAATGAAGAGAAAACCATCCTATCTCCATCATCATTTGCATTGAAACATGCAAGGGGGTTGAGTGTACAGTATTTCCTTCCCATCCCCAGGCTGTCTTGAAGATAGCTTGAGCTAAAAGAGCTGGAAGGACCCTTGGAAGCTCATCCTGAATCTTGTGTGCTGACTGGCCACATATTATTATGTGGCTTCTGTAAAACACAAAAGAGACACCTGTTGCTCAGATTTCTTATAGCATTGTATTTGGTTACATTTTGATATATCTAGTAATGATTAATCAACCTGATCAATGGTCTTCCAAAGGCCCTTCCTCACCTCCAATGAATTCAACAACAATTCTACGAGCTTCTAGTCAACGGAATAGAATACCAGCTTAGTACTTACTGACTACTGCGCAGTATACCGTATTACTTTTGAAAATTCAATGTGTACCTGTTGTCATGTGACCTTATCACACTGCATATTAAATTTAGAGAGTAGAATCCAGTTATCATTTTGGAATACATTTATATTCCACTTTGAACCCTCTGGTATTTCTCACTTTCATACCATTCTGTCGAAAAAGTTAATGTAAAAAAATTCAAAAAGTAAAATGATTTGGTCTAAAGTGACCGAACACCACCGAAGGGATAAATACAATTTTGGGTTCAAATGTCTTATTTTAGAGTTCAATCTGAAAATATATATTTAAAACCACCGTTAAAATGGAAGGCCAAGTGGAGCGCATTGCATTGTGGGATACGGTATCAATGCAGTGTGCTCTGACAAATGTAGCAGGATACACACAGAAAAATGTGCACACTGTGTATAAATAAATACTGCATCAACAGTAAGTAGTATGCTAGTATGCTAATCTGAATGTAGCCTACATCTTCAAACACTGCCATGGACAGGAAGTCTCCGGTGACTTCCTCTCCCTCGCATTTTTCCTTCCTTCTCAGTCCTCTTTATTTTCATGGGTTTGGTTTCATTTAATGCTCTATATCTCTCGGTATAAATCCATTCCTCCCCCTGCAGTCTGAATCCAGTCCATACTATACAAGGGCTTTACAAAAAAGCTAACTTTAAACAGCCATACAATGGCTAAACATAAACCATATCTCTACCATGATGTGTTAATTCATTACATTTTATTCCAGTGTGTTGAAGTTGTCATTCTTGTTAACGTTTTAGTACTAAAAGTATATTTAGCAGTGTTAGTTGATGACAGAGGTGTGTAGGAGTGTGTGTGTAGGTTTAGAGCATGGTTTCGAGTGTGTGAGAGCGTGCTAGCCGCTATCGGAGGACGTGTGTGGTGCGGTAGAAGGTGATCTCCGTCGGTGCACGGATGATGCCCAGGAGCGTTCGGAGGTCTGCGAGGAGGGTCTCGTGACGGTGAATCCGCGCTGGGTCAGCCCGTCCAGCAGGTGGTGCTGTTGCTGCTGTATGGCTTGTGAGAGCAGGCCAGGCAGAGCCTGCAGACTGCTGTTTATGGAGTCCAGTTTTGCCTCTAGGTGACCGATCCGCTTTTCCAGCTCCTCGCTGCGCTCCTGCAGCTCTGAGACCAGGTCGTACATCACATTCTGTGTCTGAGGAAATGATAATCACAATAAGTACATATATTAAAAACACACTAATAAATAGACTCACACACCCATACAGTGGGTACAGAAAGTATTCAGACCCTAAAATTTTTCACTCTTTGTTATATTGCAGCCATTTGCTAAAATCATTTAAGTTCTTTTTTTTTTCTCATTAATGTACACACAGCACCCCATATTGACAGAAAAACACAAAATTGTTGACATTTTCGCAGATTTATTAAAAAAGAAACACTGAAATATCACATGGTCCTAAGTATTCAGACCCTTTGCTCAGTATTTAGTAGAAGCACACTTTTGATCTAATACAGCCATGAGTCTTTTTGGGAAAGATGCAACAAGTTTTTCACACCTGGATTTGGGGATCCTCTGCCATTCCTCCTTGCAGAATCTCTCCAGTTTTGTCAGGTTGGATGGTAAACGTTGGTGGACAGACATTTTCAGGTCTCTCCAGAGCTCAATTGGGTTTAAGTCAGGGCTCTGGCTGGGCCATTCAAGAACAGTCATGGAGTTGTTGTGAAGCCAATCCTTCGTTATTTTAGCTGTGTGCTTAGGGTCATAGACTGGGCCGAAGGTTCACCTTCCAACAAGACAGAGGTCTTGAGCACTCTGAAGAAGGTTTTCGTCCAGGATATCCCTGGACTTTGGTAACATTTATCTTTCCCTCGATTGCAACCAGTCGTCCTGATCCTGCAGCTGAACAGGCCACTCTGCCATAAAGCCCCGACTGGTGGAGGGCTGCAGTGATGGTTGACTTTGTATAACTTTCTACCATCTCCCAACTGCATCCCTGGAGCTCAGCCACAGTGATCTTTGGGTTCTTCTTTACCTCTCTCACCAAGGCTCTTCTCCCCCGATAGCTCAGTTTGGCCGGACGGCCAGCTCTAGGAAGGGTTCTGGTCATCCTAAACGTCTTCCATTTAAGGATTATGGAGGCCACTGTGCTCTTAGGAACCGTAACTGCGGCATTTTTTTTGCAACCTTGGGCAGATCTGTGTCTTGCCACAATTCTGTCTCTGAGCTCTTCAGCAGTTCCTTTGACCTCATGATTCTCATTTGCTCTGACATGCACTGTGAGCTGTAAGGTCTTATATAGACAGGTGTGTGGCTTTCATAATCAAGTCCAATCAAACACAGCTGGACTCAGATGAAGGTATAGAACCATCTCAAGGATGATCAGAAGAAATGGACAGCACCTGAGTTAAATGTATGAGTGTCACAGCAAAGGGTCTGAATACTTAGGACCATGTGATATTTCAGTTTTTATTTTCTAATAAATCTGCAAAAATGTCAACAATTCTGTGTTTTTCTGTCAATATATATATATATATATATATATATATATATATATATATATATATATATATATATATATATATATATATATATATATATATATATATATATATATATATATATATATATATATATATATATATATATATATTTTTTTTTTTTTTCTTCAGGATTTTTTGATGAATAGAAAGTTTGGTAACACTTTAATAAGTATTAATAAGTTAGATTTATATAGTTATGTTTTGTAAATGATAAATTCATCATTCACTAATAACTTATAAATGAATTTATGAAATGAATAAAACATTTATTAAATGTTAGCATATCACCTCTTAATCATTTATGAACATATAGTCATGTTTTGTAAATTATTAGTTCATCATCTTTGTTAGCACATATTACAGGTCTTAGGGTAAACAATCCGTGCAAGTTAAAACACCGGAAAAAAATAGTTTGGCACGGTAATCTGAAAAGTTACTTCCGGTCTGGAAACCGCGTTCCTTCTCAGATGATGTCAGTTTGACGGCTTCGGTTTGAAAACGCTTAACCACACCCCTCCAACCGTTAGTCTGCTATGAGCGCGAGATGAAGAGGAGGAGCGCTGAAGTAAAACACATGCTCACGTGACTTCCGGTTCAGTGGGACTTTAATAATGACGTTCAGTTATAAGTTATTAGTTAGTGTTACCGAAAGTTCAAAAGTAGAGAATTTATTTGAAATAGAAATCTTTTGTAACATTATAAAATTCTTCCTTGACACTTTTAGGCAATTTAATGAATCCTTGCTAAATAAAATGTCTTTTGAAGTAAATCTTATGGACAACAATCTTTTGAATGGTAGTGTACATAACATAACCTGTCATCACACTCCTGCTGAAATTATAATCTACTAAAACACAATTTAACACACAATCTAGTCCACACACACACACACACACACACACACACACACACACACACACACACACACACACACACACACACACACACACACACACACACACACACACACACACACACACACACACACACACACACACACACACACACACACACACACACACACACACACACAGCCAAATAATCCTTACAGTGCAAGACTATAACAAACAAGCATGCCATTACTATAAATAAAGCAATACAGTACACACCTTTGCTAAGTCCACCAGCGTGTTTGCTTGGTCATTCAGCTTCCTTTGCTCCATCTTCACACTTCGCAGTCTGGGAAAAAAGAAGCCAGGGAGCAGGTGGACAGACAAAGCAAACAAGATGGGCCGCAAGGAAAGAAGACACACAGATATACAAGGGAGGCAGAAGTTTATAGAGGAAGGAGTGCAAAAGGAAGTGCAGGAGGTTATGATGGGGTGTCAATGAAAAGAGCAGGAAAATTAGCAGGGAAAAGAGGAAGAAACAGAGTTTGATAATTAGGCTGAAATCTAGAAGGTCTAAAGTGTCGTATTATGAATGTTTCCCCCATTACATGATATGCCCACATGCAAACATTTACATTCCAGTTTTGTCCAGTCAGACATGCAAACGTATTCAGCCACAGTCCAAAACTCCATAAGCATATGGATATGGATTGTATAGTACTACCTCAAAGTCAAGAAACTGTGCTACATGACCTTTTTAGATGGTGACCTGATTCAGACTTTCAGCAAAAGTGTCATGGAGTTAGATGATAACGAAGTAATAAAAGCATAAAATGCATTTTTAATTTTCTAAAGCCATGAAGTTGCTATAAAGTCAACTGTTCTTTTATAAAGAGTCAAGAGATTTTTGTTTGAGATTGAAACTAAATTTATATTATATATATGTATATATACAGGGCTTGACATTAACTTTTTTGCTTACCAGCCACTGTGGCTAGTGGTTTTCCAAAGTTATAGCCACTCAACATTTTCACTGGCCACAATTTTGCTGTTTGGAAATAACATTTTATATGATTAAAGTTGACTTTGGCATGCTTAAATGACTTGATTTTGATTCATTTTACTTGATTTAGAAGATTTAAAACCCTTTCAAACTTTCAAATGCAGAGTGACCACCAAATAAAGACTACACTGTATATCAGCTCAGCTGGCATGAGCGTGGGCAATATGAGCATAGGCTAATATGAGACATTTAATATGATATGATATGAGTTGTTTTTGTTAGGCTATATAAAACAACAAAGAAGCAAATTACAAAAACAATAATATATATTTATACCAAAATATATATTTTTTCAGATACAGCAGGTTTATTTAATATGTATAGGCAACATTTATATAACAACTGTAGTTGTTTGATTAACATTAATGACAGACAGGTATTTAACTGGGCTGCTGAATGCATGGATGTAATATTCTCATACATATCCAGTTATCAGGGGCGCTGCTAGCAATTTTGGGCCCTATGAAATAATATGAAGTTGGGCCCCCCTATCGTACCATTTAGGGGGGTAATTTTGCCAGAAATGCAGAAATAAGACGTAATTTTCTTTTATTTGTTACTCTGGTAGATTATACATTTATAATTTATATTACATTAATGCTAGTACTGTTACTACTAATAAAACCAATCTCTGGGGGCCCCCAAAAGTGCTTGGGCCCTTAGAACCGTCCTAACTTTCCCCCCCTTAGCGGCACCCCTGCCAGTTATTACCGTCTTGGCATTTAATTTGGCTGTAGGCTGAAATTATATTCAACCCGCCAAAGTGGCTAGTGGGAGTGGCTGGTAAAATCTACCCGCATTACGGTGTTAATGTCAAGCCCTGTATATTATATTATATTTTATATATATATATATATATATATATATATATATATATATATATATATATATATATATATATATATATATATATATATATATATATATATATATTTTTTTATAACTGGAAGAGAAAATATTACAAAACATCAATATTACAAAATTAAAACAATGCAAACATTACAATGTGACATTAAAAAAGTGTAAAAGTCACTAGTATTTATAAAGTCACACTGTTCAAAAGCAGACTTGCCTCCCCTGAGCCCATTGACTTTTAAAAGACCCCCTAAGTGCACGGTAATTTGATGGGGGGGTAATTGAGAATGAATGGGGGAACGTACACACAAGATTTGATATGATCAGTTATATATATATATATATTTTTAAATTATTATTATTTTTTTATTATTATTATAATTATATCACGAGTAACTCACATACTTGTCAGAATTCACATTTGAGTTATGGCTGTGTGTAATTTATATAGTCAAACCTAAAATTCAAGGTAATGTTAACCAGACTTGTGGTTGTAAATCATAAACCAAGCAATAAATTACTATTTAACACGTTTTTTGGCAGCTGGTAGGCAGGCTTAGAACTTGACGTCAAGACTAAACAGCTCTACTGTAACAAGAACAGTGTAAAATGTGTGAAAACACACCTCGAACACCACCTCAACACCAGATCAACACTGAGACAGCAGACATTAAAAATCAATGAGATGTAGCTGAAAACATGTCAGAATGGAGCCAGTGTCACATGTGCAAACAGGTGAACTGAATGTGATGGACACATGGTTTGTGGTCCATGGAAAAGACAGATGTGTTAGTAGTGATGCATTAGCATTAACCTAATTTCAGTGCCTATGAATTCAGAAAGCTACCACCAGAAACTATAGATGCACAAAGCTGGGCTTTCCTCTAGGAAAGCATGGACAAAACCCAGAAAGGACAGGGAAGATGGCGAAGAGAGTTTTGTAAGTGTAGAATGAGGAACTTTTTGTCAGATCTTAAGAAAATGTCTTGAGAAAAATGCTTGTCAACGATACTCACATGCAAAATATAAACATAACATGATGGCTTCTTCAAAAACACTATGTCTTTTCCAGAGTTAACAAAGCAACCTAAACCAACCCCAACCATCCATTTGATTCAAACTCTCCCCCTCCCAAAGCAAAATAAAAACAAGTGTGAAAAATTCAAGTGTGCAAGCTTTATGGAAAATAAAAGGTGGACACTTTGTACTTTTTCACATGTGCTTATACTGTTTCAAATATGAACTCTCAATTTTGGGAGGGCCAAAATTGGTCTGTTTTTTTCTGTACCCAGACCTCCATAGTTCCCTGCACTCCAGATGAAATTGTTACCTTCTCCGCAGTTCGAGCAGCAAGGGGCGATTTGAGTTTACGAAGCATTTCATGTGCAGATATTTATAGAATTTTATGATTGTATGCATTAGGCAAGGGAATGTTTATGTCGTCTCGTAAAAGTGAAGGCCAAATACATTATAAATGAATTGTTGTGCTCAGCAGTTGTGCTTTCACTTTGACTGCGTGCCAAACAGAGGCAGGACTGACGATTCACATCAGAGACCCTATAACACGGCCAGAAAATGTTACTGCACTTAAAGGATTAGTTCAGCCAAAAATGTAAATTCTGTTCATCATTTAACCAGCCTTATGTTGTTCCAAACCTGTATGACTTTCTTTCCTTTGTGGAACACAAAAGGACAAATTCTCTTTTTTTGTGTGCGAATATGACTGCAACCAGATCATCCAATTCATTCACAGATCAGTCATCAGTACGACATACACATTTGGAACAACACGAGGGTGAGTAAATGATGACAGAATTTGAATTTTCTGAGTGAACTTTCCCTTTGAAAAGTGAACCAACCAAGTGAAAGGAATCGAGTACCAAATGCCGAAGCTTGTCTAAACGTCTCATGCAGTCTCTTAACATTCACATTTGGTATTCCTCTAAACTCATCTCTGATTTGCAATAGATTTGTGTTTGCAAGAAAACACTGCAGACCACCAGACTAGCAGATTGTACATGGTGGTACAACTAAAAGGATCAAAGTGCAGTGTTCTGTGGAAATCTGGTACAGGCTAGATGAATGAATTTCGGACATTGTGGCATCTGATCAATTTGAAGCTGAGAAGTTGCGAAGAACCTTTCCCTCCAAGTACCTTAACAGGTTGGTAAGCCATTCAAATCTCATTTGTCTTAATATCGTTAATGGATATCAAGTCTAAATAAAAATGATGCCCAGCTTCAAATGTTTTCAATGTTCATCATGTTGGTTGATATTGCTGAATAAGACTTGTAAAAATGAAAAGGGGTTCCAATGGTAAGGAAAGAGAGAAGACATGACTTACTTCTGAGCTCTGCAGTGATTTAAGGCAAAACAAATGGAACACAGAATACATTTTTAAAATCCTCAAGTTGCACACCACACCAAAAAAAATAAATAAAAATTATCATTTGATTTGCATCGCCAGACCATTTAGCAACATTTTTGTCTCACTTCAATTTTTCATGGTATTTCCATCAATAGTGAAAAGTGCTTCATTGCTTTTGCATGAGCTGCAGGTAAACACTAATCTGTCCAGCACATATGCTGGGTGAGCTGAGAGCAAGTCATGTATCAAGGTTACTCCCTACAATACCAAAAACTAATATTCCATTGAACACTTTTATATAAGAAGTTAAAGACTAGTATAAATATAAACAAATTAAATTAAAGCAATGGCTAGTAGGCTTCAAGTATATCTCAATTCTTATAAGTAAACATTATTCCTTTCCTAAGTAATTATTCAAATAAACAGTCAGTAATAAAGAACTTTTCTTGCTAGTATTATTGTTTGATTAATAACATCATAATAGATGGGGTAGGCTGCATTTACACAGCAAGTTCCAATGCACTGGTCCGATATTATGAGACAATTTTGTTTTGCCTGTTTATATTTACTTAATACAACATGACTGTGTTTACATTAACATCTCGCCAAGACAAAGGTGCATTTGGTCATTTATGCACACAATTATGCAGCTTGTCCAAGCCTAGTCTATGCCAATCTCAGCCCATGATCTGACAGGTAAAACCCCTAAAAAATTAGGGATGTGTCCGAAGGCATGGAAAATGAATAACGCATTCTAAGGAGCCCCTAAAGGGACATGGTTAGGTTACATTACAGTACATCAGAAATGATTGACAGGATGATGGCGGAGGATTTGGTGCGCAACAGATCCCGAGCGTCATTGACAAAATATGCAATATTTTTTTTTTCCACCACCATGTCCCTTAAAGGGCTCCGTAGTACGCATTATTTCCTTTTCCGCTTCAAGCACATCCCTAAAAATGCTGTAAATAATCAATACATTAGGAAAGAAATATGATGTTCAGTCTATTCAGTCTAAAAGGTTCGATTCAGTTTCCAAAACTCCTTATACATTTTTTTATTTGAGTAGATTCCCTAAATTGGAAAGAGTGAACTTGAACTTAATCCAGTTTTAAATCACCAAAAGTTGTAGATTTATATATCATCACATATAAAATACCAAGGTGGACAGCACACATGGCAATATAAAGATGAAATGTTGCGAATATACGTACTGGTGAATGGCCTGCAGAAACTTGCGCTGATGTTTCCGGACCTTGGCATGGTCAACCTTCTTCACAAGCTTTGTGTGTTTGTAGATTAGCCATGTTTCCCTGAGTACATTAGCAGCCGTGTTTTTCACCTGTCAGCAAATGAAGCCCAGTTAAGGAACTCATTTTAAAACATCAGTAAAGCTAGACAGAAAGACGTACAGTTACAGCATGTTTGGGAAATTACTACTACATTCAAATTTTTAAAGTGAATAATCCTTGAATACAATGTTAAAGGGATAGTTCACCCAAAAATGAAAATTACCCTATGATATACTCACCCTCAATCCATCTTAGGTGTTTATGACATTCTTATTTCAGACGAACACAAGCGGAGTTATATTAAAAAATGTACTGGCTAACTTAAACATAATGGCAGTGGCAGCCCAAAATTTGAAGCCAAAAAAAGTGCATCCATCCATCATAAAAGTAATCCACACGGCTCTGGGGGGTTGATAAAAACATTTTTAACTCCTGTTGTATACTTCTGAAAGAAGAATGTCATAAACATCTAGGATAGCTTGAGGGTGAGTAAACCATGGGGTAATTTTCATTTTTGGTTGAACTATCCCTTTAAGTGCTACTAGTTGTAGACACTGCAAGGTTCTGGTGAATTAGAGATATGGGTGAGATATGCTTGCCAGATTTTGTCTAGAAAATGATATCATCAAGTTAATGTTGGCTAGTGTCCACAGCTTATGCAGCATCAACATTTGGCATTAAGTGCTTTTTGCAGCGAGTTTGACTGCTCCATTTAACTCTTATTTTATACCAGCTTGTTTTTCACTTAGCTACAGTTTTATGTTAATTCTGTATATTAAAACATGCTCACTCTTTTGCAGAGTTGAGTGTCCATCATAAAGTTATGGACATGCTTTTCAGCCTTGGTGAGCTCTAGCTTCCGGGCTACAACAGCCACCACTAGGGCAGTGCAGCCGGCCCCCTGAAAAAAACACACAGACCACAACAAACATCTTAGGCCCTGTTTACACCTGGTATTAAGATGAGTTTTGATCGATCGGATCACAAGTAGACGAGGGAGACACATGCTCCGGGTGTTTTAATCTGACTCTTATGTCCACTTTCAACCACCTCTGTTCTGGTTTCTTCAAGGGTAGAGTCAATGGGTGGGTAAATGCATGGGCCTTTTCAGATCTTTCAATCTAATGGACAAAATTAGCTCAGACAATTTACATATGGATGCAACAGGAGACACAAGAGAGCAGAGGCTTTCGTTTCTGCTCTGACAGCCGCAAGACCATGTCCTGTTAGAAATCAGGACTGTGAGAGAACATTGTGCTTGGTGCTTTTTCATCTTCAAACCAAACTTAGGTCTTCAGCCAACAAAGTTGAAATCCCGTCTGGCTAGCGCACTTCCCAGTTTTACGCATCATGTCAGTAGGCGAAGAATAGGCGGTCTTTTGTGGCTGTTCGGATGCATTTGACCACATGAGCATCTACACGACTAAGGCACCTCTGGAAGTGGTCGAAAGTGGACAAGCTAAAAATATTTTAGACCCCGTTTACACTTGTATTTAGAATCGTTCACTTGCGATCCGATGAACCAAAATATATCTTAAAACCAGGTGAAAACAGGTCCATAGAGAGTTCAGAAAGCTTTCATATACTGTATACAGTTCCTCTATAAAATGGTTTCACAGCTTGACTATGTTATGGCTGAGTGGATATTAATTACTGTAAAAAAATATGCAGATAAACTCACAAGGATAAAAAAAATAATTTAATGTAAGATTTGTATAATTATTAGGGTATAAGAGAGACGCACCATGATTCCAGTAAGGAGACACACTCCCTTCCCACAGTACGTGTTAGGCACCATGTCACCATAACCAATAGACAGGAAGGTTATGGAAATTAACCACATGGCTCCCAAGAAGTTACTGGTGACTTCCAATTTATCATGATATCTGATGAGATAAAATAACAAGAAAAAAACTTGGGATTAATTCCAAAGTGACTAGTCAATGATACCTCATAGAATAAATCTCAAAAAAGAAAATAGTTAAAGGTGACCCCAGTTTGAGTTTATAAAAAATATATATTTCTAAATTTAATTATGAAAGTAGAGATTTAAATAGATATAAATTAATAAATATATAAAAAACTAGCTTCATTTATGCTGACTTGACAAAAAAAAAAAAAAATTATATACACACTATCTACATTTTTGTTAACAAAAACATGATGATTAAAATCTGAATGAATTATTTAGATTATTTCAATAATATATATATAAATATATATAATGCATACATACACATATACATACATATTTATATTATGTATACATATACATAAACACACATACTCTATTATGTTAACACAAACAAAACTGAACCACAAAAAAAATACTTAAAGGAATAATTATTGCACCTTTGTTCAGGTTAAAACATAAATTAATTATTTAATTAATTTAAATACATTTAACTTAATTAAGATAAATTATTAAATATACAACTGCGTATGTTTATGATGCCTACGTAATTAATCATGTATAATATTTAATTAAGTTAATAAATACAATAGTAGCTACATTTCTGTTGACAAACAAAATACCCCAAAAAAAAATTATTCCAGGTTTTCTGACCCCTACTTAATACGATGTGCTGCTGCAATCATATTTTCATTGAGTTTTTTCACTGATTTGTCCTATACTTGATATAGATACAAAAGCTATATACAAATATTCCCTTTAAATTTGAACAGCACTGCACGTGGACACTGTTGCACGGCTCAAACATAAAGAATAACCTGTCCAAAACAGTGGCCAGGTACACTTTACATTAGGGGTCTTTGAGAAGCCCAATTACATTTGAAGGGTAATCTTAAAAACGACTAAAGTGCAATATCAATAAGTATTGAATGCAGCAGCATATATCAATATTCAGGCCTGACCGCACTGGATAAAAGGCGGACAGCCCAAATATAAATCAAGGTGCCTTTGTGTACGTAATTTCAAAGGAGTGATGTCCATATTCTGTATGAACGAGAGGGCAGCCAGGGCCCATTAGATGGCTTGCTCTTCTTCCCCCAGTGTTCTAGCTCAGTCTTGTGTGGAGAATGCGTCTGTGTAAAACTATTGTGGAAGTCACTGTCCATTACACAAGCATAAAGAGGGTATATGGAAAAACATGCTGGCAGTGTAACCAAATCCAAAGCTGCCATGAACTCAGATAATGCACTGCTCTGACAGTATGGAGCACATAAGAGCATTCAGGCAGTTTATTACAACAAAGGCACTTTAGCATTATCTCAAATCAGGGAACACTTGTTTGAGCGCTTCATTTGTACACATCAAAGAATCTTAAACATAGATTTAACCCTTACAGAATTTTACCAGGGTAACCGCAATTCCCGCCAGTTATACAGTAACTGCTACTGGAATAACACTGCGGTAATGTGATATTCGCCGCCATCAAAAGTAAACACAAAAGTTCTGAAAGCTAGATAAAATAACAGTTCCTATGGTATATTTGGTGATACTGTGGTTACCATGGTAAATGTCTGTAAAGGGAACAGAATACCATGTTGATTCTTTCAGATAAAAACATTCATAACAAAACAGTCCACTCAGTTCAAGAAACACTCACCCCAAACACCCTTAAAAAACTATAAAGGATAAAACAATTAAAAAATGATGACAATGATGATGATGTCAAAGTTTCAAAATGAGGACTTCACCTCAAATGCATGTTCCAACAGCATGAACAGCCCACGTGCTGACTATGGGGTAGCTACATTTATGTTCTAATGAATCAATCAGTGAGCATCCAGCTTCTATGCCCATGAATTTAACAGAGGACTCATTAGCTTGAGTGCTATTAAATGAGGCCTGTCGACTAGCCTGCCGACAAATGATTTAAAGCGAGGAAGTAACTGTGTCCGTTTAGGGGTGAAGTGAGGGAGAAATAGAGTCTCAGAGGGTTCCAAAGGTGCTGATAAAGCACCTCTCCATTCCTCCGACAGATTCATCCACTGTAACTCTTACACAGGACATGACAATACAGAAGAATAACAAGCTAGCATGACACCTGACTATAGCATATTAGCTTATTTGGTGTCCTCAGCACTTTTTCTCAACCACACTGCAAAAGAAATTAGTTTTTTTGTCTTGCTTTCCAGTAACAACATATAGGCTTGCTTAAAACAACAAGATATATTTATCTGTGAAGCAAAATTGTGAGACCTGTATGCATGATTATAACCACAAAAAGTTTCTCAAAACAAGAAAATAATTAAATGAGAAATCAACTTAAATGGCGATATGGGTGTTTCACAACTCTGGGGACTTTTATTACACTTTCAATTTGTTTTTGTTTTTATCCTTGTTCCAGATCAAGATTTTTTTAAATAGATTATAAAGATAGTATATTTTAAATAAAAAAAAAATCAAATAAACAATATTCTTATTCTATTTCAATATTTAATACTTTAATTTAAAGGTACACTATGCAACTTTTCCGTCCGCTAGAGGGCGTCTGTTCAAAACAAAGGCGTAGTTTGATGACATCAAGTTTGAGCGCAGAATCTTGGGACATGTGGCCTTCACCTCACATCCAGTGGAAAAGAATCGGGATAGGACTCGGCAGAAATCATGTTCATGGATGCGTTTATTAACTTTACTGTAGTATGAAGCAGAGCAGGGGCGAGTGTTGCGGAGCTGAGCAAGGCCGCTGGAGAGATTGTTGCGCAAACACACGGCTCGCGAGCAACGGGTCTTTTATTATGACGGGACACAGTCGGCGACGCAATCTCCGCTTTTCCAGTCATGAGTATGAGGTAATGCAGCTGTGTTTATTATATTAGATACATTTAAGTATGTTTAAAATTATGTTATGACGTTACTCTGTGCGTTCTCTCGGCGGCTGCTGTGACACTTGTTCACACTCCAGTGAGAGTAAAGCTTTTCTGATAAATAAAACCGGAAACGAGGGTAACGCAGATATGACGCTATTGACAGGCAACTCCCTTACACGCTAAGCCCACCTGTCCCGGTTCATTGGTAAATATAGTTTACAAATAGTTGGAAACATTTGGGATATTGTAAGAACTCAACTGAACAAAATATGTAACACTGGCCTGGTGGTTTTTGGATATTTGACTGCAAAAATCCTAAATAGTGTACCTTTAATCTATGTAAAAAAAAATTAATAAATACACCGGTCCTTAATTGTTGCATAATTTTTGCATCATAGCCCACTGATAAAGTTACCTTATTGTATTAAATTACAACGTAAAACAAAGAAACATTTCACTAACAACACAACCATGCTGTAATATTAAGTGGGAAAATGTGTGAGAAGTAAAAGTGTGAAAGAGATTTTTAAAAAGAGCGATTCTGTAGTTTAGGTTAAAAAAAATGACTTAGTTAGATTATTTAAATAATTATTTTCAGACAAAATATGAAATAATATAAATATATATTTGTATATCTATAATAATCAAACAAATCAACATTTTAACATTTCATATTTCTAATTGACAACACAGCCATACTGCAATTATGTGTGGAAAACATATTTTGAAACTGTAATTGGACTCAATTGGACAAAATCAATCCACACAGTACTATTAAATAATAAGACTGTGGAAAAGGTGAAAAAAAGGAAAAATAGCAATTCTCATATGATGCATTTATGTCGGCTGTTAGACATTGTTACTGAACAAAAAATGTGTGAATAGTGTGTCTATATTCTAGAAGTGAAAAGTGCCCATTGTTGAAGGAAACCCATATATTCACTGTGTGGACTGTTGTTGTGGTGCAGTGCAGTGAAGAAATAGCAGATGATGTAGCACATAGAGTCTAATGGGTAAGAAGTGGGCGCAGAACCTGGCTAAAGGGCTCAGGATGACCTGATTAGCATAGCTGTGCTGCTCTCTCTATGTTTATGGGTCATGACAACATACTGGATCTTTACTCTCCCCCAAGGTCTAGGTCAAGATGGTATCTTGGTAAGAATAACACTTTAGAGCACCAGAAAAGGTCACATATCTGACAGCGCTTTGGGAAAAGAACAGCCTGCCATGAACATGATGACCACCATGTTGACACATGGTGTCAGCTGCGTGAAAATCCCAAAATCCAGAGAATGACTCAAAAATGTAATTACCTAGCACTAAGACCCCTCTACAACAGAGGCTATAAGATGCCCGACCATTTATAGGAGAAAACAAATGCATCTGAATTTGGAAAAGAAAAGAATTTGGGATTTCCAGGATGCCAGCAATTTGCTGTTGTGCCAGTATAGCTCATCAAGAGAGATGAGCAGAAGCTAAGAGCCAAGTAATAGTTTTTCCTTGCAGATCACAGACTCACTTTGGACCCCTATCCAGCAGCAGCCATGTGGGAGAAACATAGAACAAAACCATGAACAATGAAACACGCATACATCCGCTTGCCACTGACATCACATTTTATAAAGGCAACAACATAGGGTCTTCACCAACTGCATTTGATGGGGGAAAAAATACATAAATAGTTAAAGAAATCGTTCACTCAAAATAAAAGTTATTTTGTTGTCTCACCTTCATGTTTTTTCAAACCCATGTCCAACTTTCTTCTGTGGAAGCATATCCTAGTGGCCACTCTTCACTATACAATGAAAGTGACTGGGGACTTGAGATTTGAGCTTTAAAGGGATAGTTCACCCAAAAATTTTAATTCTGTTATTAATTCTGTCATTAAAAGATCAATCTTTCTTGATGTTCATTCTCCCGCTTGAGCTTCCAAGGAACCAATGAGGTTCATTCTCTTATAGTAGCAGAAGTAATTATAATTCCTGATATCTGCCTGTGCCATTTTACCTATGAGGAACCAATGAGGTTCATTCATGTTTTACGCAGCACGTTAAAGCTTACCCAATGAGGTTCATTCTTGTGTGTGTTAAATCTGTTCATCGTATAAAGCGATCAAGACTCACCAGAAAATTTGGACTAAACCTCTCAACTCATATGGATTAGTTTTACAATCTCTTTATGAATTTTATGAAGCGTCAAAATGGTAGTTGCATAGACTGTCAATGGAGGGACAGAAATCTCAGATTTAATTGAACTTTTCTTCATTTGTGTTCCGAATATGAACGAAACTCTTACGAGTTTGAACCGACATGAGGGTGAGTAATTGTTGTTTTTTGATATTTTAAAGGGTTAGTTCATCCAAAAATTTAAATTCTGTCATCAAAGTACCATAAAAGTAGTCAATATGACTTATGAGCCAAATTCCAATGCTTCTGAAGCCATATGAAAGCTTTGAGTAAAGGACAGACTAAAATTTAAGACGTTGTCCCACCTATTTCTACTAAACTCTGAAATGGAATTCAAAAGCCGTACAGACAACAAACAGTATGTCAGCATCATTGGCTAATGGTTATAATTTCGATCTGTTCATCACACAAATTCCTGCATGATTTCAAAAGACATGGAAAATAGTACATGAGTCAAATTACAAACTTTTATGGTGCTTTTTAGACATTTTGAGTCCCCATCAACTTACATTATATGGAAATGAGAAAAGAGCAGCCAGGATTTTTTTTGACAAAAGAAAATTACACAGGTTTGGAACAACATGAAGGCTGATTTCATTTCTGGGTGGAATATTCCTTTAATACTCCAGGTACATACAGTGTTTCTTAAGAAATCAAAGGTTTATCTCACCTTTCACAGACATGCACTGTCCAGGCAGCAATGATCCATGATGATATGCTGAAAACCAGCAAGACCGTGCCTGGGCAGATAGTCATCAAAGTCTTCATGACAAAGCGTGTGTTAAAGTTGATCTTATTGAGGGCTCCGATACTGCGTGACGAGGCGTCCGTAAAGAGCTTACTGTGCAGGAGCATGACTCGTCCAATCAGATACAGCCGCAGGAACATGGGGATGGAGAGGATGATGTCCACGTCTGCATCCGCCACAGACGGATAGTAGGTGTAGGCCAGGCGGGCAGACCAGGTGAAGACGTACTGACCTGGAATAGGGTGGATGGCACACACCAGCAGCTCCAAAACGATGAAGAAGATACGCTCGTACGTCATGGCTATCCGCCAGTCATCTGCTCCATTGTCCACCATGAAGAGCTAGACATTAGGCAAAGACATTTTTTTAAGGAATTAGCTAATTCTCTGAACAGGACTATAATCTTCACTGCAAAATTTTTTAACTTTTGCCTTATTTTCCATTAAAAATATGTAAACATCTTTAAAACTTGCATTCAGTAATTAACAAATGTTTAGATTATTTAATAGATTCAAATTATATTGTATAATATATACCATAATCTATTATAGTCTAAAATAATAATATACAAGTGATATAAAAACATTCTTTGTGGTTTTAGTATTATGACTATGATATGGATTTTTCTTCTCTTTTGTTTCAATCAGGAATAAAGGTTTTAAATTGTTCATCCATTCTGTAATTTGACCATCATCTGATGTTCCAAGTCATTAAATAATGCTCACAAACCAACTGATTGACAGGCCTGTATTGAATTACATCTCCTATTAGCCATAAGCCCCACTTGTAATACCAACATTAATCAAAATCAGTGTCTTCTCTATAAAGACCTTTTAATGGATAGGTAAAATGGTACAGACACTGAATGCAGATATCAGGAATTACAAAAGCCAGGGCTGCTGTTACTAGAAGTCATTAGGAATTGGCATAAGTGTTTCCTCTGTAATCTTTTAGGCTCCTGTCTCAGTCACTACTCTAGTTTAAGACTTTCCAAGGCTGAGTCGGCTACTTACCTGAATCTCTCGTGCGTGGTACATAATGATCAGACAGAGCAGAATTACAGTGGAGAGGCTAATAAGGCATTTCAGTGCAAATGAATATGAGGATTCCTGCAGAAACAGTGAAAAAACAACAACATTAGTTAAATTTTTTATGTTCATACAGTGGAACTTTTTTTGTGTGTGCTAGAAATGCCAGTCATGACAGCTTGATTACCAGGGAACACGCATACTTGACGGATATGCAACGTATGCCTTTAAAGAGTCTTCCAAAGAGCAATGCGTTTATGAGGAATAGACAAACCAATTCTTGACAGCTACAGTATAGTGTGTCTTGAACATGTGCTATATGCAACATACCGCAGTTTGTGGAGGATTCATTTTTTTATTTCTGATGCATGAAAGCTAACTGTATAGAACAGTTCAGTTCTTCTTAGCACTTGAAGAATTAGCATTTGCATTTTTGAGTCATAGATTCCTTTGAGAATGGATTTTTTCGAATACCACTACTTAATTGAAGAGTACATTAAGGTATGTGGTTAATATTACTTGTTGTTCTAACTGAAATTACACACAGTCCCACTTTAATAGTAAATGTGAAAGTTTTTTTTTTCAATGTGCTAAGTTGCTAACGAGTTGTCACGTAAAGACTACAACAGTTTTACCGATTTGTCAGCATGTAAACTCAGATCCTTGTGGAAGTTGTAGTTCATGCATAAAACTTATGCTTTTAAAGTACCTTTACTCATGAATAGAACATTTCCCAATGGAACCAATTAGCATTCACGGTTCAGCTCATAAATTCACATCATGACTGAACATTTTAATAAATAAATAAATATTAAATAATATAATATAAATCATAATGGCAGTGAACAAGGCTCACGAGTTTGAAGCTCAAAAAAGTGCATCCAGCCACTATAAACGTTCTCCACACAGCCTCGGGGGGTTAATAAAGGCCATCTGAAGCAAATCCATGTGCTTTTGTAAGCAAAGTATCCATATTTAAAACTTTATAAATAAAATATCTAGTATCCGCCAGACCGCCTTCTGTATTCAACTTACAAAGAAAGTGTAACAAGTTCAAAACACTTCTGCACAAACGCATCGATACACTTCAGAAGGCCTTTATTAACCCTCCGGGGATTGTGTAGAGTTTATGACGTTTATGATGATGGACGCACGTTTTTGAGCTTCAAACTCAATGGACTCCGTCAATGCCATTATAAAGCTTGTAAGCGTCAGGATATTTATTAATATAACTCCAAGGCAACTAGACCATCTAAAACCAGCTTGTTGATTATTTTTCAGCTGGGAAATATAGTGTGTGTTCATAACTAATTCCAACAGATAGCTAACACTGATTTTACCGCACAAAGCACACCATCTAAGGAACTAACAACAATAATCTTTTTCTGTCCCTCAATCTTAGCTCTTGTTCTTTCTCTCTGGATGACAATCCTCATTATGAGATCAGTGCAATTGGAGCTCATTAAACCTGTCTGACTCTGCTGATACACAGGAACATGATGTGCTGGCTAAGGCATTGAAATATGCTTTAGGGGAAGGTAAAAAGAAGAAAGCTCCACTCCAGGGATTGTCTAACTAACTACAGGGCCAGCCATTTACTTGGGTCAAAAGAAACTGCACAGATTTACTGTAGCACCATATGAGAATCTCTAAACAGAAAACTTTAAACCAACCCAAAGACGACTGCATTTACAAATGTGGCCTACTGCGCTTAAATGTCTTCAATGATAATATACAATCATCCTCTTTTCTTTCAAAAAATAGTTTTGAGTTTTGAAGTTCTGATGAGCACAACTCTAAGTAAAGATTGCATGCACTTACTATAGATGAGCCCATTAAGGTCCCTTAAATAATTAAGGGAGGATATATTTAAGGGCAAGGCCTGTTAGCACATTCAGGCCCTTTTGTATAGAAGCTATACATTGGAGGGCAAGAGTGCAAATGCTTGTATGAAAAATTACACATGATGTAACGGTCAAGAACATGTTATGAACAGTTCATTGATTGATGCTCTTTAATGCCTCTATCCATTAAGCAAGTGCACACAAAGTAACAGATGTCAATGATGAATGTATCCTCTAGTGATTTTGAAACGGTCATAAATGGATCAATCCCAGACTTCAATATGCTGCAGCATTTAATTAGATGGTATGAATCAAAGTACTAAAGATGAAATAATTTGTATAAAGCTAATCTTACAGAGGTCAACATGCAATATCTTGTGATAGATCAATGCGCTCTTTAAAAAGACCATCTTACACAAGCATGAATTTTAATGGTGGTTCAGGTTTATGCTGTTGAGCTCTGGTCTAACTTGTAGATCAGCCATTCTCTTTTCAAGAAAAAAAATGCTGATTAACCAGTATGGTTTTACTGAAAGGCATGCTAATGAAGTTACTGTAGTTAAGAAGCCAACATCAAACCAACATCCAAAACTAGCCTACAGTTACATATACAGCGGCCTCAACAATTATTTGGAAACTAGGGACTAGCGAAAAAAATAAATAAAAAAAACAGACTACGAATTCTACAAATGTCTTTGAATTAAGTAACAACATATCAAGTGTAATTTATTTGCAAGAAATACACTGAACATTTGTAAGCAAATCATTTTCGAAAACATGTTTGTTAGGTTTCAAAATATTCGAATTGTAATTTTTTTATAATTTCTATTTTACTTTAATTTATTTTATTTCAGTTTTATTCCTAGTAATTTAAGCACTCCCACTTACTTATTTCACCATTTCATTATTTTTCTAAGTTTATTTTTATCTAATATTTATATTCCATTTTATTACAGCTATATTTCAGTTACTGAAACTAGTATACTAGTTTACTGGGTTTAATTAACAATTACAGCACTGGTTTAAAATAAAACACTTTGGTTAAAAAAATGTTCTAAACACTTTCTGGTTATTGAATGTTAGGGGAACATTAGTTAATGTGATGACCTACACCTGTGGTCACCCTGCTGAAGAAACCATCTTTTACCAGCCAGTTAAGATGGTTTGATGTTGGCTAGTTTTAGTTTTTTTTGTACTTTTTTGCTAGTCAGACAGGAAAGAGCAGGTTGCCCATCTAAACCTCCGTCCTTAGCCAGGCTGGGAGACCAGTTTAGAACAGCAAACCAGCTTAGGAACCAGTTGGTTAAAGGTAGAAAATCTTTAGCATCATTTGCTTGCAAATGATTACTTGCCACTTGGTTAGATATTGTTAATGTAATGCAATGAAATTCAGACATTTTAATAGTGACTTGAAGGGATAGTTCACTAAAATGAAAATGAAGTCACAATTTACTCTCCCTGGTGTTGTTCTAATGCCATATCCCCTTCTTTCTTTTTCACACCACAAAAGGATTGAAATATAAGTCCATATAAATGGCAGTGAATAGCAACCAGCGTCAAGCTTTTTAAAAACTATGCAAAAGTATTGCAGAATGATCCCATGCAACCCATGCTGTATATTCCAAGTGTTCTGGGAGTATACAACAGGGTTTGGTGAAAAACAAACTGAAATTTAGTTGGGCTCCTCTGAAGCTCTATTAGCACCTCGCAGTTCACTCCTTCTCGTCTAGAAAAAGCACACAAGTTGTTAGAAATCAAGATGAAAAGAAATGAAATACAACCCATGTACCTTATCTGTGGTGAATATATCCGTATTCGTAGTAACAAGAAGTTATTGCGTTCACATCTGTCAACAGGCATTTTGACTGTCATCTGACAAATGGAGTTACGAACCGATGATATTTGACTTAGTGAAGAAAGTACACGGATACTTTATTGGGTTTTCTATGAGTTGTATTTCATGAGAATGAGTTTGTGAAGTTTTAGCTCAAAATACCCCACAGATAATGTTTTATAGCATGTTACAATTGCCACTTTTAAGGGGTGAGCAAAAATACGCCGTTTTTGTTTATGTCCCTTTAAATGCAAATGAGCTGGTGCTACTGGTCTGTACTTTGAATAAGAGGGCAGAGCTTCAAGAGCTCATGCAACAATTAAACAGAATATATGATGCATGGAGATAGAATGGGTATAGTTTAGTTTAATTACGTTGTTATCTTATGTTGCCATCTTGCTTTTATCCACTATTAGTACAAACCTGTTGTAACAGACCCGTCTGAATGATGGCCAAAAATGTACTGATGAGTTTTTTGAAGTTTATTGTTTATCACACAAAAGATGAAGCATCCGTTTTCACTCCAGAAAAACAAACTGAAAAAACTGTACAAGAAGTGCGCATTAAAGTCTCATCCATAATCACTCTCCCTTGCACAGCGACTACAAGCTAGATCATGAACAGTTGGTACTGATCCATCCTTGAGCTTTAACTTTTAGCAAAACCTCTCTTGAATTGTCCCTCGTTCAGGCAATGCACCTGCATTGCTTACAAGACATTCCCTGTGTTCCAATTCGCATACTATCCATCCTAAATAGTATTCAAAAATAGAATCAGTATGTCCTAAATCGTAGTATGTTTAAAAGAGTATTCCAAAGATACCCGGATGGTCTATTATTTCCGGTCAGAATTCGAAGTGCGGATCGACGCTCACTCTAACGGCTGATATTGCCCACAACCCATTGTGCAAGTTGGACGAGGATACGATTAGAACTACAAACGTGGATAAAAAGTGTTGAAAAACTACAAACATGACGGATGTGCGAGTCTGACGGTTAAGTATAGAGGTTTAGATGAAGGGGTTTGAGTGATTAATTATCAGTATTTAACCTGACAAAACAATATTTATTCAATGTTATACACATTATATTTCACCTGCAGCAGCATTGTGAACTTTTGTAATGATACGTTTGGCCATTAACTTTTAAATAGATCATTATATTTAAACTGCAAACACATGAGGAGAGTCTCTGCATTAAAGACACACACATGGCAAATACATTTCTCTCTGATACGGTAGGAAATTAAATTGAATGTGGAGGATTTGAACTGTGACGATGATTGACAGGGCAGTTTAAACGGAGACGGGAGGCACGTGACTAAGCGACAGAGTCCATTATAGATGACGGAGTAGTATGTCCCAAAGCTTGCACACTCTTCTGCTACACACTCAAAAGTATGTACTTTTTCTTTACAAAAAGAGTACATACTTTTAGGTTGTAGTATAAGTAGGCTAACATTTAAAATTTCAGTTTGTTTTTCACAAAACCCTATCATACACCCCCAGAACACTTGAAAATATTTAACATGTGTCACATGAGATGATTGTGTGAGACTTTTGTCACTTTTTAAAAAAGCTTGATGCTGGTCACTATTCACTTCCATTATAATTTTTTAATTCTCCTTTTGTGGTCCATAATAGAAAAAAGGGCAAACAGCATTAGAACAAATTTAGGACTTAATTTCCATTTTAGTGTGAACTATCCCTTCAAGTGTGCTTAAACTCTTACCTTTGTATAAACTCCCCAGGAGAGTTCAGTCTCCGTCACCATGACAACAATCCCAAACATTCCAAAAATCAGGGCGTAGTCACTAAGGCGCTTGCGTTTCTCGAATAGCACCCTCCGGTGCCCGAGCTTATAGCCAATGTCCTTGTTCTTCTTATGCGGAGTGCTGCATGGTCTTTGTCTCACAAGGTTCTCG
The DNA here is from genome assembly GCA_023029165.1 of Gobiocypris rarus. NCBI lineage: Eukaryota > Metazoa > Chordata > Actinopteri > Cypriniformes > Gobionidae > Gobiocypris > Gobiocypris rarus. Next base: position 8,775,458 of record CM040928.1, read on the forward strand.
CTGGACTGCTTACTAGGGTCTTCCCCGTTCCCTTTGGAGACCACCACCTCCAGGCCGGAAGTGTGCAGGGTCTGCAAAGGCTGTGTCTCAGAGTCCAGCTCTGCTAGGTTCCTCCGGGACGCCCCCAGACTGCCGAGTGGTCTGACTATGCCCCCATTGTACTTGCAGCTGTTCATGGCTATCTGAGGATACTGTGGGCCACCGTGGGACAGGGAAGGCCCTGATCCAGCATGGCTCAGCCGGCTGGCATCCGCATTCACCTGCCAGAAAAGAGAAGATATTTTATAGATTTTATCATTGTCTTTTGTGTCCAGGATCTTGTGTACTGGCTGAGAGGGAGAGCACTGCCAATTCGCAACAATGCTTGATTTAATGGACATTTCTCTAGAAAATTACATTATAAATGCCAGCATCTACAGGGTTCAAAATGCGGGAGGAGGGATTACCTGTTCTTTTGAACTTTTTGTATTCATCACATAATGTATCACAGTTTCCACAAAATTATTAAGCAGCATAACTCTTTCAATAATAATAAGATAATAATGAGAAATATTAGAATACATATTAGAATGATTTCTGAAGGATCATGCGACACTGAAGACTGGAGTGATGATGCTGAAATATAAATTTAATTAAATTTTAAAATAGATTTGAATAGCAAACAGTTCATTAAAATGTAAAAAGTGAGACACACTGTTCTTTTAACTGGCCAAATGGACAAATATCATCCAATATACTGGTCTATCATTAGTATTCAGCAACTAGATCTTCCAGTCCCAGTAAAATACTATTACGGGAAGTAGGACAGATACTATTATTCTTAAACCAATCCCATAGCCAGTCATATCAGGGTCTTTACATAAGTCTAATATGTAAAGTAAAAAAAGCCATTCACACAAGGTGTTCTTCCATTCGACTGTGCTACTTTTCCATTATTTTCAATGTGAACGTGCTAGACGTTTGCGTTTGACTGCTGCGCTCGCGTCTCGGTTCTTTCACAGCGTTTCGTGCATGATGTGGTTCTCTAAAAACACAGCGCTTATGTTAAATTTTTTGTTTTTTTGCTCCACTGAACTAAGGCTGTGACCAGTTGCTGTTAAAAACGTGTTCTGTGTAATGGCCCCCAACTTAAGTGTTGAAATTTGTCAAGAAAATTGTTTAGAGTTTTCGTATTCAACCCAACATGAGCAGAGTTTAAATCAGACCAGGTTTAGCTCAAATCTAGTTTGGTGCAAGAAAAATGTACATTATCAGTTCACCTCAGGGTGGAAAAAAGTACAATGATATCAATAATAATAATTTAAAAAATAACCTGTTAAGCTGTAATATTAAATTTAGTATGAATATGTTAACCTTTCTGTTCTCTATAAGCTAGTTTGCTCCAAACCAATGACAGAATTTGCATTTAGAAGATACAAGCATTCAAAACATACACTCTCACTTCCGCCAATATGGATCAACGATTTTGCTATCTCCACAGCCTCTCATCAGATTTTCTGTCCAATCAAATGCTCTGTAGAATCTGAAGCCACCCGCCCCCCAAATAAACACTGAAGCTGCGGCTAAAATTACTCACTTTTAACACATTTACTACTTTCTACATGGTGAATGGCACATAATGCACTATATAGGGAATAGGCAACAATTCAGACAGTGTAAATATGCTTTTAGCATCAAGCGAACTAGCACTACAGTGGGCCTTTAAAAGCATGGGATCATGTAAAAAAAAATTGGATCATGCAAATGGCTTTTTAAAGGTGTTCAGACATTAATTATATCAAACCAATGAATACCTCAAAATACTTGCGATAATGCTTATGAAGATGATACAAAAAAGCTTGTTCAAAACAATCTTGCATTATTAAATTATTTCTGAATTGAATTTTTATTCTACTGTTCTAAATTTCGTGGCAATAAGGATCAGTTTCTGTTATCTAGCTACTGCTGCTGGGCTGACACAATGCCAACTCATTTGCAGAGACCTACTTCTGTAATGTCATTTTCTGATAGGCAGCTCACAATGTAGACCCACATTCGAACCGAATATAGAGACACCATTGGATTACAAATGAGAGTCAAGACAGCTGCTTTGAAAAAAATACTAAATAACATAGATATTATATAAATATATAAATATATATATATATATAATATCTATGTTATTTAGTATTTTTTTCTCAAACATACACAACCACCTCTGCTGATAACGCATAGTTAACCAAAGCTAGTTGTGGCACCACCTGGAAACCCGTTCCTGACACAAACCTGGTTTTGCTGGTTTACCTGAACCTTCGCAAAGATCACGTTGAGTCCACCACCACTGCTTGAACATCCATCCATCTCAGCATAACTGACAGTTTCACTATTTTAATTTGAAAATATAATCCACGTTGATCAATGTTACTGGCTGTACTGTCTATCTATGAAGAAATAACAGCACTGCTACTACTGAACGATTAAGCTGAGCCTATGTAACCCCTCCTGTTCGAACTGCCTGCTGCAAATGGGACTAGAACCCAGGTCCGCCGGAATGAGAGTCAGACACTCAAACAAGGAGGCTAAAGGCTGCAACCCCTAGTGTAAGTCTCTGGAGCATCTCTTGAGATCAGAGGAGTGAGGTTTACTCCCACAGCAACTACTAGCTGGCCTCTGTTACACTCACCCCCCTAAACCTCACTCCCGTCCGGGTCACGGTACCAATGTAACCCCTCCTGTTCGAACCTGCCCGCTCTAACAGGACTCGAACCCGGGTCTGCCAGAATGAGAGTTGGATGCTCTAACAAGGAGGCTAAAGGCTGCAACCCCATTTCCGAAGCTTCGAATATTCGGTGCAGATCACTACCGAAGCTTCGAAGCTCAAAAAATGGTATTCGGACCAGCCCTAAAAATAATACAATTAAGGACTAGAAAAACAAGCATTAAGGACCCCCAAAAGTACATTTCCATCAAGGCCCCTCATGCAACACAGTTCTCATGTAGCGTTTCACAAGGCTTTCTGCTCACATGGCAACAGATAATAAATTCTGTACAGCTTTTTGTTTGTCTCACTTTTTTATGTTTTGTTTTAAACAAAATGGGCTGTAGGAAGTTGTCCAAAAGTACAGTCTTGTACAAAATGTACCCTTTTAGGAACATTCTGAATAACCAATTTAATACGAAAAGAATAATTGACGACAGGCTGTTAGAAAAATAATGCACATCTGATGTGGTAAGTAATGTGGCCACAGTGTGAACCAATCAGAATCAAGCATTCAAAAACCCTGAGCTCTAAAATGTATATTTTATATAATCTATATTTATATTGCATATAATTACTTAAAAGTCAACCTGGTCAGATGAAAAGTTATAGAATTCATTTCTATAATTTTATTAATTTGTAAAAAAAATTATTGTAAATAAAATTATTTTTTCAAAGTTGTAAATCAAACAAAGATTATCTAAAGATTATTATTATAAGTTTTGCAAGAAAATACTAGTTACATTTTTTCTACAACAAAATTACATGTATAATTCGTTTTTTTGCAGTTTCTTTCCATCAATTTACTAGCTGAAATTTACTTTTAAACTATGTTTTAGCGGTATACAACCTATAAAAACATACAACATAAAAATAACATACAACCTAAACCTAAATGTAACAAAACCCAACCCCTAAACCTAATAAATCACTGTAATAGGAAATCTTATGTTTTCCTACAATCAAAATCATAATTGTATCATACAATGTCAAACTATTACGCATTTTTAATGAGAGTGATGGGAAAACAAGCTTGCAGAAGTATAAAACTAAGAACAGAAAGGAAACTTACTGTTGGGAAACACATACACACTTTGGAGTATAATTGGAGGACTTCTCCTTCAATAGATGTCCCTAAAATACCGTAAGCTATAGAAAAATAAATCTATTGTCCTTGTACTGCTTATGTCAACCTATAGTACTTCAAATACAATGGAGGTGTAATAGACATAATAAAACAGACCCAGAACTGATTTCCAACAAGCAGTGACTGTCTCTGATGAAAGAGCTCCAGGGATCAATTGCAATACATAGCAAAGCTTCTGTCAAAACTTCCACTCTTTCCAAGGCCAACATGGTCTGCCAGTTGCCAAATGAGCTCTTTTTTTCTATCAATGTCCACAGAGAGCCAGTAGTCAATTGTGTTATTAGTCTTTCTTCCTGCAAATATTAAAAGGTACAATAAACTAAAATCGGTTCCGGAAATATAAAGTTAATTTGTATCATTAACCTGAGGTTTAAAATAATACAGTCTTAAGAGCATTTGTATTATTCCAAGGGTATTGGTTATGGTTAAATTAAATATAAACTTTGTCTCAGATCCTTGAGACTATTGCTGGCATACAGTAAGAGTATAAGGCTATAAATCGAATTCAATTTATAAACTGTTCAATGGTTTGGGGTCAGTAAGTTTATTTTATTTTAAGTCACGTGGTCACCAAGGCATTTATTTGATAAAAAAAGAAATGTTACATTTTAAATAACTGTTATCTAAATTGTAATGTTTTAAAGGTGAATTTTCAGCATCATCACCCCAGTGTTCAGTGTCACATGACCCTTCAGAAATCATTCTAATATGTTAATTAGCTGCTCAAAAAACATTTATAGTTAAAAGCAATTGTGCCGAGTCATTTATTTGTGGAAACCATGATGCATTTTCTTTCAAGATTCACTGATGAACAGAGTTAAAAATAACCTTTATTTGAAATAAAAAATTTTTACGATACATCATTTTGATGTTTAATGTATTCTTGCTGAATAAAAGTACTTTTGAATTGTACGGTATATTGTGTATTTTATACATGCTATATACCAATTTCCAGCTATTATATTAATTTAAATAATATATATATAAATACTAAACATAGAGAAATCCCTGACTTTTCATTGCAGGCGTAAATCTCTGCGCAGTTAGTGACATTGATCTCTTCTGAAACTCAGAGGAGGCACATTGATTGCTGCATTTTTTAAGCAAAAGTCTCTATTTGCTCTCAATTTAATCACATTGCTGCCAAGAGAAACAATTGGGATATTGCAAAGATCTCATTTGTGATTTTTCTTTCCAATGGGATGCATCACAATGTAACTTCCAACACAAATGACAGCACAGCTGCTGTAACAACAAAGACGCACAAAGCTAGAAATTCCTCGCATGACCTTGAAGAGTCAATTAAAAACACACAGCTGCACGCTCCGGGTGCAATTTTATCCTGATTTGTGATACGTCTACAAAACTGATCATATATCAGTCACAAAAACAACATCTGCAACATCTCTATTTACTAAATTGTGATGCAACAGGCTAAGCATTTACCACATTGCAATGGCGTTTTCATTGTCTCAGCCTCACAATTTCACATTTCACTAATTTTCCATATTAACCAATATTCTCTTCTGTGCGTGTCAAAGCTGAAGGGCCCTTAGACTTCACCCTCCCCTGCTCCTTCATTCCCCTCTCTGCAAGCTTTGGTCCGTACAAATCCAATTTAGCAAATCTATTTTGACATTGAATTTGCACTCATTCAGATGTGGCATCGGACTCTCTGTTCCTCAGGTCTCTTTCTGTAATGAAATGTCTGCAGCAGACCTGAGAGCTGATTACAGATCCCGCTATTCAAGAATATCTTTTCTAACTGCTCACCACTATCAAAATGTGATCTTTACAACCAGACATCTCCCCACGACTCGTGTCGCAAAAAATGTGCACCTCAGGGCCCGTCCGACAAAATAAGAAAAACATTTGTATGTTGTATTTTTATGTAGATTAAATCATGATACCTGGAGAAAGCTATCAGTTAGCATCTAGATGCCAGCTGTCTGGCCCACTCAGGACCCTCGGAGGTAGGCGATAGGAAATCTGCCATCTTTGCTCATGGGAACCACACAACTTTTTGAGTCAAGCAAATGATCAGTAAATACCATGTGACTAATCACACTAGAGCTGCTAGAAGCTGATGGCATCACAAGAACACACAGTCCCAAACACTATTTCGAGATGTAATAGGAAAAATTGTGAAATTCATTTCATTATTAAAGGCACAATATGAAAGATTTTTGGCTTAAAATCCAAAACAACAACGTTATATATTTTGTTGACTTGTGTACTTACATTATCCCAATTGTTTTCGACAATGTTTAAATGCTGTGAAATCAACTATTGTAACCAGTGTAACATTCCGTGTTTCCGCAACACCCTCTATTTCCTTCTATTTTTTTACATCTGTAGAAACCACCAAAGAAGCTTTAATATATCATGTTTTATCAGACAGGTGAGCAACTGTTCGGATACATTTATCAACAGAAAACTAAGCACTGTTATATAGCTCAGCACAGATAGTCTTATTGTTTGATTCTCATTTTTTTTGATTTACAGCAAAAACAGTTTGTACCCAAAAAGTAAATCAGACCACACTATTTAATCAAATGGCTAACATAGCTTAATCAGAAAGAGCTTTATTTGTAGTAACAGTAATTCAGAATTTTCTCCGCCGTAGAATGTTTTAAAATACATCCAGCTTTTATTCATATGATATTCTAATATCGATCTAGCTTACTGCAGTGTGCAACAAGTGTCTCAAAGCAGCCACTGAGAGAAAGAGTAACTTTACAACATTTTTCAGCATACTTAAATGTATTTTTAGTGTGACTGTTTTGACCAAGTAAAACAGCACTGCGTTACCCCGCAGTTACCACAGTACCACCGTTTGAATTAGTCAAATGAAGTGACCTGTCTGATTAGTAATAGAGTAGGCTGTTTCTTCGGAATGAAATAAAATAATCTAAATTTAAGTGATCAAACGTAACTCTAACAAAGTTCAAACTCAGGGAAACAACAAAAACTAAACAACAAAACGAAATGAGCGGCAACAGCGATGCTTCATTAGCTCATCCATGAACTGGATGGGTCCTGCCGTATTGCTTTCCATCAGCCGTGGAGGTCACCACCCATGACTCCACGCTCATTCACAGCATCTACGCCTTTGATATTGTTTTGAATAAGCGACCTCTAGCGATGAAATTTACACACTGTGCCTTGAATTTCATATTATTATTCTTACAAAGCTTTAGTGCACTCTTAAGGCCAATTCACACTGCACCAACAGATGCCGACATACAATTTGTCTGGTTTGTCAGATCTGTGTGTTACCCATCGGTGTCGTTTGGCATCTGTCTGAGCTTTTTTTCGCCATTTGAGCATACTGAGATCAGTGACGTACTGTAATCTGATGATTGTCCACACTGGTCAACATCTATCAGTGCAGTGTGAATTGGCTTTTAAATATAAAGTTTCCAAAAGGGTTTTTTCCCCCTGCAGTGATGCCAGGCATAGAATAAATTTTTATTTGATTTTAACAGTTCTTAAGATAACCCTTTTTTCTTTACGCCAATTCACACTGCACCAACAGTGCAACCAGATTTTGTCATATCAGTGTGCTCCCCCTGTCAGTGTCTGTTGCTGTTGGTTGGGTCGTGGAATGTCTGAGAAGTGATGTAGTAAACTGGAGATTGCCTGCACCGGTCAGCGTCTCTCAGTGCAGTGTGAATTTTAAAAACTAAACAATCTTTTTCTACTATAATATTTTGTGCAATGGAAAGGTTCCATGGATGTAAAGGTTCTTTATGGAACCATATATGACAAAGAACGGTTACACTTTATTTTACAGTGTCATTGTTACATTGTAACTATACATTTAAGTACTGAGTAATATTAATTAACCACATGTACTTACTATAGGATTAGGGTTTGGTTGAGGGTTAGTTGCATGTAATTATGCATCATTTACTGTTATTACTATGGTAAGTACATGTAACATATGTAACCAGGACACTGTAAAATACAGTGGTTTACCGGGTTTTGTTTATGGTTAGTTGCATGTAATTATTATGCATAATTACTATAGTAGCTACATGTAAAATATGTAACAATGACACTGTAAATTAAAGTGTTACCAAGATCCTTTATTTTTAAGAGTGTCTGCGACTCATCCTGCTACAGTGATACAGATATGAATATGAATGACACCTCAAATCATGCCTAATTGCCTAATTACATTTCTAAGGGAATGAGCATGCATTTTGCAGGGTGGGTGATAAAATCTGCAGGGGAAAAATCCTTTAGATTTACATTTAAAAGGTACTTGGCAACAAATTAGTGACCACATAGCAATAACCTGGCAATGCCATTGAAACTATAGGAACACTAGGAAAGCTTTCCAGCCAACTCCAGATTCATGAAAAGTACATTTTATAATGTTTCGGTTGCAAAACAGTTTAGGTTAAGAAGACTGCATTTACATCCTCAAGCAATTGACTTCATAACATAATTTCCATCTTTTTCCCAAGTGAAATTAAGTGCAGTGTCACACAAAAAACTGCAGAGACTCTCATGGGCTAGAAGACAACAGGAACAAAACCTGCAGAATCAAGAACATTGGTTTCAAATCAAAGTTTTTGAACAAACTACAGAAAATAGAATCATGTATTTTAAAATGGATGGATGAATTATTCCGAAATAGTGTTTTATCTGGTAGTATCAATAATTCAAACAAATTCTCGAACATATTCTTTTATAAATAAGCTATACTATCCCAGCAATAGGATGTGACATAGTTTGACATAGTATACACACACACACACACACACACACACACACACACACACACACACACACACACACACACACACACACACACACACACACACACACAGGTATTATAGAGAGAGCCTTTCGCTAGTTTTAGTTCGAATACAAACAGAGACAAGAGAGCTCAGCCAATTATACTCTCCACAAATTACCCTTGATTAAGCAGCAGAACACCAGCTGCAGAGCAACAACACCCAGAGATTCTCCCCTCTGCCTGCTCGCTCATACTGAACCAGTCATTCCCTCCACATCCACAGCACATCCCAGTGTTTCTACTCCCTCCCATGCACAATCAAGAAGCCTTACTGTAAACTCTGCGTAAATATTTACATAATTACAACCCCTCCACAGAGAGAATTCAGCATAAATGTGGTTTTCCTAAAAGACTGATTTGTACAAACAGCTAAAGCTCCCAGGGTTATTTTACTTCCTACCAAAGCTGCTTCTGAACCGTGCATTAAAACATTCATTACACTACAAATTAATCAAAATGGCACAGGTTGAGCAATCACTTTTTTTTAGAACAAGCACAATGCAGTCAAACACAAGAACCAGTCAAGCGGAGAAAGAAACAGACTGACGCAAACAACAGGGAAGACTTATGGGAGATTTCATGGGAAGAGATCGGTGATGGCTTTTACCTCCATCTGCTGTGCATTGTGTACTAAACTGATACTAATGTCTCTCCGCTCTGGCAGTGATGTCTAACCCGTCATGAATAATACAGGCCTGAAGTACATGTTAGTGCCACTCAGGGGGGCTTTCCCTTGGCTTGCACAGGCAGAAAATGGAACAGCGAGGCAGAAACAGGGTCGGCTCTCCCACAAGGAATGAATGACACTGATTTGCCTTTCTGCCTTGCTTTTCTGCCCCAGGTCCTTTCAGGCGATGGATGCATTGATATATACGGCTAGACAGATAGACAGATAAATAGATAGATAGATAGATAGATGCACTATAATTCTAAGCTGTGACTCACATAATGAGGTTCAGGGATGGACTAAATATGACTGATGCAGGTGTAGGAATGAATGAATGCTTCATAATGTTTACTTACTATTAAACGCCATCATGGGAATCATGGACAGCCTGTTGCAAGCACCCCCGCCTGTTCTGTCTTTCCATGCTTTCGAGGTTAACACGAATACCAACACCTAGCAACTACAAAACAGCCTTCTGCATCTATACGGCCGAAATGTGGTGTTAAAAATGGCAAGCGATATCAAGCATGACCTCCTAGAGTCAAGCTGAAGCCTGCGTAATCGGGTGCATTGATAAAACTGGCCACCTGTTAAGCATAAACTTCATAGAGTGCACATAAACGATGCGTATTTCATGCGGTCTGTGCGCAACAACAAAACATGAGTTGGTATATGCAGATTTACCTTATAGCCTTCGTGTCTATATTTATTCTCCTCGAGGCACACGCGACTGTCAGAAGACAGCGGGCTGCTTTTACTCCGCGGCGAAACGGAGTTCCTGGCTCCCTGGCATCTATCAGGCGTGCATGCACGGGCGTGATGAGCTGGAATCCGCTGCTCGCCTGATCTCAGGCTGTCGTTATCACGGTGCTGCAGCAGAGACGGCTGCTGGCTTCTCAGCTCCCCGGATCCTCTCACGCAGCAGTTGGGTAGGCTGCTCCTCAGCAACCGCTGCTGCTGAACCTGTAGCTGGAGGGAAGGTGGAGGGTTGTGACGCTGGCTTGGATGCTGCTGCAACAGCTGTTGATGCTCTTGCAATCCGCAGCTGCACGAACAATGATCTTGTTGGCAATTCGCAGTTTTGGCAGCCCCTCCAACACTCTGCTGCCGACTTAGGGAGGGTTTGGAACAGTCTGAGAGACTTGGGTTGCTCCCTTGGCTTTTGAATGTTGCTTCCTGACTGAAAGGGCTGGGCAGATTCTCTTGGCTCTGTTTTGGCAGGGGGTGTGCTGTCTGTCTAAGGCCACCCCTGTGCTCCGCGTGTTGGTGGTGGTGCTGATGGACGGCTCCCGAGTAGCGATGCTGCATCCCCGCCTCACCTGCGGCGGTGTGCCGCTTTGCGTTGCAATGATCCGGCACCCTTTCACTGCGCGCAGCCCCGGTGGAGTCAAGAAGGCCCGTTTCATTGGTAGGTTTGACCAAGACCAGCCTCATCACGTCACTATGGAGTTACAGGGAGCCCCGCCTACATGTGACAATCGAAGTGTTTATATGAATGAGTATACTAGGGGAAGTACGAGGTTGCGAATTATGGGGGGGTTGGAGAAACCAGGCTCCCCAAAATTAAGACTCGAACCCCCTAAAGGAAATCAAAACAAGAGAGGGGGATCTTAGTTTAAATACATTTTATACAAGTACGTTATGGGTTTATACAAGTACGTTATTCATTACGAACAAACTTTAGAACGTCAATTACGTTTAGCTAACTTTAGACAGATTGCAATTTACGGTGCACGAGACGAACCTCGCGCGACAAAAAAAAAAAAAAAAAAATTTACCTGACTAAAATTCATTTAAAATCGTCGTCCATGGTCCTTACTTAGGAGGTGGTAAAACGTAGTGAAGGGTCTAGGTTGCTAACACAAATCCTGCTGGTTTGGTCCCCAGTAGAGGTGACTCAGGAACCGGAGGAAAACTGAAATCACAGTCCTGATCTGGCACTATTGTACTCATGATGTTTATATTAAGTTGGTCAAGGGCAAGTGTCCTTTAGTGAAATTTATCATCTTAATGGCAACTTAAGCGTGGCCATTTTAATAACATAAAAATTACAACTCAACATAATTGCATGAAAATGACGAAGTAGCCTATTGTGATCAGTTCGTTTTTTTTGTGAGTTGATCACATCTAATCTTAATGTGATGCAATGCTGGGTCAATCTGATGGCCAGGCAGTCATGAATCAGTAAACCTGCAAAAAAATCAGAGAATAAATGCACATCAGTTCCAATGAAGCCTGTCTTTGTGTTCTCAAACAATAAGGTATACTAAATTGTATTCCAGCACATGCACGTAAACCAGTATCAAAAAGGCCTTGAAATTCAAGAGTAAAGTTGTTTAGATTTCAGGATAGTAGTGTTGGTTTTCAACAGGATTGAGTGCTGATGTCAATGCAGGTGATGCCAAAGTTTGGAGTTCGGAGTGGATCTGGGGCGCAGATGAAGGAAGCTGGTCATTTGATCTTTTTCATTAAGTAATTAGTCCTGGAGACCTGTATGGGTTCCTGGGCAGAATGAAGTATCATTTGCTTGCTGGTTTTGAAGGCAATGTTGCTTACAACCACATGAATTATTAATTTCCCTTTCCCACTCCATGTTCAGTGACATATGTGTATGGGATTGCCTGTTGAAATGACCCCAGTGTAGCATTTACAAACAGCATTTACATCAGGCTAAACAAAATTACCTCAGATGTCAATGCTAGATAGTTTTAATGGGTTACAGGCCGGACATTGAAACAAGAAGGATATATTAGTCAAAGTGAATAGGGAAATGTTGACCATTAAATATACAATCTAGATATTTTCATATTCAATAATAAATAAATAGCAATATCACCACATACCCCTGGTTTCACAGAGAAGGCTTAAGATAGTCCCAGACTAAAAAGTTGGCTGAAAGCAGAATCATATCTCAGAATATGTCAGTGCCATTGTTTTGTCTCAAGATGCTCATCAGTAATGTTTATATATTTCTTTTTTATAAGGCACATCTATAAAAGCTACTTAATTGTCCTAATTGAACAAAGGCCTAATCTAAGCCATGTGTGTGAAACCAGGCCTTAAATTTGAATGATTGCACCTTATCATAAACTAATGTAAAATATGGCACTTTACAATAAGGTCCCATTCATTAACTTTAGTTAAAACATTACAATGAGCAATAGTTGTTAATGTAATAAAAATACAATTCATCATTGTTCATGTTAGTTCCAAGTGCATTAACTAATGTTAACAGATACAACTTAAAAAAAAAGCATTAGAAAATGCTGAAATGAACTAAGATTAACAAGTGCTGTAGAAATATTGTTCATTCATGTTTACTACTCATGTTTGTTACTCATGTTAACAGATTCAAGTTATCAGAATGCTTTTATTAATTGGTCTTGGATAATGTTAATGTTAATTTCGGCACATACTAATTCATTTGTAATGTTATACGAATTAACAGTAATTCACAATGAGCAATAGTATATTAATAAATTAATAACTGCTGTTAAAAATGCTGTTCATTGTCAGTTCACCACACTCAAATTGAACCTGAATGTAAAGTGTTAACCAAATAGTATGTCATTTTTAGCAGACAGAAGATGTAGAAGCATTTACAGTAATTTATTTGTTAAATTAAATTAAATCTCAACACATTTCTGCACTGACATCAGAATCAAACCTGCCCATAAGGACCAGATTGTAATTTGTAAAACCACTTAGGGCCTGGAAACAGCACACCGTACAAACAGAGCAATTTTATGGTCTATCAGGTATTTAATATCCAGGTATCACTTTTACAACAGAAGGGCCATCTGTTTTCTATTTTAACCTGTACAAAAGAGTGAACATAAGAAATTTTTTTAGCAATCAAGCTGACAGCTCTTATATAAAGGCCTCTCATTGTGCATTATTTATATATCTCCTCCTGGCGTTCCACCTGTTCATTAAACTGCATTCGAACTTCTCGCCCACAGCTACGAGGAGGTTACACACTCTAAATATAGATTTTTGTTTTGCCTTTAATTGTCTTTCTGCTGATCTTGGATAATTTTTCCAGGAAAAATCCAGGCCTGAAGAAAAGCAACACTGCCTCCAGATCAGCACCAATCAATAGCCGTAAATGCACTAGAGCGGTTTGTGTTAATTTAGATACTTCATTTGCATAAAGTATAAATGTCTGTAGATTGAAATGAACTGTTAAATTCAGTTTCAGGGATGGCAAAATAACAGTTCAATTAAATTAATATAATTTGAACACTTAAAATGTATTAATTCCAAGCCGATAAAACTGATTAGCAATGTTGTGAGAACGGCTCAGGAAAAATATTGCAAAATGGTTGCTCCTGTGTTTATTTTCTGTTTGTGCTAAGCTAACTGTGGCTATTACAGATGCTCTTTTGTATGAAGAAGCGCAGGTTCCTGTCTAACAGCGAGAGGGAGAGAGAGGGAGATGGAGAGGTCCTGTCACAAGCAGATGAGTGTTCATTACTTTACCCTTGACGGGGTTTGGGCAGAGGAAAGAGATTTCACGCTAATTTGTGGGATGGCACCATAGCCATTTACAGTATATATAAAACAAACAGACCATAAAACTCTTGATAACACTTGGCCTTTTTTAATCACTCCTACAAACACAATTTTTAGCATAACCGGTAACTTGTGATTTAATATATCTCCCCATTCACCATGAAACAGATGATAAAACAAAATTAAAAGGATGAATAATATCTGTCATAAATGTAAAGGACATTTCACCCATGTGTCATGTACAATAAATTACAGCTGTCTGAAAATACAGCCTGATGATCTGGTTTGAGCAAACAGATTGTTTAAACAATAACACGTTACAATAAGGTTTTATTTTTTATTACAGTTAACTACAACAGTTAACATGAACTAACAATAAACAATACATATTTAAAATCAAGGTGTATCCGTTAATATTAGTTAATGTGAACTAACATGAACAATGAAAAATTGTATTTTATGAATAAACAATAACCAAGCTTAATAAATGCTCAAAAATATGTTGCTCATAGTTCGTGTTAACTAATGCATTAACTAATGTTAACAAATGAGGCCTTATTGTAAGAATAAGAGAAAATCCAGCATGTTAAGCCACAATGCATAAAAATATATGTACAAATATTTCACAGTAACTACTCAAAATGACAATGTAATTTTTTTCTAGCATTTGCTCAGAAATGACAGCTATTTATTGTTCTGCAACTGTAATTGCTGAATTAAGTTTCCAAAAAGCCCAATCTCTGCATAAAAGATTTAGCATTATGAGGTCTGACATATAGATTAAAAAAAACTTTCAAAAAGCATTAATAATTGTATACTGAGACATCCTTACCTTAATGCAGAGTCCTTTTTTCCTTCGGCAAGCGCATTAGACTCAGGTCCCCTAACATACATGAGGTGTGAGTGATGGGCGCTTTTTCGAGAAAACAGAATTTAGTCATCAGACATGCAGCTTTTTCCTCAGACGCTTGTCAGATGTAGGGGGCCGGCCGGTCTCTCTTTGAGACGCATAATTAGGATGCAGGCTGAAGAAAGGACAGCCCAGCTTGATAAGGGTTGGCATGCAAATGGATAAGGAGACAAAGAAGCACAGAGAGCGAGAGAGAGCGAGAGAGTGCAAAACACTATATGTTGCGCACACCGCAACACTTTCTGCTTTAAGTGTCGGGCGTCATTATTGCGTCCACTGCTCAGGTTGGCTGAGGTAGTCGAATACATTGAGGTCCGCAGATGAGGAAATCGAGGGGAGAGAAATCTGCGATTGATGCTCAGCAGTTCAAAGGCCTTCCCAAACCCTCTTATCTCTTCCGCCACAGAGGCAGCTCAGATAAAAGACAAACACACATCACGCTAAGCATTGGACGGAAACATGGATGTTGGAGATGTACATGTACACAACCAGCAGTGTTCCATGCATTAAAGAGTGTGTATGGTCCTCTATTCATGATTTAATTTAAAGTCACCATGAAATCAAAATTTACTTCTTTTTTGGGGGGAATATTGCAGTATTTATCATAAATGACTGAATTATCCATGCACATCATTTTTATTTTTTAAATCAAAATAACTTCCCTCTTGCAGTGACATCTCTTCTCTGATGACGTGTTTACTGGCGCTAGGGCGGGACAACCTGTCAACAGCAAACCACAACCATCCAATCAATTCCCGACGGACAAAATCAAGTACATTTGTTCTTGTTCTTGTACTTGAAAATTTGGATTTCTGTTTTTTCCCCCCAAAAACACAATAATTAATAATAATGTTTAACATTTTTCTAATTTATTATTTTATTTTTAAAGGCACACTATGTAGTTTTTCGCCGCTAGAGGTCGCCTAT
Organism: Gobiocypris rarus; assembly: GCA_023029165.1. Classification (NCBI taxonomy): domain Eukaryota; kingdom Metazoa; phylum Chordata; class Actinopteri; order Cypriniformes; family Gobionidae; genus Gobiocypris; species Gobiocypris rarus. Next base: position 8,791,171 of record CM040928.1, read on the forward strand.
TCAAAACAAAGGCGTAGCTTGATGACGCCAAGAATCTTGGGATTGTCATCTTTACCTCACAGCCGGTGGAAAAGAATCGGGACGTGACTCTGGCAGAAATCATGTTCATGGATGAGATTATTAACATTACTGTAGGATGAAGCAGAGCAGGGCCGAGTGCTGTGGGAGCTGCACGAGGCAGCTGGAGTGATTGCTAATGAGAGACGAGCGTGACACGCGGCTTGAGAGCAGTGGAGCTTTTATTAAGCCACAGTTGACCCCTTCTTCCAGTCAAACATATGTTGGGTAACGAAGCGCTGACATTATATGACATTATAACGCTACTCTGTGCGTTCGCTCAGCAGCTGCTATGCTACACTTGTTGTACACTGCAGTGAGCTAGATCGATATTAGAATATATTAATAAATGCTGGATATCTTGTGTTGCTTAATGGCATGGAGAAATGCTGTATTACTGTACAATGATACTGTAACAGTTGTTCACTTGCCTAATAAAACATAATATATTAAAAGCGTCTTTGGTGTTTCCATGGTCTCTACAAAATATACGAACCAGTTACATGTAACTTAGTTACGTAATTTAATTACAAAATAAATGAAATTGTAATCAGTTACTGTTACTGATATAAAATGTGTAATTAAATTACAGTAACTAATACTGTTAACGATTACAAAGGGGGGGTACAACTGAATATTTTCTATAAAAAGCTAGGATATGTTGAATAATATTAATCTGTTGCTTTGTCTGTTTTTTATGATGTGTGCAATGCCTCCTGCCATTTAAAGGCCGTTTAGTAAAGCGATGCTATTCTGATGCATTTGATTGGTTCTCTTGTTTGAATTTGCAGCACAGCACATCTGCCAATTACATCAACCCACATTGCCGCTGGAAGCTTTAGACTATAATCTGTCTAAGAGTTGCCAGCATGGCGAGTGATAAAAATGCAGGAAATGAGAAAAGTAATCAAAAAGTAATCAGTTATATTACTTTAATAAAGTAATTGAAATAGTTGCACTACTTAATACATTTTAAATAGGGTAACTTGTAATCTTTAACATATTACATTTTCAAAGTAACCTTCCTGGACGTCACTTATAGGCGACACACAGACACGGTCCGTGTCCTGGTTAAAGTTGCTATTTCTCTGGATTTAAACATTCTTTGAAATGTATAACACTGTTCTTATATTTCTGCACTGATATTTGAATCCAAAAATCTTACAGGTTGTGCCTTTAAAATGTATAAAAAAAATAAATAAATAAAAAATTGTGGAAAAATACCATGGGGCCACTGATCTACAGTGGGGCCCAAAAGCTTACTACAAAAGGCCACTAATTAAGATGCTTGTTTTGCCTTTTTTAATGCTTTTAGCATTTGTCTAAACTAAGCATTTTTAATAAATATATTTTTTAAATGTAAAAACAACATCATTTTGCAATGCTAGAAGTGCCTGGAAAAATACAGTGGACCCAAAACGTCTACTTAAACCCATGATTACATTTTTTTTAAATTAAGAATATATTTACTAATAATATCTGCTTAACATTTTTCCAAGCAAATTATCATTGTTTAATTTTTAAATAAATATATATTTAAATAACATTACAAATGATTTCGAGTGCAGTGTTAAACAATGTTTAAAATGTATATGAATTTCCTATTGTATCTCCAGTCCCCTTTCATTTTAATGCAGCATTGAAGACTTGAACAAAACCTGATCATGTTCTGCAATATGATTTGAGATGCTGTGCTGTAATGGAAGCAATAACATCTGACGCAACATTTTCAGTGTCACAGATTTGATCAGATCAGACAAAAATCACTCCTAATTAAAGTTCTTCAAAGGCCTCCAGCTAGAAAGAATAATGACAAACTTTTGTATTTTGCCTTAGATGGATGCGAACCGTCATCAATCAGTGATGTTCTGAGACAGATAAGGAAACTCCGTGCTATTTTAAGCCTGATGCTCTCTAAGACAGCAGGGTCTCTCCCTCTAATGGCTGTCCCGCCGCACGCTTATCAGATTTTCAAAATGCGAGAGACCACAAACATGACAATAACAACAATCATAGATTTAACAGTTTTGTTCTTATAGTGTGTGGAGTGCCACGATGTGACCATCAGCACACCACACACTAAACCCGGGGTTCACACTGTACGAGTTATTATCCTTTACGACTGTTGCTTGTCAGACTGTATGAACATGATCCCCGCTGTAAGCCATGTCACACTGTGGGTTGTCAGCTGTCATTAATGTCAGACTGTACAGCAGTCAAGAAGCTAGAAGATTCGTCCGGGGTTTTACATTATCAATCTGTGACATGTTCAGTGATGTGAGTTGCATTTACATGCAGGGTAGAAATGGTGGCTAGCAAACAAAAACAATCTAGCGTTCATTTTAATCCTTGCTTCTCTTGGAAAGAAAACTGCGATGGCAATGTGTGTGGAGCAAGTGGCGTTTTTTGTTGTCTCACTAATTGCGTCATCAGGTTCCTTGCTCCTATTGGTTTTTGATTTGATGGTTAGGGTTAGGAGAAGTCACTCTACAGGACTCTGCGTCAAATCTTCTGACACTGCCAGAATTTCGTCTGAGGTACAATTTGATCGCAATGGTCATTAATCGTCTGATCAAACTTATGGAACAGCAGAATGCCTTAGGGCCCTATCATACACCCTGTGCAATGTATCTTTTGCTAGTTTTAGCCCGACGCAGTTATCATTTTCACGACCACGTTGTTTGAATGGCAAATGCACTCGCGCCAATCTGTCTACCCATGGGAGTGCTGGTCTGAAAACGAGGTGTGTTCAGGCGCATTATTGGCAGATTGCTAATTTTTGTTATTTAAAGGGTATGTGCCTATAGGCAGGTGCACAACATGCGTACACTCTGCTTATTACACACACAGGGACGCGCAGCAGCACACAAACATTATTAAAAATAAAAGGATTCCTCTCTGGAGAAGCGTTCAGTCTTTCCTCTTGCAAATTCTGCCATGTAAATAGCGAATCTGCCATGGTGCAAGCACAACTGGCTTTTAAAGGGAATGGGAGATGGGACTCTGATTGGTTTATTGTGCGTTACACCCAAAACACACCCATGACTCATTAAGAGACTAGGTACAACCCTTTTGGACCATGCGCCTGGCACGCAGACGGTTTGTCCCTTTCGTTAAATAGCAAAAGTGGATTCGGACTTGCCCTAAGTGCACCTGTGCCATGCGCTTCAGAGCATGTGCTCAGATTGTTAAAATAATGTCTGATGCCTTTTTATATGAGTCTGTTTCACCCAATGCCCAATTGAGACCTGACACCTGACCGATTTTCCTGAGACCTGAAGCCTTTCAGCCTTAGGCGCAATGCCGTTTCGTCCAAGGTCTGAAGCCTTTCAGTCTGAGGCGCAAGTCTAAGAATGTCCTAAAATGTACACCGTAGTCCTGATGTTCTTCCAAGCAGATTCGGTCACTCTTAACACACCTCACACCACAGGAAAATCTGATAAAATAATCTGTAGAACCGTCCGAACATTGTCCGAAGGGGAGAATTGGGCCCAAAAGTGGTTAATCTTGTAGTGTGCGGGTGCCTTTAGATTCATCATGCTGCGCAGAGTATCAGCTATTTATATTGAGTCTGATCCTGCGACAAAACCACTCATTCAGCAAAGAATTTTGCACTTAAGAGACCTAATCTCTAAAACGATCTTGATAAAACAATCACGACGAAACAGTGCTGCTAATAAAGATTGGCCAAATATAGTCATTGCCCTTGAGTGCAGGAAGGGGATGTTTTTTAATTAACACTCTCAGTGGGTCACAACTAATAATGTGCAAATAGGTTTAAAAATAAAACGACATTCTTAGGCGAGGAATATCTTTGCTTTGAAACACCCTTTTTCAGAGGTTGATTAAAACACCTATTGTTTTACAGTAGTCTTTGAGGTCTTCATATGTTGTCCTTATGACTGTTTTAAAGGCAGTTATGTCGAAGTATGAGAAGGACACATTCTTTAAAACATTCTGCATGGGAGAGATGTTTAATGGAAGGCGAGTAAATGGGAGAGGTTATCGCATAGCATAATCTCTAGATGACCTACGGTTCTTTCACTCTGACGCTGCTTGATGACACATTATGGCCATAAATTACCTTAAGTGCTAAAGAGTGTTCCTGCCGAGGATAAAGGTGGCCACTGGGAATTATCCAACCTGCAGGCTAATTTCCTTTCCTTCCAGAACGTCCCATAGGGGTCAGTGACCGGTTATGTCTGTCGATTGTGTACCTGCAGAGACGTTATTTAAAGCAAATCTACCTTCAGCATGTCTGGAGTATCACATAAGCTACAAACATGGTTGAATGAGGGAAAATGTCATCATGGGATGGCACTTTGCATGAATATGATACAAAAAAAAAAAACATTTTTGACAAATGGTCAGTCATTCCTAGGGGTCAAACTAAATATTCCTTATGCTGTTTTGTTTTCTATTTATTCTCTATAAGTTTTTGCAACCCTGTTTATCAAATCTGGGTATTATATGTGCATGATGTTTGTAATTTTCTAGCAATAATTTTAACCATTAAATAAAAATGAAGTGATTTATTGCATAGAATTAATTATCATAGATAAATTATATATTTTATAAAATTAAACAATATAAAGTTATATAAAATATGAAATAAAATTAATATAGGTAAATAATAATTAAATAAATAAATAATGTAATTAATAAAATGCTTATCTATAAACCAAGGGTTGCAAGTAAGTGGTTAACCTTGTAAAGCTAGCCTAAATTGATCTGCAACAAGTTGCAACATTAGGACCAAGTTTGTGGTTCTCAGTTTCCCTTAAATTTAGTTAAAGTATTGATCGATAAAGTATTGAGCTTGACAAATGCAGTCAACACTCCAATATTTGTAAAAGAGGAGTGAACTAAGGTCAGTCAAAACAGACACCAACTTCTTCCTGAAAAATAAATGAAACGAGAGACCAAAAAAGAATGCAAACTAGAGCTAAACAGCTTCCCATAGTATGAGGCCATTTCTTTTAAAAGAAAAATCAGCAAATGTAATAATAGCTTCTTTTTTATTTTTATTATTTTTTATTTTTTCCAAGAGCTACCCAGAGTGTGTGTCCTCCATGGATGTGAAGCAAAGCACAGAGTGTGTTGACACGTGTGTATGGGAATCCAACTGCTATTAGTCCACTCGCCTTTGGAATGTGGAGACATCGTTCCAAGGTCCAAAGTGCAGTTTCAAAACAAAGAGCCATGTAAGATCAATCAATCAAAAAAAAAAAATCCCTAACAACATCATCATCTTAACTTAGGGCAGTTATCAGATCACCATTCTCTTCTCCATAAATATCAAGCCAAAAGCTGAACCCTAAAGATCTTCACAAAGACACTAAATTCAAAAAGAAAAACTTGCCTCAGGTTAACCACACTCCAGCTCATGTGCCGCATATTAGATGGAGACATTAATAAATGAGCATGACACATGTGAAGAAACATGTGGAAGAAATCGTGAGAAGAATCGACTCTGCGTTCACTCCAAACCAAAACTAAAAACTTCCCAGCAGCTCTTGATAAGCCATGGTCTAGCAGATAAGCAAATTAGGTTGTATGCTGTTCATACATCATGAGATATTTATTGAATAATGAGTTAAATAATCCAAGTTTGTGTAAGAGGCTTGGGCTGTGAATAGAGCACCAGTTCATGTGTTAATTTTGTGTGTCCAAATTATTCATGGCGTCTTTTTTGTAATTAGGATCTGCGTCAAGGGTCAGTCTTTAAGTGCCATTGTGTTGGTTTACTTGGAGTTGTAGGAGGCCACGCGTTGGTTGAGGGGGTTTTCTGGAGACTTCGTCCACTCCTTCTTGAGCTGTTGTTTTAGCTGGGAGAGTCGCATATTGGGGTTCTCCATTTTAAGGCGTGCCATATTTGCTTCTTCAAATGCTGCGAAGGCGGCTTTCATTCGACGCTCAGGGTGTCGATCCAGGTCTTCCTTAGTGCTGAAGAACAGAAAAAACAGCGGCATGATCCAAAAGTAGAAAAGGAATCCAGCTTTAAAGAAAGGCAGCAAACATACTATCATGTTGATACTGGTAAACTCTATATTTTGAATGTGGTAAATAATGTTTACCCAGACAGAAGCCAGACAGAAGCCACAATAGTTTAAGTAAATGTCAGACACATTTTACAGAAAAATGCTATGTGTAATCTGGGACTTTTAATTATAAACCCTAAAATAAACAGTGACTCTTATTTTGAAATGTATATGCTTTAATACTTCCAGCTGATTATTCAAAACGTTGAGGGAGATAAAATATGCATTTTTACAACCATCTACAGACCTTAAAGTAAACAACAACAACAGTAAATCATAAGCATTCGCTTGGTATAAATGCGCGGTATTAATTGATTGCGAACTGCTCTGAAAACGCGAGCCGTAGAACGTGCAACAGCATCACATCTTGAACTTTAAACTCATATTTACTAATTAAATCATACCTTCTGAAGTTTATTCACATTAGACTGTCATGATTCCTGTTCTGCATCCTCAAATTCAAGGGCTGTTATAATGAAAATTAAGCCTTTTGTTGTGCATTTAAAGGCACTGTAGGCGATTTGTTCCAGAATAATTTTTTGTTATGCTGGTTGAGAGTCTCTTCAAATCCTGATCACTAAGTTTAATCACTAAGTTAAGTAGTCTAAATGTGTGTGTATATATCTGTGGAAAGTGTAGGACCATAAAATTAAAACGTTCGCCCAATCATTGCATTCAGTTAAGCTTATGCTGCGTTCACGCTGTAACTACTGTAATTTGAAGAGATGGAAACCTGTGCTGTTATATTATAGCAGTGTGTGATTAATTTTTGCGTTTCAATGGCAACACTATCAACACTGAAATGAATCGGCAGCAGTCACGTGATACAGGTCAGTGCTCCAAGTTGTTTATATTGATTTAGTGCTGGGCGTTATACCGATTCATACCATATACCGGTGTTTATTTATGTTAAGATATACATTTTTAATATATTGCAATACCTTTGAGAGGGATCCCGTTTTACTGTTGTACTGTAGTGAGTGAGGGCCCAGCTGAGATCGAATTACAGCGGAGAATTAAAACAACACGCGACGCGCATAAGAGCGGTTTCTGCATTGAGCGCCGCGATGAGTTTACAACACTCATGGATCATAGATCAGACACAGACCGGAGTGAGCGTGTTTATGTTTTTTATGGGTATATTTCATATACTCTAGTGCTCTAAAGATGAACCAGACATGGTGTTTGCACACATATTTAATCACGTCTTCTTCAAATAAAATATATGTGCAAATAAGGACAATGATACAGCTGTACGTCTAATCATGAATGATGGATTATTATGATACACAGTAGACAATTCAAAGAAAAATGGGCAAAAAAGTAACTATGCCTTTATTCTTTCTTTTAAACTGATGTGTGTCGTTTGTTTAGAGACTGTAGTGCTCTTCGATCCTTAGACCTTTTAAATATTCTTCAATATTTTTCCCTCGTTTTGTTGTTTTATAGGGTTAGAATTTTAAAATGCTTAAGTTGCCCTGAACTTTGTTTTTTTTCTCTCCGTGGTCATATTTTAATATTCAAGTCTGTAATGAGTGTGTTTTATTGGTTGTTGTCTCCCCACAGCATCATTTTGTGGGGCTTTGCAAACCTGTATTAACTCTAATTTGGAATTTTTCACTCATCATGCCAGTAAAATAGTGCATTCTAAGTAAATCTACTGCAGTATTTTCTCTCTCAATCGCTAGAAAATGTGGTTAACACCCGGTCATGCATGGGGGGAAAAATATTAATCGTCATATACTGTGGAATTTTTGGTCATACCGCCCAGCACTATGTTGATTACTATTGTAATGTTATGTGCTTTGAGACACCATCTGTCATTTTGTGACGCTTTCTGCTGTGTGCGTTGTTGTGTTTTGGAGGAAACGTGCTTTCGGGATGCTCTGAAGGGAGGCTGGGATTTTATGCTTTTTAAAAGCTAGTGTGCTATTGCTAGTGCGCTATTGCTAGCTGCTCCGAAAATTGCCTACCCTATCTTTAAGATATTTAAAATGTTTTATCACCATAAATTTGATATTTGAAATTAAATGTAAGACTTTTTAAGAACCCACAAGGACCCTGTGACAAATGCACAAAATATGGAAATTGTGACACTTACAAATGTGTACACACACACACACACACACACACACACACACACACACACACACACACACACACACACACACACACACACACACACACACACACACACACACACACACACACACACACACACACACACACACACACACACACACACACACACACACACAGCTTGTAGAATAACAGAGCCTCCTAATAACTCTTTTTTTTCTCCAGAGAACAGAATACCTGAGAACTGCAATGGCATCCTCTATGGTTCGAGCCTCCACCTCGCCTTCTTCTGGAACTATCCGATTGACATTCTCCTCAAGCGGCAGCTCCAAGTGGCTTTTCTCTGTAGATTTGAAAGGACACATTAGACTAAACGAGACTAAATGCCCATTTAAAACAATGAAACAACATAGATGCACAAAAAAAAGTGCAACATGTGGCTCTCATTCAGGTGTGCACACCTTTCTCAGAGGCCTACAAAACATTTGCCTTGCACTTGGTGTGAACAGTCTGGGTAAGAATTTTGCCAAGCAATCTAATATATTTTGTTGTATGACTCTAAATAGGGCTGAATAGCCGCAAGTCAATGTGAGTCAAATTTCCAATACAGTATAGACAGGCTTTTGTGTGACACACACTATGTAAAGCACTGGAAATCAGTCACTTAAGAGGTTTCATGATGTTTAGGATGTTGCCTACATAGGAAGCGCTGTACATTTTGGAGCGGAGTTATTGGATTGGATTTGGCCTTACCTTTTTCCTTGATTTCCTTGATTTCCTTAACATTTTGCCCTTTTTGTATGTTCTCCTCGATCTGGGCTCGAGTCACTTTACTGGGGGCAGCTTCTTTTGTCTGTTTACCCTTTATCTTGGCATCTTCTTCCTCAAGGAGCCTTTGCTTTTCTCTCTTCCTCTCCAGGGCCTCCAACCGCTTCTTCTCCTTATCATCCTGTACACACACGCACACACACACTCTTTTAAATTACAACTGGACCGATGTTATCGAAGCAGCCTGACGGTCATTAAGCAAATGTAAGTGTAAACTGCAGAGCAGAGTAAAGAAATTAGAGATTCCTCCTGCCCGCTCAGAGTCACTCTGTGTCAGCGTGGCGGGTAAGTAATGGTTACTAGGATCAGACATGGTCTTAACTGTGCACATCCTAACTACCCTTCCTGTTGATAACATCCCTAGAAATGGTGACGCAACAGTAAGGAGATACGCATAATGAGATGACACCTTCAGATGTTGAGCAGAGGCTGAAATGTCATTCGTGTGACACAGATAAGATGCACGGCAGGGCACGCTTAAGAGCAAACCAAGATACGTTCCTCTCTCTTGACATTCTCACATATCTACTGGTGATAAATTATATTCACTGAGCCCAATCTTTACCGAGTCTGAGGCGGTGACTGATCTTTAGAATATGTAAAAGATAAATCAGTGTGTTTCCAGTCCAGGTGAGCTTGCCCGAATACACAAAGCGCCCCCACTGACATGGGGTATAATTAGCAGAATGGCTGCAGTAGGATAACAGCGGTGTGGGTCCGATAGACAGGGATCAGATGGCAGCGATGGGAGGAAACAGGAGGAAAGGAACAGGGTGTGAGGAGCTCCTAAACAGAGTGACTTACCAAGTAGACTGGCACACATCATGCCAGCATTGCTGACGCTCACTACATATGCCAACACTGGCTAAATAATGTATGAAATAGAGGCAGGAGAGAGCCGGGGAGGGAGAAAAGGCACCAATGGCCTGCAAAGAGTGCTATTTAAATATTTAGACTATCAAAATATCTTCTCATATTTAAAATACTTCATCTATATCAGTCCAAGAAACATATCAAAATAGGTAAACACGATTTAAATGTATACGCCACTTGGCTGTACGCTTGTTTCCGTAAATTTGAGAACTGGGTCAATATGAGGCAATTCAAGGAGTAGGTCATCAAAAAATTTAATTTTGGCATAATTTACTCAATTTCATGGCGTTCCAAACCTGTATGGGTTTCTTTCTTTCTGCAGAACAGATATTCTTGAAAATGAATGGGGTCCAAAACAACAATGGACAAAAAGACATTTTAAAAAATATTATCTGTTGTATTACACAGAAAGAGAGGAAAACATACAAGTTTGAAACCACATGAAGGTGAGTAAATGATGACTGAACTTTTTGTTGGGGGGCATTGCATACAATACTGACCCACAATTTTTGAGTGAAATACTGATTTATGATTATGCATGTGTTCATTTACAAGTTACAGCTTTTAGCTTCATCCCTAATTAAATTCACCTGATCCAGGTAATCAAGTCCTTCAGGCTCATTTGAAAACTACAGGTATCCGTGCTGAACCGTAAGTTCGTTTTGACAAGACAGTTCTACTCGAAGCTATTCACATCCACGGACTGGGAATTATGCATTTCTATGGCAACACTATCAATGCCTAAGAGAATCTGCACCGGTCAGGTGGTACAGTGGTCATGTAGTGGTACAAGTAGAAGCTCTCAGAAAATTTTAAATTACAAGTTCTATGAGGATGTGAACGCTTAAGGTCTGTGGCCCTGTTTTAAAACTTTATTATATGTGCAGGGCTCCAGACTGCGACTAAATGGTCACATTTTGCGACCTTTTTTCTGGTGTGACTAAATTTGGTTAGAGTGCCCAACTGGTAAGAGCTGCCATTTCTGTTACATGAAACATCGAATGGCAAACGAATCGAAAGCGGAACGGAACCACGCTACTCGTTTGAGCTGTGCTAAGAAACATATAAAACATTTCAGTCCACAAATCATAAACATTCAACATGGATTTAATGTAGTAACACCCCATGGTACTATTCTTTTTTTTGTTTCATTATTAATTTCAGAGTTCGTTCAACCTTTTATGAGTGAAATTCAAACACTTTTCAAGGGTTTCACACTATTCCTAGCACTTCAAAGCTCTAAATATTATCCAATATATTATTTAATATTATTTGTAGTGTGATGATCTGTAAAACTAAAAGTTTAAAGGTGTAGGCCACTTTATGGCAAAAAAGCACTTTTATTAAAATAAAAAAAAAAACACATAAAATGACCACTATAACCAGTAGGTGGTAGCATAGGAGAATTTATTTGACTTAGACATTTTCACTCCTTAATATATGGAAAAAAGTAGGATGTCTCAGTCTCATGAAAAACTAAAACTTTTCTTTAAATTGTGACTGAATTACACAGAAAATAAGTAAAGAGTGATCCTTAGTCGAGTATGATACTATAGAAGAACAACAGTACATTTAAGTGTAGAATATAAAAATGTTCCTTATACATTTTTTTGCACATTACTGTTGTTAATCAAAGTTACTTTTTTCTGCATATCAATTCAAGCTCAGCGCTTCACTGTTAAATTTCCAATAAACGAACATGTTCTATTATTAGTAACAGCACTTATTAACAAAACAATGCAAAACAATATATATATTTTTGATTAAATGAACTATGATACATTTTCCTCCAGTGCCACCATCTGTAGAACTTAGTTCCGCTGGTTCTAAAGCTCTCAAATGTTAGTCTGAAGCCCTGATGTGTTAACATGGAATACTTGCAGTCGGGTCTACTGACACTTAACATGGCATAAAAAAATGGCTTTGGAGACATAACCAACCAATCACTGCATATCAGTCACAACATTCGCCCATGGACCTCATCCAGGCCTCAAAACCATGCTCCATTACCATCATAGAACACTCATCAATATGCGCCATAATTGATAGAGGATATCAGAGCTTCCGTGATGGTGTTACTTTAACCCAGTCGGATTCGGCTTTCATTTTATTCGTTGGGACCTCATTTCCTGAGCAACCCTAAACCTGACTTGCAATGTATTAATCTATTGTATGCTACTCAGACTCACATTTCTGCAGCTTTAGCGAGGAAGACAGCGGTGTCATTTAGATACAAGATTAGCAGCCAACGACAGGAATGTTAGACAACATAACATGGAAAACATGGGCGCGGTGGGAATCAATTTTATGTACATTCAGTGCAGAACTCAAAAACATTTCCATATCATAAAGACAATTAGGACAAAAGGGGCTATTAGTTTGAGTGGTTAGCATGGGTAGTTAGCTACAGTTGTGGTCAGAATTATTGGCCCCCTTAGTAAATATGATCAAAGATGACTGTAAAAAATAAATCTGCATTATTTATCCTTTTGATCTTTCATTGAAGTAAAAGAATTTAAAGTGGGGGGAAATCTCATTGTGAAATAAATGTTTTTCTCCTAAAAACGTTGGACACAATTATTGGCACCCCTAGAATTTGTAACATATCTCTGAAGTATATTCCCATTAACGTGATTTCTTGTTCCACAGAAGTATAAATATGAGGCACACAAAGGCCACATTCCCTTAATCATTCATCACAATGAGTAAAACCAAAGAACATAATTCTGATGTGCAGCAAAAGATTATTGAGCTTCACAAAATAGAAAGTGGCTGTAGGAAAATAGCTAAAGCACTGAAAATCCCCATTTCCACCACCAGAGCAATAATTAAGATGATCCAAATCTGCCTGGAAGAGGATGTGTCTATACCGTCTTAATGCACAGCGAAGGAGAGTTTGAGTGGCCAAAGACTCTCCAAGGATGACAGCTGGAGAATTAGTCTTGGGTCTTGAAAGACTAAAAAAAAAGAGCTTATTGGCGGCAAACCCACCAGATGGCTTTGTTTGGTGCAAACTAGTGCTGGGCGATATGGCCAAAAAATCATATCGGTATTTTTTGGTTGAATGCCGATACGCGGTATATATCCTGGTATTTTCTATGTTTTTCTATATGGATAAAAAAACTGTATTTATTTTAATAATAATTTTATTTCACATCACATGATGTCCTAAAAACAATGTTGATATTGACGGCTATAAACAAACACACAAATGTAATGTAGGCATGTATTAAAATTTTTGCTTTTAAATTCACTAAACTAAAAATGAAAATACAAAAGCATATTTGCTTATATTTGATTACCCCATTATAATGGTCACTTTCATAAAAATTTACTTACTTGTAAGTTTAAAATTCCAGATATGGCACATTTATTGACCAACGACAAATATTTTAGAAATATGTATATTTTAGTCAAAATTATTTCGTTCCTATACCAACAGATTAAAAAAAACTGACGGCCTCTGATAGAAATTGTATAATGGGCCATGGTTGGATCTTCCATCAAGACAATGATCCAAAACAAACAGCAAAATCAACACACAAATGTGTTACTGAACACAAAATGAAGCTTCTGCCATGGTCGTCCCAGTCCCCTGAACCCTATTGAAAATGAGTGGGGCGATCTGAAGAGAAGAAGCACCAACATGGAGCTGTTAATCTGAAGGATCTGGAGAGATTCTGTATGGAGGAATGATCTCAGTCTGATCTCTTGTCAGGTGTTATCCAAACTCATCAGGCATTATAGAAGATGGTTATCTTGGCAAAGTTAGTTAGTTGTTTTTATTTATCCCGTAGAAAGTACACATGCAGCATACTCACACAGACATTTAAAATTCCACATTGGCATATACAAACATAATTTAAAACAAATCAATCTAATTTAAAATGTAAGATAAGATGACCAGACCAGCTGGCCATCAGTCAACACTAGAAGATAAATTTTAAAAATCTGATTGCTTGGGGAATAAAAGATAGTTTGGACCTGTTTTTCATGCATCTGGGAACACAAGGGACATTTCAGTAATTGGGTGCCAATAATGTTTTCCCCCACATTTTCAATTATTTTACTTCAATGAAAGGTTTGATTTTTGTGAATTTTTGGAATAAAAGATCAAAAGGATAAACAATGCAGATTCATTTTTAAATCTTCTTTGCTCATATTTACCAGGGGAACAATAATTCTGACCACAACTGTATTACTATACTGTACCATTACATGAGCAAAAAGCATCCTGACATTGTGTACTTTTCATTCACTATCTATCAAAAGTTTAATTTTTGGTTAATTTTTGGGGTAATTTTTGTTGTTGAATTATTATTTCTATTTAGCAAGGATGCAATAACTTGATGTGACAGTAAAGACATTTATAACATTATTTATAAAAACATTTTTCAGATAAATGCTTTTCTTTTGAATTTTCTTTTCATCAAAGATTCATCATCACACATCTCTTCATCCCAGTTTCCACAAAAATTTTAACCAGCACAATGGAAATGTTTCTAAAGCAGCAAATCAGCATATCAGAAGTAATGATGCTGAAGATTCAGCTTTGCATCACAGGATTTTTCTTTGTTTTAAAATATTTTAAATAATAATCATATTTCGCAATTTGACTGTTTTCACTGTATTTTTTGATCAAATAAACACAGCCTGGGCAAAATCTTTCCGACCTTAAACTTTTGACCGGTAAGGTATAAATGCCAAATAATGACCATTTTCATTCTGAATAATTCAAATGAGTGAAATGGACTAATATTTTTTGTGTATCTGCTGCCTTTGATGTCACCACAGTTTAAGATGTTCGTATTCATATGGTGCCATCAGCCAACTATTGTTGACATCATTTTCCTTGGCTTCTAATGGATAGCAATCTCTCTCCAGGAACTACTGACTGCATTGATTAGGACAAACTAGTTAAAATGGAGAGAGGAAGATCTTTACTGCCACCTTGTGTTTATTCTATCTACACTCTGTACGCACACATTTCATAGAATGCACTGCCAATTAGGTGTGGATGTGACAAAAATATAATAACAGTAATGGTATTTTTTTTTAAATCCCACAAGCGGATCACGTTCCCTGATTTTGAGGACATGAGTAGTTAAACCAAGAAATCAGCCTACCTTCCTCTGCTCTTTCTTCATGACATGTTTGTCGTTATCTTGCCAGAGCGCATCCTCCAGCTCCTTCTGTTTCAGTGCATCAGCGACTGCTTTGGCCTCAGCCTTCCTGGCCTTCGCTGTGGCCGATTTGGAATTCTCACCCTGGAATTTCTTCGGCATTCCTGGGACTTCCCTGCAGAGGTAAGGAAGAGATGATGACCAGTTCAAAGTAGCAAACAATGTGCTAAAATCACAAAGGGGATAAAGTGTAGTTTATAAACACATACTAATGAGAGAAAGACAAAAACTAAACACATGGCGATCATGACCTGAGGCGGAATCATAGTATTTATTAAGGTTAGATGTTATTGGGCTCACTATAGGGTTTTGTGCATCTCGTACATTTCACAATAAACCACAGACCTCAATAGAATATGGGATTTTTGAAAGCCCTTGTTCTCACAGTATTAACATAATCTGGTATCACTGGAGTTAACAGACAGTGTTAAACTCCAAATATTTTTTTACAGCATTTCCAAAAGAGAACAGGGTAGAAAGAGAACGCATATACTACAATATATTTATAATTTATATATAATTATTACATCAATTTAATTAATAATCAACTGTCATATATCAAATACCTGCTCCTGATTTTTTTAATGTTCTGAAATCAGCACACGTATCGTCTGACATGTCTCGTGGCTAGAATATTTAATTCTCTAAATATCCTAAAATTGTGTCGTAAAGGGAAAATTCGGGAACTTTATGAACATTTTAATTGTACTTTTTCTTTTCGGAAACCTTTTTCGCTAGCATCTTTGCTAATCACTCTGGTTTCAGAGAGTGACAGTATTCATGTTCAAGCTTGTATCAGATACTGTCAGCTAAATAATGAAAGAAGATATAGACGGAGGCGTCTTAAACATCTCATTTTATTAATCGGAGTCATTTTCATGCACCAAATCTAATATATAATGTAATAGCACCAACCTTTTCCTGCGCCGGGATGTTGATCGCCCTTCTTCTCTTCTTCTTCTTCTTCGATTTTTATTGGCAGTTGACAAACAACTAAATGGTGTATTACCGCCACCGACTGGTATGGAGTGTGGATCAAAATTACAAATTTCCCCCCTTTTTACATTCTTTTCCATAAATTAGCCTCTTTTAAATACTGAAAAATAAAATTATAACATTCATTTCCTGACTCATTCTGTAGAATATCTCCTAATATAAACCTCATTTTTATTTTTTCTAGATTTTGTATTAAAACCCTTCTTTCAGTCTCATATTTCTGACAGTATAACATAACATGTTCCACTGTTTCTTCTTGCCCACAAAATTCACACATCCCTGTATCATGTTTATTCATTTTATAAAGTGTGCTATTTAGACTTGTGTGTCCAAATCTCATCCTTGATATTATTATCTCATCTCTCCTGTTTTTTCCTGCACTTCTCATCTCTCCTACTTTCCTTTGAATCCTGTAAAACCAACGACCTTTCTTCTCCTGATCCCACTGTTTTTGCCACCTTTCCTTCAACCTTTTCTTAATAATACTCTTGATTTCGTTCTTACTCAAATTAACTGAAAAACTAATGTCTTGGTTTTAACAGCTTCCTTTGCTTTCTTGTCTGCCATTTCATTTCCTTGGACCCCAATATGAGCCGGAACCCATAAAAAACCACTGTGAGACCCATCATATGAATTCTGTATAACGTTTGCTGTATTTCTATTAAAATATCTGGTCTACTCTCTGAGTGACTATAATATAAGCTAGCCAATGATGAACTTGAGTCTGAACAAATTATTGATTTCATAGGTCTAATCTCTTCTATCCACTGCATTGCTAATAATATTGCAATCATTTCTCCTGTATAAACAGATAATTCATCACTGATCCTTCTCCCTACAGATACATTAAATTCTGGAACAATAAATGCTACTCCTATTTTATTATCTAAACTCCTTGATGCATCCGTGTATATCTGAACATAATTATAATACTCATTAATATATGTCTGCACATTATATGAATTACTTTCCTTATCCTTATTTTCTTTTCTAACAAAGTAAAATCTACAGTAGCATCTGTTAGTAACCAAGGTTTTATTACTGGTAGCGGTACAGTTGGACTAACATTTAACTGGTCAACTTTAAGTTCTGTTGCTCTCTGTATCACTGTCCATCCAAAGCTTTTCGTTTTCCTCCTCTCTTTTTCCCAACATGGCTTTAACACTTCTAATGTAGGATGCTCTTCACTATGACCTTGTAAATTAGCCCAGTAACTCACTGATAACTGTACCCGTCTCATTTCTAATAACATTTCTCCCATTTCTACCTGTAATGCTGCAATCGGTGTAGTTTTTAGCTCCTGTACATAATCTCAAAACCTGATGCTGTATACAATCTAACTTTCTAAGTGATGTTTCTGCTGCTGATCCATACACCACACAACCATAATCTAATCGAGATCTAATCAACCCAATATATATTGCCTTTAATGCCATCCTATCTGCCCCCCCATTCACTGCCAACTAAACACCTCATTATATTTATTACTTTCTTACAATTATCCACTATTTTCTGAATATGTATCGCCCATGTAACTCTTTCATCAAACCACAACCCTAAAAATTTAAAATGCTTCACTCTTTCTAGTTCTTGATTATATATTTTTAATTTTACCTTACCTTCAATTTTTTTCCTTGTAAAAAACATTACCTTTGACTTATCAACAGAAAATTTAAACCCCCATCTATAAGACCATTCTTCAACTATTATAATAGCCTTCTGTATTTTTTTAACTATAAAATCTATGTTCCTTCCTCTTTTCCAAATAGCCCCATCATCAGCAAAAAGTGAACAGCCCAACTCCTTATCCAAATCCTCAAATACATCATTTATCATTATAGAAAATAATAAAGGGCTTACTATACTTCCTTGTGGAGTTCCATTTTCAATCACAAACCTTTCTGAATAACAATTTCCTATTCTAACTTTAATTGCTCTCCCTAATAAAAAATTCTTGATCCATCTATACATATGACCTTTGATACCTATCTTGCATAATTTAATTAACAGCCCATCTCGCCACATCATATCGTATGCTTTCTCTATTTCAAAAAAGACGGCCACTACACTCTCTCTGTTTATTTGTGCTTTTCTTATTTCATGTTCTAAACACACTGCTGGATCCATAGTATTTCTTCCTCTTCTAAAACCACTCTGATATCTAGAAAGATATTTTTTTATTTTCCACAAAATACATCAACCTTTCATTTATCATTTTTTCCATTATTTTACAGATGTTAGATGTCAAAGCAATTGGTCTATAATTCCCTGGATTTGTGCAATCTTTTCCTGGTTTACGTATTGGAACTATCACTGCATCCTTCCAACTTTGTGGTAACTTCCCTTCCTCCCAAATTTTATTATACATTTTTAATAATATATCCTTGGATGATTCACTAAGATGAGTTATCATTATATAGCAAATCTGATCCATGCCTGGTGCGGATTTCTTGGTTTTTCTGAGAGATCGATTTAACTCTGTCTTGGTAAATGCCATGTTTAATTGGTCATTACTATATTCCTCATTCTGCATTATCTCTCTATACTGCTCTAACGTAATCTTTCCCGTCCTCTTTTCCCTTCTTCACTAATATTGTTTGCGTTATGAATGTTAACAAAATTTTTTGCAAGCATTTCTGCTTTCTCCTCATCTCTTACAGCTATTTTTTCTCCATCACTTAAAATTGGATACCCATATTCTCTTTTTATCCCATTCATTCTTTTTATCATTCCCCATATTTTATCAATTTCAGTGTCCCTTCCCACAGTGTTACAAAACTTCCTCCAAAAAACCTTCTTTGTATTTTTAATAATTCTCCTTACATTTGCTTGCTTCTTTTTATATTCAATAAAATTCTGAAAACTGTGATTATTTTTTAAAATTTTAAATGCTTTATTTCGAGATTTAATTGCATTATCACATTCCTTTGTCCACCATGGTACAATCTTTTTTTCTCTCTCCTTTCTTTGGGATAGCCTGATTTGCTGCCAATATTATTGCATTACAAACAGCATTATTAACATCATCAATATCTTCTTTAATCTCAATTTTTTCCATTTCTTGTTCACTTATATACTTAAATTTCTCCCAGTCTGCTTTTTCAAATAGCCATCTATCCACTCCTCCTGTATTGCATTCTTCTATACTTAAATTTACTTCAACTATTATAGGGTAATGATCACTTCCTACAGTAGTTCCTCTTATTACTTCCCACACACATACCCCTGCAAGTGAATTTGAAACCATTGTAAGATCAATGGCTGACTCTGTACCTGTTCTAACATTAATCCTCGTACCCCTTCCATCATTTAAACATACCAGATCTTTTATCTCCATTAATTCTTCAATCACTTTCCCATTCCCATCATTACAATTATCCCATAATGAGCTATGTGCATTAAAATCTCCACAACATATAATTTTCCCTTCTACATGTACAATAAGTTCATCCATTGACTCTATTGATAATCTTTTACAAGGATTATAAAAATTTATAATTTTAACATTTCCTTCTTTTACCAAAACTTCTATTATTATAAACTCCAACTCCTTTCCTTTTCCAATAATCCTATATTGTATTCCTTGTTTTACAAATATTACACACCCTCCCCCTATACCCTCCTCTCTATCTCTGCGTATATCATTATAACCTTTTATACTAAAATCTAATACTGGCTTGAGCCAGGTCTCCTGAACCGCCCTTCTTCTCGACCCGCTGCGCCACAGTTGAAGCGGTTCGTTTAGCGCCCTCTGGAGGCTCGATGGTCATTCCACTATTACACGCACACGGTCGGTAACCAGTTGGACGCCATGCTTACTTGTTCCCCGTTTTGTCAATACTCACCAGGTACAAAAAAATCGAAATACGTGTGATATAGAAAGTAGGCCTATTCGGTGTTATGGAGATCAAAGTATTGCTGTGTGCAGGCTAGCTGTCATTCTCATTCTACTTTCCATTATTTTCTCATTTGATCTGGATTTAATAAAAAAAAAAAGTGTTATAGAATTAGAAATCAACTTTTCTTTAACATATTTTATTTTTTACATAATAATCCTTGTTATTTTATAAGTAGCTTTTGTATTTTAGGGCTTATGAAAATCAAACAGCAGCATCTTGTGACTTTTTGACAAAGGAGCTCAGTTTACATATTTATTTTATTAAAGACTCATTCAAGGTCTGAAATATTTCTTCATTATACCTTTTTCAGTTCACTTGAATTGTACTTTATTTCCCAAGGGAAAATGTCAGATTTTCAATGTGGTCTTAGACTTGTATTTAAAAAATAAATAAATAAAAATAATAATAATTCAGAAAATGTATTTCTCAATCCTGCTCAGCTGTGCATCCTTACAAAACAGTCCCACATTATGGTACTTCGCGTATTTACATATTTAATGACCCTAGCCCTAACCATATTCTCATTGTATTTACATGATACTCAAAGGTATGGCAGAGAATATTACGGAATCCCATGTCAGTGTCCAAAAAAGCAATACTGGGGTACATGTTGTTCAGTTCTTTAAGAAGTCTGTTCGAGTTATTAAAATATTAAATCATGAGCGTCATAGCAAAAAAATAATGTTTTGAGATCTAAACAAAAAATAAGGAAAGAATCTGTGGTGTCAAATGACTTAGCCTCTGCTGTCAATCACAACATACTCCTCCCTCCACATATTACATTATTCCTAATTCCCCTCCAATCAGACTGCATTCGATTATCCAAATTATCAGCCCAGAAAAAAATAAATCCACCTCTACTTGAGAGAATGCTCATTCACTTTACACACTGGTCAGTGATAGTGACCATATCTTCCAATTTTCTTTCCTGTATGAGTTGATCACTGTACATGTTAGCCTGTGGAATTTGGTATTTTCATAAACTCATAAAGCATTGTTTTGGCCAAAGGTAAGTTGTTTTTAAAGTATTTAAATATTGTAAATGTTTGTTTTAAAAATGCCCTATTTTATTTTGTACTCAATCTGCTCTTACCTTAAACGACACTGTGCACTGCATGAGTCCTAATCTCTGAAAATCAAGAGGACACAACAGGGGGTCAATTGAGAATGCATTGTGATTTCTGAGTTTGTTGTTACAGCTGACAATCTCTTGAAGAGAAGGACTCGAGTCATTTAGGCTCTGGCAGAGTCTAAACAGAGAGCACTATGGCTTTGGACTCAGACAACTTGGGCTTCTGTTTGGTGGACTATGCAGTATTTGCTACTATGCTGGGGGTATCGGTGGCCATCGGGCTATTCCAATCTCTGAGAAAGACCCGAGGTCGCTCGAACGTGGAAAACTTCTTCACAGGGGGCAGGGGTTTCTCTGCTGTGCCAGTTGGACTGTCGCTCTGTGCCAGCTTTATGTCAGCTGTCCAAGTGCTCGGTGTGCCATCAGAGGCATATTTATATGGCTTTAAGTTCCTCTACATGTGCCTGGGACAAGCCCTCAACTCCCTCATTACTGCAGTTGTGTTTGTTCCTGTGTTTTATCGTCTTAAAATCACCAGCGCACATCAGGTTTGGATTTTGTCCGTTTCTCACATTAGTTTTGTAACATACATATCCATGAATTGCATGCCAAGAGTTGTATTTATTATTCAATGAATTTTATGGATTACACAAAGAGTCTCAGTAATGTGAGGATGAGTAATTCCTCTGTAGTATGTGATAAAAAAGACACAAGGCTACTATGCAGTGGAGTCAAAAAAAATTATTCCCAATATCATTTTTGATGCATTTACATTTCTGGATTTAGTATGTTCACCTAACAAGCATTTACATACTTTTGGGCCGCACTGTTTTTGTATTTGTGTGTCAGTATTTAGGAATGAGGTTTGGCAGAGGGATGCAGCTCTTGGGGAGTTTGCAGTTCATTGTAGCCACGGTAAGATAAATTCAAAAACCATAAAATATGATAATAATTTTAATACTATTAAAGTGTAATGCTGATCAATAAATCATATATATATATATATATATATATATATATATATATATATATATATATATATATATATATATATATATATATATATATATATATATATATATATATATATTATTATTATTATTTTTTTTTTATTTTTTTTTTAGTATTCCTTAATTTTCTTAGATGTTTATTGTAGTTTTAGATTTGTGTCTAATTGATACATTATGCTGATACTGTGTTGTTCTTCCTGTAGCTTCTCTACACTGGAATAGTGATCTTTGCTCCTGCAGTCATCTTGAACCAGGGTAAGAGAAATAAACTGATTTCCTCCTTTTAAAACTGAATTACTCTCATTTTTTCAATTACATGTCCATTTTATGTCAGTCATTACAAATCCTTCAGTGGATCCCATATGAGTAGTTGGAAGTTATGTGATTTTGCCCTTATTCTTATCAAGTGTTTCTTCTTTTCTGAATCAAGCCACAGGCCTAAATATGTGGGCGTCTCTTTTCTCAACTGGACTCATCTGCACATTTTACACAACAGTGGTAGGCCAGTGTTTTGAAATATTGTCTGATCTGAATAATACAAATACTGGTGTCCAAAACAGTCTTTGCTTTATTGGTGCACTATTTTAACCCTTTTAATGTGATAATTACAGTAAATTACAGTAGTCACCAAAAGTGTCCAGAGCCGGAGTGGATATTTGTTTAATTTAAAGGGTGTAGATGTCCATTTTTTTTTAAAGCTGGACATCACTTTTGACCTGTATATTTGATTTGTGTGTATGTATTTGACCATAGGAACAGTTGCATGGCGTTTAAATGTTTGTTTGTTAACGTAACATGTTTCTGTTTTCCTGCAGGGTGGTATAAAGGCTGTGATCTGGACAGATGTGTTTCAGATTATAGTCATGCTCTCTGGGTTCATTGCGGTCTTCATTCAGGGCACCGTATTGGCAGGAGGGCCTGCCAGAGTTTTGGAGATCGCCAACAATGGATCCCGCATCAATTTTAATGAGTACGAACGATAAATGTTTTGAAATCTGTTAAATTCTCAAATCAATTAAATGTTAATTTAGCGTTCTACTGCTCATTCTCTCCGTGTGTTACAGTTTTGCCATAGACCCACAGCGGCGGTACTCGTTCTGGAGTTTCACAGTGGGGGGCACAATGGTTTGGTTATCCATGTATGGAGCCAATCAGTCCCAAGTACAGCGTTACATATCATGCAGGACTGAGAAACAAGCCCAACTGTGAGAGAATAAACCAGTAAAATCTGTCTAATCTAAGAGACTCACATATTTTCTGCTACTGCACACTGAGATACAGATCCACTGAGTGTCACTCTTGTCTTGCAGGGCGCTGCTGGTTAATCAGGTGGGTCTGTGTCTGATTGTGAGCAGTGCAGCCACCTGTGGCATTGTGATGTTTGCTTTATACTCTAACTGTGACCCACTGAAGACTGGCAGAATATCTGCACCTGACCAGGTAAAGGAATACATGCATGAACAGAATTAACTGTACCTTCTGTATTTCTACTAATCACTATTACATTTTAAACTATTGTCTTTATTTTCACAGTACATGCCGTACTTGGTTCTGGACATTTTCCGTAATCATCCAGGCTTCCCGGGTCTTTTTCTAGCCTGTGCCTACAGTGGAACTTTAAGGTGCTTGAAACTATCCGAATCTTCAGTGAGGTGTTGATTACTGATACCAGTAGAATAAATCACCTGCTTCTTTTTTCACAGCACTGTCTCCACCAGCATTAACGCCATGGCAGCTGTTACTATGGAGGATGTAATGAAGCCGTGGCTAATCACCGTTTCACAGAGAAAACAGCTCTTGCTCTCCAAGTCATTATGTAGGGTCAAAAGCCACTTCTCATTCTTGCCCATTGTACAAGTAAACATAGAGTCTTCTTAAAAAGAAGAAGGTTCCCCAAAGTGCATGCAATAGTTTATGTACCACACAGCAGCCAAATCTTGCTTTTCATTTAATTACAGATAAAAATATTAGATTTTGTTTGTAATTAAGGGGAGTGCAGAATTATTAGGCAAGTTGTATTTTTGAGGATTAATTTTATTGTTGAACAACAACCATGTTCTCAATGAACACAAAAAAACTCATTAATATCAAAGCTGCATATTTTTGTAGTTTATTAGGAAGTAGTTTTTAGTTTTAGCTGTTTTAGGGGGATATCTGTGTGTGCAGGTGACTATTACTGTGCATAATTATTAGGCAACTTAACAAAAAAACAAATTTATATACATTTCAATTATTTATTTTTACCAGTGAAACCAATATAACATCTCAACATTCACAAATATACATTTCTGACATTCAAAAACCAAACAAAAACAAATCAGTGACCAATATAGCCACCTTTCTTTGCAAGGACACTCAAAAGCCTGCCATCCATGGATTCTGTCAGTGTTTTGATCTGTTCACCATCAACATTGCGTGCAGCAGCAACCACAGCCTCCCAGACACTGTTCAGAGAGGTGTACTGTTTTCCCTCCTTGTAAATCGCACATTTGATGATGGACCACAGGTTCTCAATGGGGTTCAGATCAGGTGAACAAGGAGGCCATATCATTAGATTTTCTTCTTTTATACCCTTTCTTGCCCTTTCTCGCTGTGGAGTACTTGGACGCGTGTGATGGAGCATTGTCCTGCATGAAAATCATGTTTTTCTTGAAGGATGCAGACTTCTTCCTGTACCACTGCTTGAAGAAGGTGTCTTCCAGAAACTGGCAGTAGAACTGGGAGGTGAGCTTGACTCCATCCTCAACCCGAAAAGGCCCCACAAGCTCATCTTTGATGATACCAGCCCAAACCAGTACTCCACCTCCACCTTGCTGGCGTCTGAGTCGGACTGGAGCTCTCTGCCCTTTACCAATCCAGCCACGGGCCCATCCATCTGGCCCATCAAGACTCACTCTCATTTCATCAGTCCATAAAACCTTAGAAAAATCAGTCTTGAGATATTTCTTGGCCCAGTCTTGACGTTTCAGCTTGTGTGTCTTGTTCAGTGGTGGTCGACTTTCTGCCTTTCTTACCTTGGCCATGTCTCTGAGTATTGCACACCTTGTGCTTTTGGGCACTCCAGTGATGTTGCAGCTCTGAAATATGGCCAAACTGGTGGCAAGTGGCATCTTGGCAGCTGCACGCTTGACTTTTCTCAGTTCACAGGCAGTTATTTTGCACCTTGGTTTTCCACGCTTCTTGCGACCCTGTTGACTATTTTGAATTAAACGCTTGATTGTTCGATGATCACGCTTCAGAAGCTTGGCTATTTTAAGACTGCTGCATCCCTCTGCAATATATCTCACTATGCCAAAGGAAAGGAAGTTGCCTAATAATTATGCACACCTGATATAGGGTGTTGATGTCATTAGACCACACCCCTTCTCATTACAGAGATGCACATCACCTAATATGCTTAATTGGTAGTAGGCTTTCCAGCCTATACAGCTTGGAGTAAGACAACATGCATAACGAGGATGATGTGGTCAAAATACTCATTTGCCTAATAATTTTGCACTCCCTGTATATATATATATATATATATACAATGTTGGGTCAAATATGGACTAACCCAGCAGTTTGGTTATTTTAACCCTGCGGTTGGGTTAAATGTTTGCTTAAAACAACCCAATCGCTGGGTTAAAACAACCCAATGCTGGGTTAAACCAACCCAACTGCTGGGTTAGTCCATATTTGTCCCAACATTGGGTTGTTTTTTACCAAGCATTTTTTAGAGTGGATGATGAAATATAAATGAAATTATGTGAAATATAAGTTATATTGCATATAACTACAGTGTCAACTAATGTCCTTATTGTTTGCTTACATGTGTAAAACAGCTCTGTTGTATGGGCTTGGCTGCATTACAATGGCTGCGCTCTCCTCTCTGCTGGACTGGGGAGTACTTCAGGTGTGAACTACTTGAATAACTGGGATTTTAAACAGGCTGTATTTCAGTCTGTGCTCTAACCAGCTTTCTTTTAACTCTAATAACCTCAGGGTTCATTCACAGTCATGGGAGTAGTGAACGGTCCACTGCTGGGAGCGTTTGTGCTGGGCATGTTTGTTCCAGCCACAAATAAACCGGTAAGACTTTATAGACATCACTGTTATGTCCACCATATATTATTCTTCTATCCTTCCACTCAATGAATAGCTCTGTAATATTTCTCACACTATAGGGGGTGTTCTCAGGTGTGGCTGTGGGTTTCTGTCTGTCTCTATGGCTTGCTGTTGGAAGCACAATTTATCCTCCTACACCACAAATAATGGGTGTTTTACCCACTAGTGCTGATCGCTGTCTTGCTACGAATGCAACATTTAACAGCACAACGGTAGACACTGAATCATCTATCTTGTTATCATCAGTCCCCCAGGACTATGGGTAAGAAATTGTATCACGTTATATATTGACCATAATCGCATCGTTCAATGCTCTGTGACTTGAATAGCCTACTGTGACTTGAGCACAAACGTTAAGTTTTCTTTTTCCAACTAAATTCATACAGCTTTCAAAATATCTATTCAATATCCTACCTGTACTTCGGAGCCCTGTCAACTAGTGCAGTCATACTAGTAGGTGTGGTGATTAGCTACATTACAGGTGAGGAAAAACTCACTTACGGTATTGTTAAAGGGTAAGTTTTTTTCACCCTAAAATGAAAATTGTCATCAATTATCGTTCATGTCGTTCCAAACCCATCAGACTTTCATTCATCTTCAGAACACAAATGAGAGATTTCTGTCCCGCCATTGACAGTTACGCAACTACCACTTTGACGCTTCAAAAAGAGATCGTAAAACTAATCCATATGAATTAAGCAGGTTCGGTTTAGCCAGGGCTGTTACCACCATAGACATTGAGGGGGACAAGTCTACTCGGATTATTAGAAATTGCCAAATTTTCCCTCCCCATATTTGATATTCTTGATACTGCTCTGCTGTACTCCATTACACATAGCTCTGTTAGTTGCAAAAGTAAAATGTTAAATTTTTTAGGTTGGTCTGCCTCAGTGGTCTAACAGCGCTCGTCACTGTCAGAACGAGTGAGATGACCAATCAAATCAAAGAAGGCGGGGCTTACTGTTCCTGTTCATTCCAACGCAGCACTTTAGTTGAGTGCGTTGTAAGTAGCTAAACATTTAATATTTGACAACTGTTTTACGATAAAAACGTTCGGCCAGTAATATCGAGTGATGCAATCGACTTGACATTTTTTTATTAAATTTTTGCACGTATGATTTGAAAGTATTACATTATTTATGTAAATCATAACTACATTTGACAAACTAAGAAATGTTTGCATTTTTACTTCATAACTGCAATAGAACAGAAAAAGTTATCCTTCTTATTTTTTATCCCTTTTAATCGGTTAATAATTTAATTCCTCTAAATAAACCAATAAGACAAAGACCAAACTGTGGTCCCCCCATTGTCTAAGACATGGTTACGGCCTTGGGTTGAACTTCCGTTTATGTTTGCTGATTAATGATTATATGTGAATAAATTCTAAATTCAATCTGTTCATCATAAAAAGCGATCGAGTCTATTCAGAAAATTTGCACTAAACCACTCAATTTATATGGATTTGTTTTATGATTTCTTTATGAAATTTTTGAAGCGTCAAAGTGGTAGTTGCGTGGATGTCAATGGAGGGACTTGGATTTCATTAAAAAGATCTTCTTTGTTCCAAAGATGAACGAAAGTCTTACGGGTTTGAAACGACACGAGGGTGAGTAAATTATGACCGAATTTTCATTTTCGGATGAGCAAACAATAATACAGCAAAAAAATATCAACAAATGTAATTTTACCTTCAAATGACTGTGTGCTGAATTACTGCAGGACCCACCAAGAAGGATTCTATCAGTCCTGGTTTATTACGATGGAACTTAGAACAAAAGAGCTGCGACGTGTCCTGTCATAACTTGGTAAGTTACATGGTTGTAGCAGTTCATTTACTTTCACTTACAGCTCCGTTCTTACCATCTGAAATATATTTGACAAAGATATTTGATTTATAATTTTTGTTAATATTTTGAATAAGCTCTTATATTTTTATATATTTTTAGTTGTTGTTGTTGTTTTATATTTCTATTTAGCTTTATTTTTATTTCAGTTAGTTGCCAAGACAACATTTTTAATTTTGGTTAAGTTTAATTTAAGTTTTTCATTTAATATTACATTTTATTTCTGCTTTATTTCAGTAAACACATTTAAAAAAAAATGTTTTAGTTAACAATACCAACACTGCTGAAATCATATTTTTGTCTCTACAGAATGAAACTACGACACACAATCCCACCGAAATCCTTCTCGGTCCAAAAGAACTATTTGCCACTGCTGATAAACAAGTTGTTTTACTGAACAAAGGTGAAGTTTAGACAGGCGCAGGACCCGCTTTGTAAAGTCAGGTTTCAAACTAAATTTCCAAGAAATAATGCAGATTAATTCAAATGAAAACAATGAAATATTGAAAGATACAGCTTTACTATTTAACATGCAAGGCACATTCTGCACAGTCTCACATATCAAATATGTCAAAGCCGTAACGATTTGGTTATCTTCCTTTTTGTTTGGCATTACTGAATACCTGACCATCACCACCTGATTCAAAGGACGATTCTTTGATCTATATAACAATAGTGCTTTCTTTCATAGTACAAAATCATACACAATACGTTTCTGTTCATCACACACCTGCATCGCACCTGTTTGTCAGTTCACGTTCATTCCTAGCCAAGTCTAGAAGAGAAGAGAGCATAAGCACACACACACTAAGTGATTTGAAATTTGTTTAATTAAGAGAATGCTTTTAATGAAGATGTATCACTATGAGCCAATAACTCCTAGAAAGTATGTATGATTATTAGTGCAAATGAATTAAGAGAAAATGTAGTCTAAATTGTTACTATAAAGATCCATTTTATTGACCATGCTTCAATAGATTTTAACTATGCCATATTACCTACAAAAAGAATAATGCATTTAATTAGTTTTTTGGCAGACAGGAATATTATTTCTATAAAACAAGGCTCATTAATGGGATATTAATTCCTCAGCATTTCTAAGCTCTGGATGCCATTACCTAGAAAAGTCACCTGCATGTGCCAGAAGCCCTTAAGTCATCATAATCAAGATGAAACTGTTTCAGTGTTTATGTACTGAATGCTGTTGGCAATTCATATTTTAAATATGTGTATTATTTGTTAGTAGTATCGCAGAGACGAGCTGTAGAATGATGCATCGCCCCTGTCACGTTCACAATAAACTGAAATGTCAACACTACTATCAGGTGCACATACTTTCTGATTGAAATAGTTTAAATGAAAGTTTCATACGCCACTGGGTTGTATCAGGCCGAACGGAAGAAAACCTACTCAGTTTTTCTCTGCAGGCGGAAATAACAAACCCGCCGCTCACTAGCAGAGAAAGAGGAAACCACAGTTTCAGTCTTCCCACGTAAAGAAAGCAACAACCCCAGCAGCTCCAGCAAACACCCTCCCTCTCTTTCTCTCTCTCGTGCTTATAAATACACCATTCTTGCACTTCATAATATGCACAGGTTGACCTGTTGTCAGTTTAAGGCCTAGTCACAGGTCTAGAAACCAAATGTCAGATGAGGCAGGCCAGTAAAGAAACACCAAGTGGTGTCGATCTGGCTAAAAGCAGTCTGGAAATGAGGTGCGTTTGTGGTTTGTCTCTTGCCGGAAACAAGTCTCATTTGATCCCTCCCACCAGAGGCTCACAACAGCAAAACCGAGTTATATTTACGCAGCTCATCGAATCAACATGAACAAATCATCAATGTTTCTTCTTAAATAAGGTAACACCTCTTAGTTGTCTTTATTAGAATCTTGATATGAAAAAAAAACGTGTAACTTTAAAATTTCAAAGAATATGCCAGTGAAAGTCATGTGACTACCAATGAAATATAAAACAATTTGAGTGTGGCGTTTCATGTTTTCTTGTTTGTACTATTGTTATAGTGTTACTGGTATATGAACAGATGTATTTTTGTAATAGGATGTTCCACTATAATATTTAACAGCAAACCAAACCAAACCAAACCAAACGTAGGCTATGTAACCTAACCTTAACTTAAAATCTGTAATATTGATCTAATCCTTTACTGTAAGTTGCTTAAAATTGTAAAGCTCTTGGAAAACACCCATGAATTTGTTTGTTGCGGAAAGTACAGATCATCAACATGAAAACGATGAGCTCACTTCTATCATGGGTATGACCACCATGGTTCCAAGAACTGCTGTTAACAATAATCCACCGCTTTACAGTACAATATCAAAGTCTCTTGTAACGTTTATTACTTACAATAGGCCTCAAATTCTCTTAAGATGGGCTTTGTTGTATTTATGTTTGGGGTCTTGAAGATTGATTTGTGTCTAAAAAGAATAATAATAATTGCAACGCTAGCCTTTTAAATTTACCTTTTAATATGCTCTTTTGACTTAATTTAAGCCTGTTTGAAAGATATTATTGAAATTTAACTCTCTGTTAAATGCCAAAAGGTTATGCCTGTACTTTTCTAAAATGTAATATTATCAAAATAACAATGTTGCTTCTGTTTGGGGTATACATAGCTGGGGCATAAGATACCCCCAGCAAAAGTTTTTTTTTTTTTTTCATTTAGGACGTTTTGTTTGTTTATAATCAATATTTGGCAAAAGTCAACCTTAAAGGGCTCCTAATATCTGTTATACAATAGATTTACATGCATCCAAAGTCAAAAACACTAATAATATCTCTCTTGTTAATCTGTTTTGATTGGTCACCTAGCTAAGTCTGTTGTGATTGGCCTGCTCTCCTCTGATTGGTCAGATGGCCCAGTCTGTTGTGATTGGTCTACTCGGCTCTGTTTGGTCAGATGGCTCAGTCTGTTGTGATTAGCCTACTCTTCTCTGATTGGTCAGATGGGCCAGTCTGTTGTGATTGGTCTACTCAGCTCTGATTGGTCAGATGGCCTAGTCTGTTTTGATTGGCCTACTCTGTTCTGATTGGTCAGCTGGCTCAGTCTGTTGTGATTGACCTTCTCTTCTCTAATTGGTCAGATGGCCTAGTCTGTTTTGATTGGCCTACTCTGTTCTGATTGGTCAGCTGGCTCAGTCTGTTGTGATTGACCTACTCTTCTCTGATTGGTCAGATGGCCCAGTCTGTTGATTGACCTACTCTTCTCTGATTGGTCAGATGGCCCAGTCTGTTTATTGACCTACTCTTCTCTGATTGGTCAGATGGCCCAGTCTGTTGATTGACCTACTCTTCTCTGATTGGTCAGATGGCCCAGTCTGTTTATTGACCTACTCTTCTCTGATTGGTCAGATGGCCCAGTCTGTTTATTGACCTACTCTTCTCTGATTGGTCAGATGGCCCAGTCTGTTGATTGACCTACTCTTCTCTGATTGGTCAGATGGCCAACCAATCAGAATGTAGAAGTGCTCTGCTTGAGAGGATTCCAGAGAACACTGTCCTGTAAACTTTGGTTCTGACCACATTAGTTCCCAAGCAAAATAGAGGAGAGGTTGATCATTACTGTTTGATAGGAAGGCGCAACACTATTCATAGGTAACGCTTGTTTTTCAGCAGGAATACAATTGATTTGCTCAAAACAACACCGATTTGACCAATGGCATTAATGCTGCACTTCAACCAGGACAGTTATTGTAATGTAGGCTGCACACGAATTAATGTTAAAGTTAATTAAAGACCAAGCCTAGCAAACATCTCCTATAAACTGCATGTTGACATTAGACTAGCACTTAGCCATGAACACAAAAGCCACACAACACAAATGGCTTTTAATTGGTTTATTTCGTTAGCAAACATGTAACTATAATTGTTAAGCTCTTTCCATCAATCTGTTATTTAATTTTTTTTTTACTTTCACATTTAAATGATTTCATGAGGTTAACTTATACAGTTATACCCTACTTGTGGTCAGTCAGCACAAATGCTGATCAACATGATTGTTTGCTTTGGCACCTTTAAATAAAGTTTAAAAGACCAAGCATTCGATTTATGTCAGAGCGTAGAAAAAAATCTTTCTACAGCGTCGTTGGCAGGGCGGCCAGATAAGTTCATTACGACCGGTCACCAAGATGTCGTCCGAGAAAACTGCCATGTACGAAGGACCTTGCAGTACACCCTCAGTGGTTCACTGGAATATGGCAGGACTAGAAGAAACTCCAATGGGTAAAACACGGTAAGTAAACAACCCCTTGTGGGTATTCACTGTGACATATTTCTTGGACTCTACATCTAATGCAATCTGATGGTAAGCTTGGCTCATATCCAGTTTGGTGAACTTTTACCCACCCAACAATGTTGCAAACAAATCTTCTATTCAGGGAATGGTGTACTGTTCAACTTTGAAACTCGATTTACTGTTAGCTTGTAGTCACCACATAGTCATACTGTATTATCAGACTTTAACACTGGTACTAGGTGCAGCCCATTCAGAGTGTTTAATAAGTGCTATGATGTTTTCTCTTAACAGGCGTTCTATTTCAACTTCTATGTTTGCTTTCATTGCATAAGGAACTAGTCTGGCTTTGAAGAATCTGGGAACAGCTTCCTTGTCCACATAAATCTTGGCTGGTGGACCTTTCAGTTCACCCAATTCCTCTTTAAACAATTTTGCATGTTGGCTGAGCACTTCAGGCAAGGTTAAATGTTCCACCCCTCGAAGTTTATGTATGGCCTCCCATTCCATGCCCAATTCCTTAATCCATCCTCTGCCTAATAAATTGGGTCCTGTTACAGGTATTACCGCTACCGGTAACTCCTTCACTGTTGTTTTGTGTCTGACTTCCACCTGTGCAGAACGCAGTTAAAGCTTGGCCAGTATAGGTTTTTAACTTCAAAGAACATGGCTTTAATTCTGAAATTTTATGTTTTTCCCATAATTTGGAAAAATTTGACCCAGTCATTACACTCACACCACAGCCTATATCAACTTCAAAAGGTACATCTGACTTATTAACAGGCAATGTGAGCAACCTTTGGAATCTCGGTTTCTTTCAAACTGTGAACTGTAAAAATACCTTCTTCATCAGATGCACTTTTTTCATCTCAACTCACATAATGTGATCTTTGTCCTCCTCTGGCCACTCTCTTGCGTCTTTCTCCCCCTTGAAAGTTTGTTTCTCTGGTGGAACTTTTTGATCCGCATACCTTATGTGTCCTTGTTTCCCACATTTGTGACATATCTCAGAAGCAAATCTGCACTCATTGGCCAAATGTTGCCAACTCCCACATCTGTAACATACTCTACTTTGACTATCTTCTTGCTTTACAGACTTTGTATGCACTCTCACCAAATTGGATGAGCACTGAGCTTGCAAATTCTTCACATCCTTATTGGCCATTTCCATTGCTTGTGCTACTTTTAACGCCTTTTCAAATGCTCTGCTTCTGCCAACAGTCTACATTGAATACGGTCATCATTTATGCCACATACCAGTCTATCCCGAAGCATCCCTGTTCATTTTTCTCCATAATGTTCCTCAATACCGCCACATACTCAAGTATATAGTTTCTCCCTCTTCTCTTTATCTTGAGTTGAATTTAAACCATTGTACAATTTCACTGGGTTTAGGGTTGAAATGCTCCTTCAGTAAATCC
The DNA here is from genome assembly GCA_023029165.1 of Gobiocypris rarus. Taxonomy (NCBI): domain Eukaryota; kingdom Metazoa; phylum Chordata; class Actinopteri; order Cypriniformes; family Gobionidae; genus Gobiocypris; species Gobiocypris rarus. Next base: position 8,824,828 of record CM040928.1, read on the forward strand.
ACTAATTCACCAAAAGTCTTTGTTCTTGGCTTAACTGGGCTTAATAAATTCCTCAGCAGACTGTTTGACTTTCTACATTACTCAACAATATCGCTTTTTGCTTGGCTGCTTCTGTAATTTCATTTGCCTTGAAGAAATGTTGCAAGATTTCACAATACTCTTCCCAAGACTGAGATTGACTATCAAATAGTGTGATTGTTCCTACCATGTTGGCCATCTTTTCCCCCAAAGCTCCAACTTGTACGGATTCAACTTCTTTTCCATCTCAACGTCTTTTCTTTGCTTTCATCCTCGTTGCAAATATGTAATAACTTGCGAGGCAGATCTGTTCAGAATGGTTCTTTACTCAAGGAAAGCAGTAGCCAGCAGTACACTTGATGGCATCACAGGTGGATTCCATAGCTGTGTCTCATTTAAATTTAATTTCGAAAGCTGCATCCTCCGGAGGACGCACCCTGTGAAGGATGCGATATACAGAGTGTCCTCAATCAGAATTAAACAAGACAACCTTCGTAGGACACACAGGTGAAAAGGAAACAGGAAGTATCACGTTGCTATGCCAACACGTTCACAGAGTTGCGCTCTCACACCAGTTATATGAATTCAAATTATTTATAACTTGAAAATGACTATGAAATGTTTGCCACAAATATCTGTTTGAGGTAATACAACTTAAAAAACAAAAACAATCTTGAAACGACTTACATTTAAACACCACATTTTCACTTGCATGAATATGTGCCGGTGCTGAAATTTTTCAAATAATATATAAAAAAATATGACTGTTGTTAATGGTGACACAAAGCAATTGTGGGTTATCTGCAAAAGCAAAGGATACACCTCATGCACCCTCCTAATTCCTGTGAAAAAAGTCAACATTCGGAATGCACATTCGGAGTGGCCTACTTACTTTTCTGCAATGAGACAGCCTTGATGACGCATGCAGCCTTCGAATGCGACCTCTGGAGGACGCAGCCTTCGAAATAAGACACAGCTCATATGCACCCTAACAAGTTCTTCTTTGCTACTTTTAAGTCAAGTCAAACAGCATTAGATTGCCCCCTACAGGTCAATCCAAAACAGCTAGGTCTTGATAGTAGCCTTTAAAACTTGCTACTGTCTACTAGTGGCTGTCTGTATTAATGATAATCAAACGACAAAAGAAAAGCTTAAATAAGGATTGGTCTATTTCATGTATACAGTTATGACTATTTAGAGTTGTTTTATATTTGATTAGTCAATTTCTGTGGTAGGCCACATATTTTTACTTGAATACCTACTGTTAGCCTACTTGAAAAAATACATAGCATTGTTTAAATTTTTATCTTTATTCTATTGTATTTATTTAGGGCTATGCTACTGCTTCTAATGTGTTTATTAATTATTGTTTTATTACTGACTATTGCATCAAATTACCTTATAAAAACACAAATACAATGAGTGAGCAAACTGTTTGGTGAGACAATTGTAATTTCTTAAATTTTTAAGTATAATTCATTTTTTTACCGAGGTATCGACTTTGGTATCGAGTAGCGATTTGGTGGTATCAGTACCGACTAGATTTTTGGTATCGTGACATCCCTACTCTGCTGTGACTGGTCTTCTGCTTATAGAGTGTATCAGAAACTAAACTTCAACCATATCTGAATTTCAGTTCCAGAGGCTTCCTCAGCACTTGATTCACAGTGATACGAACAATGGCATAAATGTTTTTCCCATCAATTTGAGCACGGGTCCTTATCCCTTTTGAAGTGCATGAGAAGTGAAATCGCATCAGCATTTTCATGTCAACAACATGAACCATAGGCTGGCATTATGCAAATGTATTACATAGATATGTAAAAGGAAGTTATTCTGAAATTGCTGACGACTCATTTCAGCAGTTCTGAGTTGATTCTTTCTTTTAGAAGACAATAACTTTATTTATCAAACAGCTATACACACTGCATGAAAGTTTATATTTGAAAAAGCATAAAAGGGCTAGTCTGGATGCCAGCCGAACTTAGCCCCGTCCACAACATTTGAGGTCGGGAAGTTCAGTCTGGACTTGATCCGTTCTGGAGCAACTATGCTCTAATCAGAGCTGTTCAGACCAATCAAATTGTCAGGGCGGGCTTTACCATAATGGACAGATGAGCAGCAGTAACGTAATCATCCACGTCACCAAAGACCACTTGGGTTGAATTCATTCTAAATACATCCTAAATCCTAAATGCATTCACCTTTACTATTTCTCTTAAAAATGATGATTGTGTTGGTAAGTACTCTGTGTATCCTTAAATACTTTTTACAACACCGGCAAAGATCATTTACACTCATCTTCTTCTTCTACTTCTTCCAGTGTGCGTGCAGTTGAGTTCTTTTGACATCCGTCACTTAACATACGTCATTACTCCGTTGCTCTGATTGATTGCAGGTCTATCTAATTGAGTGCAGAGGCATTTTCTTTCCTGGTTTGGTTGAAACACGCCCAATAATCACAGCCCAATGGAGCAGTATCAGACTCAGATTCTGAATCTGAGTATGACGATGACAGGCTATAAAAGGACCGCTTTACCTTAACAATGTTGTTCTTGTAAAAATTGAAAGAGCATCAAAAAGCCCCAAACAGAACATAAGGGTTCTAACATCAAAATAATTCACTTTCTGTTAGAAATAACAATTAGTCTTATTTTAAGTTATAACGTTATATGCACTGTTTTAGAAAGAAGGAATAGTCAATAAACACCTGCATCTGTTGAGAAAAAATATTCTAGTTCTTTTCATCCAATCAGGAGATTTCTTTTGGCAAGACCATGAGTGAAGAGGAAGAGGTGCCCTTGGTGAAGAGCGAAAGGGCCGGCAGTCAGAAGTCCAGCTGTGACTCTGCCTTGCAGGTGCACCTGTACCACAGCCCCTGCTCAAATTCAGAGACCACTTTCAGTGTCTCCACCGGATCCATCACAGCGGAAAGTGTGTGTATGATTGCTGCAAAAGAAAGCGGTGAGACACTAAAATGTTTAAGATGATCAATAATGATGCCTGTTGCTTAAAGGTGCTATTTTTAAGTATATACTCAATTATATGCTATTTTCACTTTTCTTTATCTGCTTCCCATATAACATCTACAAAGCTTTTAAAATGTTGCAGAGTAGTTGCTGATAATCTTTATGTGACCAAGGTCTATCTTTTAGATGATTCAGTATGACTAAAGCATAAATTACACTTTAAGCTATAATCTGCTCATTTTATAATTAAATGCATTTAAAACAGTTGTGCACCATAAATATTACAATAACCTGAATTGAATATTTATATTTTTAGGAATTATTCCTGTGTTCCACAACCTGTTTGCTCTGGCATCAGAAGATCTTTCATTCTGGTATCCACCAACTCATGTATTTAAGAGTGAGGAGAACATCAAAGTTCTCTACAGAGTGAGGTATAAAACTGCTGTAATAATCATATTTTATTTACAAATATCTTACTCTAAGGGCGTTTCTTTATTTAACTAGCATATTCATGCCATTCATTTTTATTTAATTTGCAAATGCCTGTTATGTAAATATTTTATTGTTTTAAAGGTGCCCTAGAATGAAAAATGTAATTAATAATGGCATAGTTGAATAACAAGAGTTCAGTACATGGACGTCAGATACTGTATAGTGATTCTCAAACACCATTGCTTCCTCCTTCATATGTATATATCGTGTGTGAAAAAGACCATGGAAAAATGGGCAAATCTCAACATAACACTGACTGTTACGCAACAGTCGGGATCATTAATATGTACGCACATGTAAGGCCAGACGGAACTGCGCAGCCGAATCATAGGGAGTTCTGCAGGTATTGTGAAGAAACCAGCATCATGCAAGGATAGCGAAAATGGCAGATTATGGAAATAAATGTTATGTTCCAGGCTATAGGGGATGTGAGGACTTTTCATACCCTTCCCACAGAACAAAACTGTCAACAGACATGTTTGATGTTTATCTATAACCAGATACCGCAACAATTTAATTCAAAGTTGTTTGTTTGCTCTGCCAATTTCACCTCGGACAGTTTTTCTAACCTGCCTGGGACAATATCAAGCAGGCTTCGCTCAGCGTCTGATACTTGAGAAGCAGCAATTCAAACTATATTCCTGTAAGCAGTAATTAGTAATTGTATCCACTTATTGACTGTCTAAACATTTTCTGAAATTGAAAGTTTCTTAGTGAGACAACATTAACGACAATATCCCCTGCGTTGTCTAGATCCAACCCCAGATGCTAGTACAGTAACAATAGGAAACTCCAAGTAGCACACATAACAGTATGACAAATGTCAAATGACAAAGGTTAATATTATTTCCTGCCATGTTGTCATATAAATCTACAAAATATAACCGCAGATACATATGGCAATCCCTTTTGTAATTATAATTTAACCTAAATTTCATCAACAACATAACCTCATTGGTACATGTACATAACTCAGGAGCTAATTACGTTAGTTTAGATGCTTATAGCTCACTCGACCCTTCTAGCTAATCACCTTCACCACTTCAGTATATAAAACAATAGTCATTTGACAAGGCATCTAGTCAATTTGTTAAAAAAAACCTTTACTGTACTGTTCAAACAACATATTTACGCGCTACCCAGTTTGCTGTTTAGAGTTCGTGATTTAAAGTGAAGAAGCTATCACTGTAAAATCATACAGTGACGCATTACACTGGTTAAAATGTTTTTACAATGCTAAAAACAAAGTTGTGACTGCTGACGTTATGAGTTAACGTGTAAAGTTAATGCCATATGCTAGTTCACATGTAGGCTGAAGTTATAGTACTGAAGTTACGTTTTTGAAGGTCTTACTGAAAATAAAAACGTACAACTCAAAAGCGTCAATTTCCAATCCCAAAACAATTGGTTGTTCCTCAAAATCTTTATCTACGTCAGAAACGGGCTCAAACATTAGTTTGGATGCATAATCTCTCCATTGTCATGAGGGACAGTATAACAAAGATGTGTTTGCTGTCACAGAAGCTACTGATATTAGCCGCACAGTGAAACAGACAATCAGAGCAGAACTCTACATTAATTTTCATGACCCTTCCAAATAAGGCAAAAACAGACCATTTCATTCTAGGGACAATTTCTAGGGTTGTAAATGGACCTGTAAAACCGGATCTGGACAATTTTTGCCCTTAAATAAGTCACATATCCTCTATGTAGATATCAGAGAACAATTTAAAATATTGTTTCAACTCATTCTAGGGCACCTTTAACCTTCTCGCAGATTTAGTGTTAAAGTATACATTTTTTGTTTTTAAAACAATAAATGAAAGGGTGTAATAATCATTGATAAGAACTAAACTAAAATGTTCACACACCCTTATTCGTGGTGTCATTTCCATCACAAACAAAAATGTACTTGGTTACCAAGAACACAACAGTGTCTGTGAAGAGCATACTTGAAGGGTTAGTTCACCCAAAGAAATTGAATTCTGTCATTAGTTACTCACCTTCATTTCGTTCCAAATTCGTAAGACCTTTTCTTCATCTTTAGAACACAAATTAAAATATTTTTAATGATAACTTTCTGGGATTTATGTTCCTCCATTGTCAGTCCACGCAACTACCACTTTGATACTTCAAAAAGTTAAAAGATCAAATTGAGAGATTAAAATTAATTAAAATGAATTGAACGGTTTAGTCCAAGTTTTCTAAAAGAGATACGATCGCTTTATATGATGAGCAGATTTAATTTAGGCTTTTTTCATTTATAAACATTCATCAATTCACACATCAGTTGTGGTGTAAACAAAAGATCGAACATGTTCGTTTGACGTGCGAGAACCAATGAGGTTCATTCTCATGTTATGCAGCATGTTCGAGCTCCTGCAAGAACCAATGAGGTTCATTCTCATGTGTTACGCAGCATGTTCGAGCTCCTGCAAGAACCAATGAGGTTCATTATCATGTTACGCAGGACATTTGAGCTTCAGCAAGAACCAATGAGGTTCATTATCATGTTACGCAGGACATTTGAGCTTCAGCAGGAACCAATAAGGTTAATTCTCGTGTTACGCAGGACGTTAGAGGTTAAGCAGAACCAATGAGGTTCATATTTATGTGTTATGCCGGACTTTAGAGCTTCCGCAATAACCAATGAGGTTCATTCTCGTGTTACACAGGACGTTTGAGCTCCCGCAAGAACCAATGAGGTTCTTGTGTTACGCAGCACGTTTGAGCTTCAGCAAAAACCAATGAGGTTTGTTCTCACGTGTCAAGCTTCAGTTTGAGTTTGCTGAACAGTGTTTGTAATGTGAATTAAAGCCTAAATTCAATCAGTGTGAAATGTGAATTAATGCGAAATGTGTGATATATGATGCACAATAACAAAATATTTTGTCAAATGATGCAAAAAAAACAAACATTAACTTGACTGAGACCAATTAAAGTTAGTAAGACAAATGAGGTCAGTGTCATTTTGACAGAATACCACAGAATGTCATCAAACACAATATATAATTTGATATGTAATGGAAATAACATTAAAAAATTACAGAATTCTTCTGTGATGCACTGATATGCATTGTTGGCCATTGCTAGCAGTGTTATTATTGTTAACTAAAACTAAAACCAATTATTCAAAATAGCTTAAAACTTTTTAACTTAAAGTGCTGTACTAAAATGAGTAAAACTGACAAAAAAAACAATAAAATAACTAAAACTTAAACTAAAATGAAAATGAAAAGGGATAACATGTAAATCATACTAAACATGCTGATTGCTATCGGACAAATTAAACAATGAGAGTGAAAAGTGTTTTAAGAGATAAACCGTTTCAGTGATTGTAAAGCTTTTCTCTGTATGTTAAAGGTTTTTCTTCTCAAGCTGGTTCGGTCAAGGGTCCAGAGCATCGTACCGCTTTAGCCTCAGCAGAGGACGAATCTGTGCAGTGCTGGACTACTGCGTCATTGATTATGTTTTTGCTCAGGTATATACAGTATAGCACAATAATCTGTCATTGGCTTCTCAAAAGGTAAATTAATGTTATTTTAAAAGCTGTGTGTGAATGTGAAATGTACACCGAGTATTATGTACCTATCCTGAATTTTAAAAGACTGGCATAAAACTGCTGACTAAACTGTTTAAGATCATTTCCCTTCACCTCTGACTGTACTCTCGTCCTGTTTTAGTCCCGCAGTGATTTTGTGTCTGGATGTGGCCGGATTTCTCCTGCTTTGGGTTTGCAGGAATGTTTGGGTATGGCAGTACTAGATCTGTGGCGAATGGCCAAAGAGAGAAACCAGAGCCTTAGTGAGATCTGCAATACAACAAGGTGTGTTACAACATGAGGACGGAGAAAGTCTCATATAAATTGATGGATATAAATTGTCTGTCCATTCAACACACAACTTAAATGTTCAAGCTGCATTAACCACTGCAAAAATCTTATTCCAGCTACAAGTCCTGCCTCCCAGAGACTCACAGACAAGATATACAGCGTATGAGTCGCCTAGCGCGGTATCAGATCCGCAAAACGCTGAATCGATTCCTAAAGAAGCTGGCCAAATGCTCAGCTGGAGAACGCAGCCTGAAGCTCAAGTACCTGATGGAGCTGAGTGTGGTGGAGCCGGCTTATGGTTCAGAGAGCTTCACTCTGCATCACTCCGGATGGTTAGAGCAAAGCGAGCAGCAGAGGGTCAGAGCCATTCAGGTGTCTGGAGAGGGAGGGATTCAGATACAAACCACGGAGAGCCAGGTAAGATAGAAGAGTATCCATGGTGATATTCAGATAGTACATCTTCCCGGTGTGATGTTGTTTTAATACAAAAGTTCTATAAACAAGAGGTTAATTTTGAGTAACTTACATTTTAGACACAGTATTGCCAGTTACTTTGTCTATTTTTGCTCCGAAAATTAACACAGTGGGTGCAGTGAAACACACAGTAGGGCAAATCAGTGGCTGCATCCAAAATCGCATACTCTCTTGAGTAGGTACTTATTTTGAATAACTTACAACTGCTAAAACAAAAACAAAGAAAAAAGTTCTGTATAGTATGAGTGTGTGTATGCAATTAGGACATACCACATTTTCCATGTTGTCATTTATCATGTGACCAACCAGCATCAGTTACGTCACTTCACTGCCATTTACAAATCCTCTCCTGTGGCCTCATGGGATAGTGAAGTATTGTATGTACACGTCAGACATACTTCTTTTGTCACACACTGTTTTTGCCTACTATATAGCCTGCCAGTGTTTGGTTCATTGAGTCACTCATAAGAGCCCGATCTCACGAAAATGCGTATCAATAGTACGAGTGTGCAATCTCGTAGAATGTATACGCCAAAACTCATTTTGGCGTGCATATGGTACGCCTTTTGGCGTGCATATGATACGCACTGTATGGCGTATTATATGTACGAACCCCCCACACCCCCACCCTCACCCTACCCAAAAGCGTGTCATATACACGCCATAAAGTGCGTATCATATGCACGCCAAAAACGGCGTACCATATGCACGCCAAAACTCATTTTGGCGTATACATTCTACGAGACTGCACACTCGTACTATTGATACGCATTGTCATGAGACCGTGTTGCTCATAAACAAAGCCACTTGATTTGTTCATACATGAATCAGTGTTCATATCGGGTCAGTGAACGATTCAATGACACTCATAAAGACAGCCAATTGTTATGTTCCTGTATGTATCAGTAATTATTCCCTCATGAATGCAGTCACTTGTCACCATATTATTTATAAATAATTACATAAATATCAAAAGTATTTAATTGCAAAAAAAAGTTAATTAAATAGAAACGTGAAGCCTAACTAATTGAATATGTGGTCTTGCTTTTTTAAACTAATTGTCACACTTTCAAAATTTACAATACACTAGTCAGTGAAGATTGTTGACTCTTCATAAATCTGTATTAATAAAACTACATACACTGCTGTTTAAAAGTTTGGGGACAGTATTCTCTCTTTTTTATTTTCTTGAAAGAAGTTTTATTTGAATAATTTTATACTTTTATTCAACATGGATGCATTAAATTGACCAAAAATGTCATTACAAACATTTATAATGTTACAAAAGATTCCTATTTAAAATACTTTTTATTAATAAAAACAAATGTATCATGGTTTCTACAAAAATATTAAGCAGCATGACTCTTTTCAACATTGACAATATGAAAAAATGATCATATTAGAATGATTTCTGAAGGATCATGTGACACAAAAGACTGATTCATTTATGATGCTGAAAATTCAGCTTTGCGATCATTAAATAAATGCAGCCTTGGTGAGCATAAGACACTTCTTTTAAAAACATTACAAAAAAATTTAAAAACATTTCAATGGTAATGCATGTACAGTGCATTAGACATGCAGAATAATTTGCTCTCTGTTATTCACTGAGCTCCCTCTGGTACCATTCACAGGAATGGCAGACGTTCTGTGATTTCCCCCAGATCACAGACATCAGTATTAAACGTCTTTGTCAAGAGCAGATGCCCCTGGAAGGAAGGGTGGTCACCCTCACACGCCAGGACGACCAGTGCATGGTAGTGGCATTGCATTCATTTATTACATTTCATTTTTGTAAAGGTATCGTTCACCCAAAACAAATCTTTCATTAATAATTACTCACCCTCATTCAAACCTTGATGCTTTGAAGTTCATAGAGATCGTAAAACGAATCCATATAAATTGAGTCAAACTTTTCTGTAGAGACTCAGTCTCTTTATATGATGAACATATTGAATTTTAGGTTTAATTCACATTTCTGGAGGGACAGAAAGCTCTCAAATCTTTGTTTATGTTCCGGAGATAAGTCTTGCGGGTTTGGAATGACATGAGTGTGAGTAATTAATGACAGAATTTTCATGTTTGGATGATACAGCATTTAACTCTTTAGAAAAAGGAAGTAAACTTTGGCACTGATGGTATCAGTGTCAGTGACTCATCTTCCATTTTGATTAACCAAAGCTTGTTACAAAGCTATTTTTGATGAATTCAATGTTACATAACAGTTCATTTTTAAATTGTGTATTTTGTTTCTCTTTCCACCAATAGGAGGCTGAGTTTCACACTCTAACTGAGGCTCTTTCCTTTGTATCGCTGGTTGATGGATATTTTAGACTGACTACAGATTCGACTCACTATTTCTGCGCAGAGGTGGCTCCGCCAAGCTTACTGGAGGACATACAGAATTACTGCCACGGCCCGATCACGTACTACACAATTTCATATATACCCATGTGGTGAAATTAGAAAGGAAATGACTAAATGATAAGCAGAATTTTGTTGTGTTTTCTAAAGGTCAGAATTTGCAGTGCACAAGCTTAAGAAAGCTGGAGCCAAAAATGGGATGTTCCTATTACGTCACAGTCCCAAGGACTTTGACAAGTACTTCCTCACTGTTTGCATACAGGTACCAGATTTGCTGGACTCACACAAACATTATAAAGCACCAAGCATTGGGTTTTCACAGACAGTAAGTAACTAAAACAGCACATTGGCTCATAACTGCAAGCTTCAAATTAGTTTAATTCTGATTCATGAAGAACTGATCTTGTATATCACGTCTTAACATTGTTGGGGTAACGCTTTACAAATAACAAGCATTACGTAATCAGATTACTTTTTTCATGTAACGAGTAAAGTAACTCATTACTTAATACATTTACACATTAATATTTGAGTAAAGCTTAAGCTAAAAAATCTAACTACTGAATTAAAATCCTCTCTCTTCTCCATAACAAAGTCACTTAAACATACACACTCATGCATATCCAGGAACAGGCAATAAGTACAAAAGAGCGGTAAAGTAGGTTATATAATCCATAATGTGAAGATATATTTTGCATGGCATACGTAACTCTGGGGGTCAGGAAATATTCTAAGTGGTCAGAATATTATAATATTCTAAATGTGTTGTTAAAAGTAAATGAAGGTGTATAAATGCATTACTGTGTTAAACACTTGCAAAAAAGTAAAAAGAAAAAAAGGCCTAGGAAAAAAGCAAGCCTCAGCAAGTGTATCGCAAAAGTTACATAACAGATTACTTTCCATAAAAAGTAACTAAATAACACAATTAGTTACTTTTTAAAGTAACTTTCCCCAACACTGCTCCTTAGTATTCGAATAATGTGAATTTTTGACCCCGGCATGACCTTTTTTTTGTTTTACAGATAGGCTGCATTGTTAATGACTAAACTCCAGTGTTATATTTCTTAACTTCTGGATGTTCCAACAGACTCCTCTGGGGATGGATTACAAGGACTGCCTGATAGAGAAAAATGAGAAGTTCAGCCTGGCTGGGATCCACAACTCATTCTGTTGTCTAAGACAGCTCACAGGCTTCTATCAGCACAGTACGCTTCTCATGTCAGACATCCCCGTCACCCTGGGCAAGTGCTGCCCACCCAGACCAAAAGGTAGAATTTCGGTGCAGTATTTGCTTTTGTGTTTATCTTTTATAAAAAGTAGAAAGCAGGAGATATTTGTAATTGTTTCCTTTTTTTCAAGTAATTTCACCAAGATATTTATATATATCATTATAATATATAATTGAATGTATATATATTTCTTGTCTTCATTGCAGAACTTACCAACATGATTATTGTTCGTAACAGCAGTATGGCTGAGATGCCCAGTTCCCCCATGTTACAGAGACAAAACCCAAGCCATATGCAGTTCCACATGATTAAACACGAGGACCTCACATGGGTACATATTCATAAAGGGTTTACATGTAGTTCCACTAGTTTGAGAGCATAACAATGTATTCTTGTAATTTTTTTAAAGTGCCCTATGCTATTTAAAGATTCATCATTTTGTTTTGGAGGTCTCCTACAATAGGTTTACATGCATCCTAGGTAAAAAAAAAAATCCACTTGAAAACGGTTTGTTTGAATATTCAGTCTAGAGGTCTGCTACCCGACCCGAGCCCGACGTGTCCCTTACCTTTTTATTTTATCATTATAATTGACTAAATCATTTATATCACAAACTGTTTTGCGCATGTGCTATCTACATTACACATTGCATTAAACGTTACATTTGAAAAAGCGTAATATAGGGGCAGTTTAAATGTAGCTTTGTTTTTTTTATTATTTTCAAACTGTAGCGACTGAAAGTGTGCCTTTTAACAGCAATATGTCTAATCTCAGAACGTCTCAAATCAAGCTCCTTCATTTCTATCTTTTAACAGAGGGAAAGCTTAGGCCAAGGTTCCTTCACGCATATCTTTAGAGGAGGAAAGACAGACCAGCGGGACGGAGTGACTCACTCCACGGAGGTCCTTCTGAAGGTCCTGGATGCAAATCATAAAAACTGCTGGGAGGTGTGTATTCATTCCTGGAACATATGCTGAATGGGGTTGTTTGCATTGAAAAGACAATGTCCTATAAAACTCCTACTCAAATATGCACTATGCCTTGGAAAATATTGCATTTCCCATTAATCGACAATTCAACTGTCCCATTCAATACAATTGTTTTTGTGTAGTGTTTATCGTAGTCTTGGAAATAAGCTAAAGAGCTTGTGTGAATACTGATTACACAAGATTCCTAAGCAGTTCAAAAAAGTATGGAATTTGATTTGAGTAATATCCAGGTCTGAACAAGTATGGATAAAAATGGTGTTTCTAGACTATTGCCCAATTCAGTTTTCTAAAATATAAAATTAAGAATTTCAACAACAACAAAAAAAGCACCATACAAGCAGATTGTTTTCATGGCAAAACCTTAGTGATCATTTAGTGATTGACAAACACGACATTACGTATAACATAATTTGTTTTTACCATAAGTGAGTCTCTTTTGGGCTTCACTCAGACTGCACTTTGCTCTTTGGTGATTGTACAAAATCAAACCACATTTACAGTATCAAACTCATATCTTAGCTGAATATTTTATGCAGGTTATGAAGCGTTTTAGATTTCTTCTCAGCATATATAAACACATGTTGTCACTTTGAGAAAACCAAAAATATAATACAGATGACTACATTACACCAAATATAATGCTGAAAATAATGCTGCAAGAAACAATACTGGTCTGAAAATCTACAGAGAGGTTTGGATATTTGAGTCTGGAAAAGTGTGGAATGTAGAAATGATAATTGTGTAGGAACCCTGTCATTTAATGATGGCTTTAATCTTCCTGCTGTTTTCAAGTCTTTTTTTGAGGCGGCCAGTTTGATGAGTCAAATTTCCCACAAGCACCTTCTCCTGGTATATGGCATCAGCGTGCACAAATCCAAAAGTAAGTGTGCATCTTTAAAAGTCACGTAAAAGCACTCTTAGGAGACCCTCTTTTATCAAAGTATAACCTGAAGAGGACAAACCCTATAAAAGCAATTCAAAAAGTCTGTGTAATGACCTCAGCTCTTTAAACCTTCTTGAACTCTGAGTGGGTCTGGAGTGTCGTTGGTGATGCTGGTTGCCTGTCAAAGTACCTGTGAATGTAACCATGTCACTAAAGTGTGTCCTCCCCGACCCCCGCAGACATCATGGTGCAGGAGTTTGTGAAGCACGGCGCACTGGACCTGTACCTGAAGAGGAGCACGTCTGTCTCAGTCAGCTGGAAATTAGACGTGGCCAAACAACTGGCCTGTGCGCTCAACTTCCTGGTGAGAAATATCCATCCATCTATGCATGATCAATTGGCTACTGATGACAAAATACATAACTACAGTATATCAGGACCATATCATTTTAATTTGGTTGATATTTACCAGTCAATACTGAATATAAAAATGTTGACACTTGGCTTATTGGTTTCAGCTAGACATTGAATATTGGTGCAAATGAGAACAAGCCCCTTTATTCATAATAAAACAATATACGCCATTCAGAAATTTGGGCTCAATAAGACTTTCATGTTTTTGAAATACGTTTTTATGTTTACTTAACAACTCTGCATTTATTAAATCCAAAATACAGTAAAACATATATATTGTGAAATATTATTACAATTTAGTTTTTTTCTGTGAAGGCAGTGCTGTATTTTCCAGTCTTCAGTGTCACATGATCCTTCAGAAATCATTCTGATGTGCTGATTTGCTGCTCAAAAATACTTTCTATTCTTTAATAAGTCTTTACTTTCACTTTTGACCAGTTTAATGCATCCTTGCTGAATAAACGTATTAATTTAACATAAACCTAACATATTCAATGGAAGTGTAGAAAGTGTTATTTATGGTATGTATATTCTGGAAAAGATGCAACCAAATATTCAGAATTGACAAGAACCAAATGTAAAAGTTTTGGAATCAAGAAAACTCATATTGATTGACTTTCTGTATTCAGTATTTGAGGGGTGCATCCCAGCCCTTATTTTGGAAGTGGTTAAAGATCATTTTTCTTTTGTCTGTCATATGCAGGAGGAGAAGAATATTGCACATGGGAATATTTGTGCAAAGAATCTGCTGTTGGCCAGAGAGGGCGACCCGTCCTCTGATAACTCGCCCTTCATTAAACTGAGTGACCCTGGGATAAGCATGGCAATGCTGGGAAAAGAGGGTAAATATACTGAACACCTATATGAATATCAAAAACAATTTAATAATAGAGAGAATAATAATAGATTCTTTATTTAGCTCTCATTAAGAATTTTGCACCATGGCCTGAAAATCAGCTTGGGGAGAACATGGAATAAATAATATGCATAATATATGTTTTAATGCATTATATTTCATAAATAATTGTAACTAAAGCTAAAAGGTATTATATTCACAGATTCCATCTGAAATTGGTTATTTGCCATGTGTTTTAATGCATTATTCTTAAGCTGCAGAAATTAATCATTAGTTATTATAATGTATTATAACTGTGGTTACAATTATTTATGAAAAAATATAATGCATTATAATATATTATTTATAATGCATTATACATCAAGGCTTTGTAAAGTGTAACCAATATGTTTTCTATTTATGCAGCTGTGGTGTGCCACCTATTTACTTATTTTTTCTGGTGGATGTGTGTACTTTTTGTCAAAATTTTGCTGATTATTATTATATTACACCATAACATGATTGTATATAAAAGAATGAAATGCACATTTCTGTGAATCTAGTGGTGTTGGACAGAATCCCATGGGTGGCCCCGGAGGTTCTGGATACACTTGAGATTGAACTGGAGTGTGACAAGTGGAGTTTTGGAACAACGCTGTGGGAGATTTTCAATGGTGGAGAAGCTCCATTGCAGGGCCTGGACCTCATACAAGTACAGACACCTCACATTAATATAGAATATGGCTAGGCCATCATAAATGAAATGCAACATCACAGAGATGGAAACTCGAGTCGCACTTAAGTTGCAAAAAAAATGACTTGCGGCTTGCTTTAGACTTGCGAACAACTGACCTGAGACATGACTTGGACTGGTCAGGGACTTGAAGTTTGAGACTTGTGGAAAAAATGCAAGTCTTTTGGTACGGCATTCCCGATTACGTTCTCTATTTACTACCCCACATGGCAGCAAGAAACACCACCTTTAAATATTTATTCATTCACAAATATGTGCATGAGCAGCAGAGGCGAAAAGGCATATCACAAAAGATTTCTAAACAGACCAAGCCCGTGAGCGCGTGACGCATGAAGGCACGCAAATTCATCATCACCTATGAGAAAAACTGCTGTTAAATAAATTAGCAACAAATAGTAACAATATAGCCAAGCCATACCTTACAAAACGTTGTCATTTAATTTGAAAAGCAATCAATTGATCCGAAGGGAAGCTGCGGTGTTGCACAGCAGCAGAGGCTTGCTTGCGGTACATTTTCAAGAAGTAGCCTACACATTTCCATGTCCTTTCATACGCAACTTATGACCCTGTCCAACTCATTTCCATTTCAGATGGAAATTTTCTTCTTTGCGTTGTTTACTGTAACGCTTGTCTATACAGGTTTTGTTGAGGCCGGCACTCACTGGAAGACTACATTATCCAGCATTACTTGAGATCAAGTACGGCAACTCAAATAACACAGGACAAAATACACAGGACTCCCTAACCCCTGCTCCCCCTTGTGTGTGGTTCAAAGTTTGAAAATAATAGTAATGGTTTAAGTTAGCCTGACGTGGTCATACTCAATTCTAGTCAGAATATGAGTCTGATACCGCTCCATTGGAGTATAAGGTCTCTGCAGAACAAGGGTGGGGGCGTTTCTAAATTAGTGGGTGTTTTCAAACTGATGGGTGTTTATAAATCACGCAATGAAAATGATCCCCTTCACCCGACCCCACCCTTAAACCCTACCCACACCCACTGATGAGGTAACACCTATTACTAACCTGCAGAGACATATACTTGCTCCATTGGGCTTTGATTATGGGGCGTGTTTCAACCTAACCAGGAAAGACCTCAATTGGATAGACCTACAACCAATCAGAGCAACGGAGCGACGCATAACGTTAGTTGTCAAATGTCAACAGAACTCAACTGCACTGTTGCCAAGTCCATGTTTTTCCCACGGGTTGAAGCGACCCCAATTATGTGATACATAGACCCAGGGCCAGGAATGCAAATTTTAGCAGGCAACCTTGCCAAAATAACGTATTTTGCCAACCAAATGCTATTTTTTTCCGGAGAACTCACCGGAAAGCTATTGGGATTCTTTTGGGCAATAGTTTTGAGTAGCAATTGCGCGACATTGCAAAAAAACTTGGCAACCCTGTCTGCACGCACGCTGGATTAAGTAACGTTAGAAGAAAAAGATGAGTGTAAACGATCTTTGCCAGTATTGTAATAAAAGAATTTAAGGATACACCGAGTACTTACCAACACGATCATCATTTCTGAGAGAAATAGTGAAGGTGAATGAATATACGAACAAGTTCTCCGTTTAGGATAAGAGCAAATTCAACCCAAGCGCCTTCGATGACGTGGATGATTACGTTACTGTTGATCATCTGTCCATCATCGTCTAAAGCCGGCCCTGATAATTTCATTGGTCCGAACAGTTTCTGTTCGGGCATAATAACTCCTCTATGGATCGAGTCCAGACCGAATTGCCCGAGCAAAAATGTTTGTGGGCGGGGCTAAATTCGGCTGGCATCCAGGCTAGGTTTAAGTAGTATTTTGTGTGCTTTATTATGCCAGTTTTAAGTAAAAGTTATCTATTTTGATAGTTCAATACACTTAATTATAACAACTAGCTGAAAAAAAAAATGCTAAAAATAGAACAAATACTTTACTTGAATTGCACCCTAAAGACTTGAGCCTTGACTTGACTCGGACCACAGGGACTTGTTACAGTAACATCAACTATTCTTTACGATATTACACGTTAATAGATAAAGATCATCACAACCTTTAAAAATGTAAGTGTTACGCAATGTGACTCCACTATTGTACTGTGGCTGAACAGCTGCTGTCCTTCTTTGCATCCAGAAGCAGCAGTTTTATGAGCACTTCTCAAACCTGCCTGCGCTGGAGTGGACTGAGCTGGCCGACCTGATCACTCAGTGTATGCAGTACCAGCCTGAGATCAGACCGTCCTGCCGGAGCATCATCCGACAACTTAACAGCCTCATCACTTCAGGTAACACACAGATCCCCAGCTCCCTTCTCACAGTGACACTGATGTTTGTGATCTGCTCAGTCTTGGCTTTTAAGGCCGGTTAGCACCCCTTGAAGAAGATAACTTTCTTTTTCACATTTAAGTTATTATCCCATTTATGAAGTAAATGTTAGTATACATCTCTAATATAATAAATGTGAATGTAATTAATAATGTGTATATATTTAATACACAATAATTAATAAATAATATAATTGTATCATTAAATAAATGCTTTAAATGTATTATTAATGTCCACTTATTTATTAAATGATATATAGGCCTACATCTCTTATATAATATAAATCTGAAATGTGTAACTAATACAAAAGGAATAAAAGCATTGAATAAAATGTAAAAATTTAATACATAACAATGATTTTATTAGTGTTATTTATTACTGTTTGACATTTAAGAGCATTTTAATACATATATTGAAATATGTAATTAATTTACTTTATTAAATAGATGCATTATTATTATTGTGTAATATTAATTTAATAATATTTATATCCATTCATTTTAATTGAACAATTCATTGTTACTCTGAAATTTTGATTTTTGGCTGAATTACATATCATCCTTTTATATAGATATATAAAATGGCTCCTACATCTGGGATAGATATGTCATAAAAGATATGGGAACATAATGAACAGCTATCATGACAGTTCTAATCAATCATCATTCTGCAGATTATGAGATCCTTCATGCGACTGGCACACTGCCCAAGAGCGATGGCTTCTGGAGAAAACCGAACATGTTCAAAAACCAACAACGGGATGTTTTTGAGGAGAGACACCTGCGATTCATCTCTATTCTGGGGAAGGTACACTGTAAAAAGCATAAACTACTAGAGAAACATTGCATCCATAGAGGGCGCTGTTGTACATTTAATAACACAGCTCAGTAGCCTGTTGAGACAACCCTTAGTGATAATAAAGTGTTTTTAATGTTCATAGTGGACTGTCGCAGCTGGGTACTTTCAATTGATACTTGATTTAAAACATATGGTGGGTTGCATAAACTAGTCTTACAAGTTAGTCATTTAATTTTTTTCCTTCAATATGATGCCATTACTTGAAGTCAGTTACATAAAAAGGTAGATTTGTATAATTTGAATCCAAAAATGAAGTGGCTAATACTGGCTATGTTTGCTATTACATAGGCTACATCACAGTTCACTTTTTTAACTAGTGTAATGATTAGTGGTAAAAAGAAAATGAAGACTGATGGGTTTCTGTGTGCATGTGTGTGTTTAGGGTAATTTTGGCAGTGTCGAACTTTGTCGTTATGATCCGTGGGGTGATAACACTGGAGATCTGGTTGCTGTCAAGGAACTTCAGTCTAACAAACAAGCCACCATGGTAGACTTCCAGAGAGAGATCCAGACCATCAGTTCCCTGCACTGCGACTATATTGTCAAATACAAAGGCATCTGCTACAGTGCAGGTCAGACTACCTTTGAAAATACCAATCCATTTCCAATCTGTAAAGCCTGCCCATTCCAACGTACCTTATTTTTTAACTCTTCACAGGTCGACTCAGCACAAAACTGGTGATGGAATATCTTCCGTATGGCAGTCTGATTGGCTATATGGAGAAACACAGACAGAACGTGTGCACCCGCAAACTGTTGCTCTTTGCCTCGCAAATCTGTAAGGTATAAACAGACTAACAAACACAGGAACAAACCTTTTTTGAATCATACAACTGGTCTGATTATCTTATTTGAATTGGTTTTTGGAGCTTCACACATCTAACCAGCCATGTAACATTCATTTGTAGGGAATGGAGTACTTGCAAAGCATGCGTTACGTTCACCGAGATCTAGCGGCTCGCAATGTCCTAGTCGCCAGCGACACTCTGGTGAAAATCGCTGACTTTGGGCTTACAAAGATCATCCCATTGGATAAAGAGTACTACCGTGTCACGCAGCCAGGAGAAAGCCCTATTTTCTGGTAACAATTACATTAAGCTCTTGGGAGTTCAGGCAGACAACACAATAACTGATTAGGGTAACACTACAATACAGGTGCACTAATATGCATTAATTCTAATGCATATTAGACTAATGTACCAATAATCTTGAATTAATCTTGACTCATATGATTCTTGCACACTGATATTTGTGTACAGCACAATTTACCCATCCTTCAAACACATTCTCTGACATTACATTCACTGTGCAACTGTCCCACAGACTTCAAACCTTTGTGTGGATGTATAACCATTAAGGCACATTACTTAATCATTTTAATGGGCATGTCTCTCAGCAAGTAAAGTCGTATTTTAATAATAATAATAATAATATTAATAATAATAATATCTTTGCAAATCATCAGCTAATGATTGATTGAAAAATACATGGCTTTAACCCATAATGGTATTTAACACTATTTACACTTTGTTCATACTAGATGATTATAGGGAATTAATCCATGATGACACATTTAATAAATAGCAATTCATATATGACATAATCTATTTATCGGATTGACTCTTTATCAGTTTCTGATCATTGTAATCATTAATGAATGCCTTAGTTCTACATGAGTTGACTCATTATCTGGGCATTTTAAGCATGAATTCATGCACATTAGTGTCACCTGTATTGTAAAGTGTCATAGTGTGCATTTAACCCAACAGTGAACATAGAACTGAATGTTAATGTTGTAATGCACAAATACAGTATATATATCTTACAATCAACAAGTACACATAAAGGCTTATTCACACCGCGCTCTCAGATGGCAATAGACACTTCATCATATCGGGTTTAGTCGAATCATTGTGTTACCCCTGTCGGCATCTGCCGGAGCTTGTTTTCACCAACTGAACATGCTGAAACTGATTCAGTATTGACAGATACATTGCCTTTCTGTTTTTAAACTGATTTATGTTTTTTTTTTTTTTCTGGTTATACATGTTGCCTTTCATTCTTTTTTTATGTTTTGTTCTGTGTCCTGTCCTGTTCAGGTATGCACCTGAATCGATTTCAGAACTGAAATTCTCCCACAAGTCAGACGTATGGAGTTTCGGCATTGTTCTACACGAGCTCTTCTCTTACTGTGACATCAGTCGAAACCCCAAACGGGTGAGTCATTTAAACTCCATACAGTAATGGTCCCACTACCGTATGAGTGCAGTCACCTTGAAGCTTGAGGTGACAATCATTCATCCACTACGTAGCCCCTTCAATGGTCCCTTTTTGACGTTTACATTCAAATGCTCACAAAAACACAAATGAAAATGACCTTTTAATATATTAACTTTCTAAACCCCGCTTTATTGTAAAACATTTCATGCAGTTGTGTATCCAGAAGATTGGAAGTTATGTCCAGAGTCCATCCATGGCCATCCATCTTCTTAATCTTCTCAAGGATAACTGGAGGTTACCAGCACCTCCTCAGTGTCCACCAAAGGTAAAAATAAAAACTTTTTGAATGCTTTTGTATGGGTCATGTTAATATATATAAATATAACAATATAGCAAGTAAACATTTTGTCCTCAAAGTTGATGTGTTGAACTTGGAAGCAGGACAAATAGGCAAGTGTAAGGATTTAAGCAAGTTTGTCATGGGCCAAATTGTGATGGCTAGACGACTGGGTCTGCTTGATTGCATGTTTTTAAATAAGCACTGACAAAAACTATACCAGTTGACATCAATGTTATGCCCTCTATATACAGTGGGGCAAAACAGTATTTAGTCAGCCCCCAATTGCGCAAGTTCTCCTACTTAAAAAGTTGAGAGAGGCCTGTAATGTTCAGGTACACTTCAACTATGAGAGACAGAATGAGAAAAAAACATCCAGAAAATCACATTGTCTGATTTTTAAAGAATTTATTTGCAAATTATGGTGGAAAATAAGTATTTGGTCACCTACAAAAAAGCACGATTTCTGGCTCTCACAGACCTGTAACTTCTTCTTTAAGAGGCTCCTCTGTCCTCCACTCTTTACCTGTGTTAATGGCACCTGTTTAAACTCGTTATCAGTATAAAAGACACCTGTCCACAACCTCAATCAGTCAGACTCCAAACTCCACTATGGCCAAGACCAAAGAGCTGTCAAAGGACACCAGAAACAAAATTGTAGACCTGCACCAGGTTAGGAAGACAGTGTGTAAAAAACCTTGTGGAGACTTCCAGAAAACGTTTTTCAATGACTTCTGTCATTGCCAACAAAGGGTTTATAACAAAGTATTGAGTTTAACTTTTATTGACCAAATACTTATTTTCACCATAATTTGCAAATAAATTCTTTAAAAAGCAGACAATGTGATTTTCTGTTTTTTTTTTCTCATCACTTCATAGTTGAAGTGTACCTATGATGAACATTACAGGCCTCTCTCTTCTTTTTAAGTGGGAGAACTTGCACAATAGGTGGCTGACTAAATAAGGCGACTAACCAGGGAGGAATCAGTAACCTAGGAGACAGGAACTAAACTACAGGAAACACGGGAAACATATGCACATGTATGAAAACACAAGACTAAACATGACCCTGACACTAATGTAGTTAATGATAACAAATTAAACCTTATTGTAAAGTGTTACCAATTTTTATTTATTTTTTATACAGGTGCACAGTATTATGATGCAGTGTTGGGAGTTCAACAGTGAGGACAGACCGAGCTTCTCCTCTCTACAGGACCTGATTGAGAATAGCCTGTTAGATGAGAGAGAGGGATGTAAGGGGTAAATCAGAGTTACCCTAAACTGATCACTGTATTTTCAATATGTACATTTGATATATAAATGATATATAATTTTAGGACATATTCTTAGAGTAGCCTTTTAATATTTAGTTACATTTTAAATGTTGACCATAGAAGAGTTACAGTAGATCAGCTTGTATATTAGCAGTTTCCAGTACATTTAAAGAGCTAGCACTACCACTTTCATATTCCTTAGTCATATTCCATAATCCATAATCATATTCCTTCATAAAATGCTTTGAATTTCCTCTCTCATCACAAAGATATAGTCATAGACAGTTAAGGCATCACTTTTTGTTGTTGTGATTTTATTTTGCCATTGTATGTAGTGATGGTCCAAAGCAGTTCTAATTAAGTGCAGTAAAAAGGCAAACCAGTTATTCCTGTATCTTTTAATGGCACTCACATTAAAAGACTGTAATAACCTTATAGCACACGTCAAATGAATACCAGATATTTATTTTCATGTCTTCTAACTCTCCATTGAGGTTAGACCATTCCCTAAAAACAAGCCTTAAAACAAGCCAAAAATTCCTTGATAAACAAGGTATGGAGTTATCAGCTAAAATACAAAATCTTGACCAAAATTGATGCACCTCTTGATGATGTTTTGATTTATTTCCATCAGTTTTTGGTCAAGATCTTGTATTGACAATGCAAGAGTCAAGCACTCTGTGAAGTCTCCTCCAGCACATCCCAAAGACTTTCAATGAATTTAAGGTCTGGGGCCTGTTGCTCAAAGCTGGTTTCAGTTGCTACCCAGGTAAGTTTGAGATTAGTTTGAGCAAACTCTGGTTTTTCGGGCTCAAGAAGGTGGATTGGTTTTTAGCAGTGTTAATCACCATGGTAACTTACACAGCTAACCTGCTCTGGAGCAGCTTTTATTCTGGGTTAGAGATCGCAAACTCAAACTGGACCAATCAGCTGCAAGTAAAACTCACACCACCTGTATCTCTCAAATTAAAGTAGTTTATAGTGAAAAAACTTTAGAGACAAAATTGCTCATCTTTTGGTGCAAATTATTGATTATGGTAAATGGACTGCATTTATATAGCGCTTTTAACAGACCAATGGCCATCCAAAGCGCTTTACATCTTGCCTCACATTCACCCATTCACACTTGGACAGGTGGAACCGGGGATCGAACCACCAACCTTCCGGTTTGTAGACAATCTACATGAACCACTGAGCCACTGCTATAATTATAAATAAGCCAATTATAATTACTTTTAATTCACATAATATATTCATATAATTATATTATATTGACAAGTAGCCAAATATTAATATAAATATAATATAAAAAATGTATTTTAAACAATGTGTATTTATTTGAGCTCTTTGTGAACCTATAATTATTTGGCATATTTCTTTGATTAACATCATGCATTGATAAAGTCAGATATTCTTTCAGCTGCCTTCTTAAATTGACGCTGCAGCATAAGTGTTTATTTCTGCTTTAAACACATTTAATTTCATGATAATTTTCAGAACGATCTCTCAATCTTCAGAAGAGAAGTGTATCGAACGGACTCTGTGATTGGCTGTTTGCCGCATGTGTCACGCTTTCAGGTGCGCGCTGTTAATTGCAAACTCTGGATTGAACCTGAGTTGACAGAGAAAGTTTATATCAAGCTTTGAGAAACAATTGAACTTGATCTAAACCAGGTTGGATTTATCTGGATTTGTCAACTCTAAACCTACTCTGAAACTCAGAGTTTGTTCAGCTAGCTTCATGCAACAGCCCTCTGGACTCAGAGGTGCCAATTCATGTGTGAAAATGATTCTTCATGCTCCCTCCCAACAATTCTTTCACAGTTTGAGCCTGATGAATCTTTACATTGTCATTCTTGAATATGGCTATGCTCTTCCTACATGGCTGTTTAAGAAATGAAAAGGTACAGACTCCATTAATTAGGATTAGAAGAACTGTTCCCAAACATATAATATGTTCAATCCATCATAATCACTGCAATATAGGGTGCTGGTCCGAACACCATTTTTTGAGCTTCGAAGCTTCGGTAATAATCAACACCCGAGGGAGGGGCTGAACATATTCTTCTCTCTAATAAAGGCAGAAATCTCGAGAAGTGCCTCACGCGGGCCGGGCTTATATAGGCTATGCTCCGAGAACGGACACTGCATAGTGACAGAAAACCCACCAGTCGTCGCACTTTAATTCATTCACGGCACAATATGCACAAGCACTGTTGTGACGGTGAGGGAAAATGTTCTCATCGTCACATCCCTAATGGGTAAAAAGACTAATAGCCTACATTTTGATTCTATTATTCTATTTTCCACAATGTCAAACTAACGCAGCTTAACCAAAAATGCAAGCTCAGGCATGCTCTTCTTCCAAATAAGTTTGTGTAGTTGTGTGCTCTAGACAGAGAACTTTCTTGCAGGGAACGCTAAGAAGTAAAATATATTTATTAAGTATAACGAGGTGGATTCCTATTCAACTGTCAGCTTGGCTATAATTGTAATAAAAAAGAGTATTTTATTTCGCACGGTTTTATAGTGTAGGCCTCAACATATTCAAGCATGAATGAGAACCATTTCGATTGGGATGCCGGTGTGCGGAAGGAAAAATTGAAAATTGAATACCAACCCTCTGAACGAATATTCTGGTATACAGCACTGCAATAATGATCCAATCATAGACTCTTAAAGGGGTACTTCAGAGCTGGGAAGATGAATCTGTATTTAAACTCGGTCATTAATGTTGTAGAAATGTGAAATTATTTTTGAATTTGGTGCCTTCTAGACTGAGAAAACACAGCAAATGTATTTTTGTCTCATGGGGATGAAAGACAACAATTCCCAGAATGCACTGCTTCACTGCCCTACTCGGCACGGCTAGTCGGCTACTGGATTACTGGATCACTTGCCTATCACGTTCATTTTCAGACTGTTCCATATAATGCCAGTGAGCTGATTGAGCGTCACGGCACAAACACAGCAGGATCGGATTACATTCATCATATGAACTGAGGTAAGCGTGGGATTCGCGGCTGCGGCTGCATTCACAGCGCGTGATCAGTCTGGCGCATGTTCAGTTCATGTCTTTGGAAGCTTAACTTTTTTGGGAAGTTCATTTGAAAAGTTGAAACACTCACTTTGGTCTCCACCGCTCCGTTTACATGAATCTCTGCAGCCCCGGCGAGCTGAGTGCTGTGAGTGTGATGTTGATAACATGTGGAAATAGCGCCTCCTGCTGGCTGTAGTCTTCAGCCTCTGGCAAAAAACTTTTTTTCCAGAAATAAAATACATAATTCTCTCGTCTCAGGGTCATATGAGGGGGGAAAGTACGATAATTTGAATATACTCCCGGGTTTCTACTGATACAAAGCTTAATGCTAATCGCTGAAGTAACCCTTTAAGCATTTACCTATTGAAATCCAAACAGCAACTTTTTGTTGGCCGGGCAGTGTATATATTACAACTTCAAATAAATGTTTTCTATTTTAATATATTTTAAAATGTATTTGTTTTCCTTTGATGGAAAAGCTGAATTGTTTAGCAGCCAATATAAATGTTGAGCAGCAAAATTGTTGCTTGAGAATCAAATCTGTATAATAGAATGATTTCTGAAGGATCATGTGTCACTGAAGACTGGAGTAATGACGCTGAAAATTCAGCTTTGCCATCACAGGAATTAATTACATTTTTCAACATATTCAAATCGAAATCGAAAACATTTATTTGGTCAAATAAATGCAGCCTTGGTGAGAATTAGAAATGACCTTCAAAAACTGTTATCGCTGCTGCTACTACTCTAACAACGTACACAACAAGCTGCTTCTTCGGCTACCATATGGTTCTCATCACATTATTAGGATGTTCATAGTGTTGTGCGTGTTCGGTGTGTGTACACACACACACACACACACACACACACACACACACACACTATATGTGTATGGTCTTCACTATTTAAAGACTGGACAGGTTCTCATCACTTCAGGAAGCCACACCAAATGATGTCAGCTGGTCTTATGCCTAGCATCACAGAGAGTGCACTTAGAGCATGCAGCATGGACTGATGCCAGGCAACACTTCATACATGCAGTCAGAATGTGTCTGAGAGTCAAGCTACTTGCATCACCAGTTTTGTTCATGTTACACTTGTCCAGCAATTACAATAAATGAGGCTTTAAAGCTCAAATCAGCAAGAAATGCAAAAGCACCTTAAAAGTCTCAAGTCCCAGGCCATCAAAGAGGTAAAGTGCACACACACAGAATCCACAGCAAGTTCAGTGACAGTAGCGACACACAGTGTATGTGGCAGGGCATAAGCCATTACCAACTATTGGCCAACATCACCTGTCTGTCACGGTGATGCCTCCCTCGCAGCTGTGCTGAATGACTTCTACAGAAATTTTCACTTTGTTACATTTGCAGCCATTTGCTAAAATCATTTAAGTTCATTTTTTTCTCATGAATGTACACACAGCACCTCATATTGACAGAAAAACACAGAATTGTTGACATTTTGCAGATTTATTAAAAAAGAAAAACTGAAATATCACATGGTCTTAAGTATTCAGACCCTTTGCTGTGACACTAATATATTTAACTCAGGTGCTGTCCATTTCTTCTGATCATCCTTGAGATGGTTCTATACCTTCATTTGAGTCCAGCTGTGTTTGATTATACTGATTGGACTTGATTATGAAAGTCACACACCTGTCTATATAAGACCTTACAGCTCACAGTGCATGTCAGAGCAAATGAGAATCATGAGGTCAAAGGAACTGCTGAAGAGCTCAGAGACAGAATTGTGGCAAGGCACAGATCTGGCCATGGTTACAAAAAAAGTTCTGCTGCACTTAAGGTTCCTAAGAGCACAGTGGCCTCCATAATCCTTAAATGGAAGACGTTTGGAATTACCAGAACCCTTCCTAGAGCTGGCTATCTGGCCAAACTGAGCTATTGGGGGAGAAGAGCCTTGGTGAGAGAGGTAAAGAAGAACCCAAAGATCACTGTGGGTGAGCTCCAGGGATGCAGTCGGGAGATGGAGAAAGTTGTAGAAAGTCAACCATCACTGCAGCCCTCCACCAGTCGGGGCTTAATGGCAGAGTGGCCCGACGAAAACCTCTCCTCAGTGCAAGACACATGAAAGAATGGAGTTTGCTAAAAAACACCTGAAGGACTCCAAGATGGTGAGAAATAAGATTCTATGGTCTGATGAGACCAAGATATAGATAATAAATAATAATTCTAAGCGGTATGTGTGGAGAAAACCAGGCACTGCTCATCACCTGTCCAATACAGTCCCAACAGTGAAGCAAGGGTTGTGGCAGCATCATGCTGTGGGGGTGTTTATCAGCTGCAGGGACAGGACGACTGGTTGCAATCGAGGAAAAGATGAATGCGGTCAAGTAGAGGGATAACCTGGACGAAAACCTTCCTAGAGTTCTCAAGACCTCAGACTGGGACGAAGGTTCACCTTCCAACAAGACAATGACCCAAAGCACACAACTAAAGATATGTCACATGTTACAACTGACCCAGACTATTGGGTGAATTGTAACATTTCACTCCTTGTGTTTGAAACTAAACCATGCATTTTCTGTTTGTGTTGCAAAGATAATAGCCATCTCATTTAATAGCAGACACTTGTGACTAGTTTGAATCACATTTTGAACACACTGGCTTAAAAGTACTCTAAGATATAGACAGAAGTGTCAAAAATGTTACAACCATCCCCGGTCTCCCCTACTATCTGCAATGGAAAACGGAGCGAAAAGCGAGCCGAGCCGAGTTGAGCTGTACTGGAAATGGAAAAGCGCCATAAGTTTGCAGGGGTGGGACTTAAGTGGACTAAATGATTGGAGAAGTCCAGTATACATCAGCAGAGAGTCTGTCCTTTTCACAGTACACTATAGCTGACATTTTGATTAAAAAGGTTAGTTAATTAATTTATTAAACCTCTATATTTTTGCAAAATCAGCTACTAACAGAAATGTGTGTTTCTTTGTGAGTCACAGAATAAATCAATTTGGTTATTCTAATGTTTCTACAAATAATGAACCAGAGATGGCTACCTTAATAGCATTAGTCATTGTGATGCAGGTAAGCAGCACACCAGGGGGGTATTCCAGAAAGCAAGGTTAATTTACAATCACAGAATCCTTGAACTTGGTTGATTAACCCAAACCTTGCTTGCTCGAGGTGCTGGTTCTAAAAACGAGTTGTTTGATGCTAATTCATTGAATGCAAATCCACGTGTGAGATGACAATACAATCAATAATAAATATATTTTAATTAAATTAACATAAAACCATTACCTTGTTATAGTGCTTTAGAATGATTCATATATAATATTGTATAGTATATAACTGTAACTACTTAAACTAATGTTTAGTAATATTAATATAACTAGGCCTATTAACTATAACACGCATCTGAACCTCTTAAGCAAACTAACCCTGGAACAGAGTGAGTTGCTATGGCTACTTAACATACCCTCAAAGTTGTGGAACAGAAAGTAGAGGTTATCTGCTTAGGCTACCCTTAAATGTATGGTATGTCACATAACCTGCTTTCTACAGGTTGAGACAGCTGTCTATGTAGAATTTAAATTTTTCCTCTTCAAACAGCACCACAGAGGTTCATGTTTATTTCCTCATTAGGAGGAGAGAGTTTGAGCAGGGATGATTGTTAAAGCGTATTTCCACATCAAATGTTAGGCTACTTGTGTTGACATTACCCGAAGAAGCTAATTAATGGTCAGGTAAGAAAAATATGTTTTGATGCAAGAAGTTAAGATGTTTAGATAACTAAACGATTTACTGTGAAAGGTAGGCTAAGGTAGGTAAAAACATAAATATTGTACTTCTAATTGATTTGAATTTTTTTTAATGATTTTAATTTTTGACCGTGGCTTTTAGAAAATTAACCTAATGCGATGACAAGACGTGCTACTGTTATGTACCTTTAGGCTATACTAAAAGCTATATCTGAAGACTCCGGAGGTGCGAACGAGGCTGTGCTGTATGGCGAGTATAGCCAAGGCATGGCTGGAAGGTGTTGTTAGGCACTATGCTTTTATAAAAAGATTACCACACATTACAAATATTAAAGCCAAAAATATAGGCCTATATCAATGCTACTTTCATGAAATAAAAATCACTAAATGAATGCATGAACTAACCATGAACAACACCTCTGTTCAGCATTAGTTAATCTTAACGTTAGTTAATAAAAATACAGCTGTTTTGGTTTGTTAATGTAAGTTCACAGTGCTTTACCTATGTTAACAAGATTTTAATAGTAAATGTTGAAATTAACAATAACAAAGATGCTTTATAAATGCAGTTCATTATCAGTTCATGTTAACTAATGTAGGTAACTAATTAACCTTATTGTAAAGTTTTACCGATTTTTATTGTTGTGGGTTCCCATATTACCCTATTATTAACATTAGTAATGATTATAATTTAGTTTAATTATAGGATTTCTGGTCTGGTTTTAAATCACTGCACCTGAAGAAAAAAAATCATGGTGAAAACAGTAACCATTGTAAATAGCAAGCAGTTCAAAACAATATTATAACTAAATGACTTGACAAAACCACATTACAAAAATAAATCAACATAAATAGTATAATATTATATTAAAATATTAAACATTTTAACATGTTATTTGTATATTTTAATTTTCACAAGTGGGTTATACTGTAGGCTATTACAGAAATTACAACTTTTTAACTTCAAATGTTTTGTTAGCTACGTTTGTGCTTGAAAATGAAATGGCTAACTTATTTATTTAATTGTTATTTTGCCCTTTAGTCTTATTTTAGCAAAAAGTATCTGTATTCTGAAAATGTATTGGTTGCAAGTGTAATTGTTTAGTTTTTTAAATGTGGAAATTACTGCTTTGTGACTGCGGAACGTTTGTGGTCGTTAAATGGATAGTTCTAGGCTACATGGAACTGACATACTGTCAGCCACAAACACCATTGTTTCCTCCTTCATATGTAAATATCTTGCATGCAAAATACCACTGAAAAATTTGCATATACCAGCCCATACATACAGACAGACGGTCGTCTGGGAACACCCCCAGGAACGCCCCATCACGTGATGTGAATTTAGCCCGTGGGGGAAAACATTGCCTTGGCACTAATTGAAATACACGGGTCAATCATGCCGAAGAGTTGCTGTGTCGTTTTCTGTACCGCCAATAAACAAACAAATTATGAATTGAAGTTCTACAATGTGGTGTGAGCCTCCAGGAACTTGTAATTTTTGAGATTACTGTGTGAGTAGATCCCTGTGTGATATAGGGTAATAAACTCGTATTAGGCAGAGGGCCAGATTTGTCTACATCCCTTATGAAAAAGAACTATAGCCTTGTAATCATAAACGATTTCTATAGTAAGCCTAGTGTATAATAGGCTACTTGTGTGATGTTCTGTAATACCTCTATCAGAATCAGAAAGAGCTTTATTGCCAAGTGTACTTGCACACACAAGGATTTTTTCCTTGGTGCTGAAGCTTCCATACAATTACAATACCAAGAAACATAAAAATTCTAATAATAAAAATATGATAGAAATATAGCCTATTCCATAAAAGTAGGCTATGTACCAAAATACGATAATATTCCTAAAGTATTCTTATAGTATTACTATAATATTTTGTCCCAAAATACTACAAGATTATATAGTTGTTTTTCATAAGGGATGTCTCCTTCACATTGGCGTTATCAGCTGAAGGCTCGCTTGATAGGCCAATCACTACGTAATGACACGAGCCGTGAACCTAATGACTTTACACTCAATACAAACTGCAGTCTGTGAATTATGGATAACTGTCAGCACAGTCCCTCGGCAACTTCGTACTACTGATCACCGTTTTACAAAAGGATTAATAGTTTGGAGTGAAGCCTACGTAACCCTACCTGGGGATTCAACCAGATAACAAAATATGTCTGGAAACAATACCTCCGGCCATTTGTTTGGGTCATTGACCCAGTTTTTAATTAAATAAGGGCAATCATAACCTATTGCAGTTAATTTTGCAATGTACCATTGCCGGTCGGCAGGCGTCAATGACTCGCAATACAAAGTTTTTGTTATTAAAATACACACGATGGTCGCGGTGTTCCCCCATATACACCACCCACCCCCGCCGACTCCACCCTCACTACGCCAGACCACGCCCCATTGTGACTTTATAACTACATTGCGACTTTTTATCTCGAAATTCTGACTTAATAACTCACATTTGTGAGAAAAAAAAGTCAGAATTCTGAGATAAAAAGTCGCAATTACTCTTTAAATTGTTTAATTAGTGGCGGAAACGGGCTTCCATACATAATAGGCAATCTGGCTGAAATGTTTTGCTTTTGAAATCATGCTGAGTGCTCATTGTTGCTGTTATCAGTGACAGCGGCTCGTGCACAGATGGGTGCTTCAGTCCCGTTGTGGAGACTCTCTTTTCGCTCCAGCGAAAGCACATTAAAATGCACACAAACATGTCCCTGCCCTTGATATACTGATGAAAAAAAATAAAAACAATGAAGAGCAGATTTGGACCCAAACCTCTGACGTGCTTAAAGTTGCACTATGTAAAAAAAAATGAAATAGAGTACAATTAAAATCTGTAAAATATCCAAAACCCACTAGTCTTTTGTTATATATTTTGTTCAGTTGAATACTTACAATATCCCAAATGTACAATATCCCAACTATTTGTAAGCCGTGAGAAAATTTGCAAAAACGCTTTACTCTTTTATATTGCTCTGTGGTCCAGTTATGATGCTCACGTGCCCACTGTTGGCGCTTTTGCGGTGGACAGGGGTCAACATGGGCACCCTGGCTGGTCTGTGGCTATGCAGCCCCATACACAAACTGTGATGCACTGTGTATGTTGACACCTTTCTATCAGAACCAGCATTAATGTCTTGAGCAATTTGAGCTACAGGAGCTCGTCTGTTTGATCGGACTACATTGGCCAGCCTTCGCTCCCCACGTGCATCAATGAGCCTTGGCCGCCCATGACCCTGTCTCCGGTTCACCACTGTTCCGTCCTTGGACCACTTTTGATAGATACTGGCCACTGTAGACCGGGAAAACCCCACAAGAGCTACAGTTTTGGGGATGCTTTGACATCTAGCCATCACAATTTGGCCCTTGTCAAACTGGTTCAAATCCTTACACTTGCCCATTTAAACTTTGAGGATAAAATGTTTGCTTGCTTTTATATCCCACCCACTAAGATAATCAATGTTATTCACTTCACCCAACTTTTCAC
Source organism: Gobiocypris rarus (assembly GCA_023029165.1). Taxonomy (NCBI): domain Eukaryota; kingdom Metazoa; phylum Chordata; class Actinopteri; order Cypriniformes; family Gobionidae; genus Gobiocypris; species Gobiocypris rarus. The sequence goes on from CM040928.1 coordinate 8,857,366, forward strand.
ATCAGTACAAAAATTTACAAAAGTAGATTTTTAAATGTTATAACATTATTGCTTTTGACAGAGTCCTAACTGTCATTGATCCTCATGTGACCCTTTTAGAAAGGCTGCACAGGGGACGTCAACGTAATACAAGTCAGAGTTAAAATAATTAAACCTGTTTTATCCAATACATAGTTATGAATGAATAAGCTCTGTCCAGATGCCAAAGATGCAGTATCGATCTAACTACACACCCTCCACCTTTGCCTACCCTCCACCCTAGAAAGTGTTAAAGGAAAACTGTGCGCTTTCTGTTTTTTTGTAATGGCATACAATCGTTTAAAGCAAGAGCAAGTACTTTACATTGTATTCGTATTGACATTTTATATTCAGAAACAAAATGTTTGTGAAATCAGATACTAGTAATACTTCCGCTTATATTCTGTATCAAATCAACCAAAGTGTCTCCTCTTCAAAACCCTACTGTGCCGGCATACAGCAAGGCATTTTCAGAAGAGTGAGTGGAGTTTTCAGCTGCCTAAAACGCTTTGGTGAACAAGTAGGATGTGGCGGTTGGTCAGTGTGGTATTTTTCCCACCCCTCATTCACTGTGATTGGACGACAGTGACAGTGATGAGCGCTGCATTCACAGTTGAAAATTTTTCAACTCTCGGTGTCCGAAAAGCCAAGCGCTCAGTGCCCAGCCTTCTCATGCTGGCATTTTAAAAAACGCAGCACTCCTATTGAGGACAATTGAAAAAATTTGCTGGTCTTATGCTGCCTTCACGTGCTTCACAAAATTTCCCAATTCCCACTTCTGAAGTTGTGATTATGAGCTCATCGCATTCAAATTTTTACTTGAGGGGGCGTTCATGTCCAATTTTTTACCTATGAAACTAGTATTTACGATAATTCCGATAACAATTTAAGGCAGCATGAGGAAAAACGCTTTGGTGGACACACATCCCCAATAAGAAAGGTTTGGCCCGATGGTGGAAAAGCGGCTAATACTGAATGTTTGCCCTGTAAACTCCACTGGAAATACTAATTTTGTCTTGTGCTATTATTTAGTGCGCTCTACATTTGTTGTTGTGTTTCAACATTCCTTAATCCATAGGGTTGCGTGCATTCAAAGAGACTGGTATTCTATACCCCTTAGGTCCTTCCTCATTCTGTTGCTGTGAATTTAAAGGCATTTTAATGTGTTTCAAAGATTACCCACCTTTACACAAAAATGAAAATTCTGATGTTGTTTTTCAAATGTGTATGACTACTGCAGAACACAAAAGAAGTTTCTTGGACAGCATCAAATAAATCCGGAAATAAAGGTAGGCTATAGGATTTAAACATGAATATCCTTGTTGAGTGAACTTTGTGTTCATACTGTGAATTGTGTCTCTGTTCTTGATCAGGTGCGAAGATGATAAAGAAATGCATTAAGATAATAGTGTTCATTCTCACGGGTATTGTCTGCCTGTTCATTATGATGAACAAAAATGACACTGAAGACAACGTGACATCGAATAGCAATGACACATATGAGATGCTCCGTCATCAGATCGAGTTGCCCAGATCTAAAACTCTCCAGCCTTTGCCTTCACGCTGTCAGCAGAATATGTCTGCTTATAATGTGAATAGATTTTCTACTCTGCCACATCATATCCAAGATTTCCTGCTTTACCGACACTGTAGGAATTTCCCCATGCTGCTCGACGTGCCTAATAAGTGTGGCGGACCCCTGAACTCTTCAGATGTCTTCCTTCTGCTGGTCATCAAGAGTTCTCCAGAAAACTACGATCGACGAGAAGTCCTGCGGAAAACATGGGCTAAGGAAAGACTGCACAAAGGTGTGTGGATCCGTAGAGTCTTTGTAACTGGAACAACTAAAACTGGCTTCGAGAAGCGCAGGTTGAACAATCTATTGAAGCTGGAGAACAATGAGAACAAGGACATTTTACAGTGGGACTTCAATGATTCATTCTTTAACCTGACACTGAAGCAGATCCTTTTCTTAGAGTGGATGGAAAGATGGTGCCCAAACGCTAGATTTCTCTTAAACGGGGACGATGACATCTTTGCCAATACGTTTAACATGGTTGAGTATCTTCAAGCTCAAGAGGACAATAATGGAAGTAAACATCTATTTACGGGGCACCTCATGCAGAATGTAGGGCCTATTAGGCACTCTTCAAGTAAATACTTTGTCCCGGTGCAGGTTCAGGAGTCTGACAGATATCCTCCGTACTGTGGTGGAGGAGGTTTTCTTCTCTCCGGCTTCACAGCCAGAACTATCTACAACATGTCTCACTCAATAATTGTACTTCCCATTGATGATGTTTACATGGGAATGTGTTTGGAAAAGGCTGGCCTCAAACCTACATCCCACTTTGGTGTAAGGACATTTGGTCTGCATGTCCCAGCAAACAATGTTGACCAATTTCACCCTTGCTATTACAGAGAAATCATATTAGTCCACAGATTTCTGCCGCACATGATTTTTGTGATGTGGCATGAAATACAAAACCCCTATTTGCAATGTGGAAAGACAAATTCCTCTCTTCAGGGAAGCCCATTAAAGGGATAGTTCACCGAAAAATGAAAATGTGATGTTTATCTACCCCAGGGCATCCAAGATGTATGTCTTTCTTGATATAATGGACCCACTTTATATTAGGTGTCCTTAACTACTATGTACTAACATTTTAATTCATAATTTGATACATTGCACTTATTATGTACATACATGTTTTTACATTGTACTTACATGTAAAAAATACCTGCATGTAATTACATCTGTAATTAATTTCTGTAGTTACATTTGTAATTACACAGTTGACACTTCCCTTGCACCTAACCCTACCCTTAAACTTACCCATCCCACCACACCTGTCCCTAACCCTACCCGTATCCCACCTCAATGTCAGCAAAGGTGTTTTGCAACACAATATGAACACAGTGTGTATATTGTACTTTTTTTTATGTAAGTACATAATAGTTAAGGCCACCTAATATAAAGTGGGGCCGATATGATTATATAAATACTGTTCGGTTTCTCGCACAAACCAATCATTTTGTGTCTTAAGACATCAATGTGTCGTCACGAGTCGCAGGGTTTAATATGGATTCGAATGGATTTGTTTTTTTACTCTCACATGCATTATACAACTGGCACACTGCAACGGTTGGAGTCAAAAATCTTAATTTGTGTTCTACTGAAGAAACAAAGACACCTACATCTAGAATGCCCTGGGGGTAAGCAGATAAACATCACATTTGCATTTTTGGGAGAACTATCCCTGTAACGAGGTGCCCCGTATGATTGCACCTAAAATATGCATCATCTTTATTATTTTTTTATTTTATTTTTTATCTATATATACTGTAATAATTTTATTCTTTTTAATTATCTTTACAACTGTATATTTCTATTCTTACTTTAAAAATTCTATTTACAACTGTTTTAATTATCCTGTTTTTATTTTTAATTCTGACACGTTCTATTCTTATTTCTTATCACTGTTTTAATTTCATTTTCTATGTAAAGCACTTTGAATTGCCATTGTGTATGTGCTATATAAATAAACTTGCCTTGCCTTTAACATTTGAACAGGGTGTCTGAAACATAATAGCTTGCTGGAATTTATTAAATGTTTTTAATTAAAGAGGTTCCCAAGAATGTTTTTTTTTTCTTTAAAAAAATGTAACTCAAATATAGTTTAGCAAAATTTGTTTTGAAAATTATGTGGTGCATTGTGTGATTGATATGAAACGGGTTTTTGATTCTTTCTCAGCAATAGTTGTCTTCATGCTTGTTTTTAAATAATCAGAGTGCTTCTCGAGATATAGAGATAGAAATATCTATATCTGCCCTTTTAAATCTAATTTTATCAGTAGAGTAAATTAAATGTAATATAAAATGAAGTAGCATTCTCTTGCACACATTAAATGATTGCTGCAAAACCAAATGAATGTTTTACTCTGAGAGTTAAAAAGTACAGGGCTGTACAAAATACAAAAATATATATACAAAAAAAAAGTTCTTGATGGCTAATTATGAGCTGTAGGATGTTTCAGCTTACTCTGAGTATTTATGTTTACAGTACTGTTTATTGTTTTGCTTTACTCATTTTGAGGAGAAAATACTGTTACTACTGATTGTATTAGTTATAGCAAATACCAGCTTCAAAGATCAAATAGTTATAACTTGCTGCATCATTTACATTTACTCATGGTGTCATGATGTGGCTGTATTCTCCTTGTTTGCATTGTTGAGATCCACTGAAGTAGGACTCACTCACTCAATGAATCGTTCAGAGCCCTTCTCGTGTTTAACCTTACATAGACTCCAGCAGCACCTCACCTTTGTCATATGCAGTTGTGCTGTTATTTATAAAATAGCTTGTATTTTTCATATTGCTTTATTATTTTTACTTACATATTTTTCTTGACTTAATTATACTTGAGCCAAACTTACTGGAGTCAACCTGCATAAAGGTATCTTTATTAATGAAGACTGGATACATTACACAACACTGAAAAACCATCAAAGATTGTAAAATATGGCGATTTTTGTTAGGATGTGTTGCAGATTCCCAATATTTCAAACTTTTGAAAATATTTGGTTTCTTATTTATCCCTCGTGCTATCTGTGATTTAGCCTATGGTACATTTTTCTGTTCATTTCAGTTCTGAATGTTTTTGTTTAGAAATGTTCATTTAGAAAGTCAAGTCAAGCATTCAACTATAAACATAATGAATTCCTCTCCCCAGTTTAATTTACAGGGGGAAAGGCTTTGTCCCCAGTGAACTTTAATTTAGCCCATAATATACATCAATGGCAGAAAGCGGGTTTATTGTTTCATAGTGTGCTATACTTATTTTAAACTATAAAATAAGAAAATATAATTTTTTGTCCATCAAACAACTCGGGTGAGTTGGATTAGTCAACAAACACAGTACGCCATGTTGTCTTCTCCTGTTAATGTCACTTGCACTGCCTGTTACATGTTCAGCATTACCTTCTCTGTCTGCGAAGAGGGCTTCATATGTGATAAATGCAGGGTCTGATGGAGAAGATTTCAGAATTAAATTTTTATGGAGAATACTGAGAATGTAAGAGCTTTAGATGCTGCTTTGGATGGAACTAGCTTACTGAACTCTGCACATTGTTCGGTTCCGGCTGTAGAGCCCGTGCAGCAGGGCAACTGGGGGACGAAAACGGCATAGTCACGGATCAAACAACCACTCTTCCGTTCTGATTAGAACATTAAACAGGTTCTCCCCACTCAGTGACACACCCACTGAAAATTTAAAACATGGTGGTTGATGCTAATTGTAAATTCTCTAAGATTATTATTCATGTCAGCACTAATGATGTTCGACTTCGCCAGATGGAGAACACCAAAATTAACATTAAAGAGGTGTGTGAACTGGCAAGTACGATGACAGCTAAAGTTTTTTGCTCTGGCCTCCTCCCTGTTAGGCAGAGTGATAAGATACTTAGCAGACTATTATCACTCAATGGCTGGTTGTATAAGTGGTGTCTGCAGAGTAACATAGGGTTCATAGACAGTTGGAAAAGCTTTTTGGGCAGACCTGAACTGTTAAATGCACTTATTATGCCCCTTTTTACAATATGTAATATAAGTCTCATGTGTCCCCAGAGTGTGTCTATGAAGTTTCAGATCAAATTTTTTTTTTTTTTTTTTTAATGGCAATTTTGGTGTTTGAGAAAAATTTGCTGTTTTTTGTGTGTCTCCTTTGATGCAAATGAGCTGCTGCACCCTGCCCCAGAAGGCAGAGCCTTCAAAGCTTGTGAACAGGCAAATTAAGGCTGAAACATGATACATCTGTTTGTTTTGATGACACATCTATGGTAACGCTTTAGATTATAGCCCGGAAAGTACTGCATAATTAAAGTGAATTTACAGCATAACTTTCAGTAATTATAGTGTAGCTATAAAGTACGTACGTGTAGGTATAGGGGAACCATATGTTGGGGGAATAAAGTGGTAACTATCAGGAAAATGAACAAATTATTTATACTGTAAGTATTTTTTAATTAAGGGTAATTATCTGTGAAGTAACAGGGTAAGTACGAATCTGCGGGCCATAAATCAAAGTCTGTTCTTGTTCCCCTCTTGTTTCATGTAGTTACAGGGTGAATATGAATCTGCGGGCTGTAAATTAAAGTGGCTCTTATTCCCCTCTTGTTTCGTGTAGTTACAGGGTAAGTACAATAAAAACAAATATACAATCTGATATCACTCGGAAACCTTTTTTTTTAATCAAAAAAGTTTTTTAAAACAGATTTACAACACATTAATTTCTCTTGCTTGGCTTCACCCTCCTCTTGTTCCTCTTTTTTTTCGTCCTTGCCACAGATGAATCTTAAGGTATCCCACATGTCTCTAGTATTCTGTATTCTGTAGGGTAACTGTACACAGAAAAAACTGTGTGCTCCGAAATGTCCTCCTCTCCATTTACTCGTTGTTTACCCTCATCCCATCCGAGATGTATACGACTTTATTCTAAATAAATAAGTCGTATACTTAAATAAATAAATAATCTCGGCTAATGAAAACTCATTTGGGTTTCTAAGAGTTAAGGCATCAAACAGCACATACAACAATAACTACAGTAGGCCTAATCCATACGATCCCAATGGATGAATCAACGTCTTCTGAAGTTAAACGATAAGTGTGTGTAAGAAAAAAAACAATATTTTACCATTTTTAAACTGCAGACTATCGCTTCCGACCAGCGGTCATCTGCGTGTGCATGGCATGCCAGGGTTAAGTTCACTCTTGACGTAACTTGAAGTGTGACGTGCGCGCGGCGAAAAACTCTGGTCAGGGCTGATGTCGTTTTTTTTTTTTTTTCGCACAACAATATACAAACAATAACATAATATATGATAATAGCAATTAGAAACAAACAAGACTAGAAGACAAGACAGAGACGCCAGTTCTCGCGTGTGTTTCAGATGAAGCGTCTCATGCACGCGCTGGTAACAGCTGATCGGATACAAAAAGATTACTGAATTATGACAGCATTTCTTAGTGTACTACTTTTTCTTTTAATAAATAATAATAAAAAAAATTCAAAAGATATGGGGTTCCTCTTAAGATCCATCAATGGAAATAACGAAAAATAAGAAGAGGAACAAGAAAAGAAAGAGAAAGGGACGAAACAAGTTGATATCTGAGTGATATCAGATTGTATTTGTGTTTTTATTGTACTTACCCTGTAACTACATGAAACAATAGGAGAACAAGAACAGACTAACTCACAGGCCGCAGATTCATACTTACCCTCTGAGTGATATCAGATTGTATTTGTGTTTTTATTGTACTTACCCTGTAACTACATGAAACAATAGGAGAACAAGAACAGACTAACTCACAGGCCGCAGATTCATACTTACCCTGTACACGAAACAAGATGGGAACAATGCAATACTACATGAAACAAAACGGATAATTACCCCTTAATTAAAAAATACTTACAGTTTGATAGATTTTGTGTTGATCTCAGTATAGAGTAAAAAATGGACATGTATTTTTTGTTCTCTGTGAGGCTGCAGTCCATGCAGTCCAACATATGGTTTTCATTATGGAAGCACTCCCACCTAAACAGGTTCTGCTGGGATTGGATGGAGAAAAGGTCCCTGGTTTTTCTGTTAAACGTATGAAGAAGTCTTGCAGGGCATCTAAGTCAAATGGATAGCTGACCAGATGGCAACCATATTAGCCTTGTTATTGTATAGATCTCGCATTCCTTTACCATGAGCTAGATGATGTATTCTCTCTTTTTGACTGGTTAACTTTTCTACCCCCCTTTTTCATCCTATGTATATATTCTGCATCCCTGGTCTTAATAAAATGAGATTCTTTGAGATACTCTCCCTCAGCGCTGAGACTTGTTTATTCAACTGCCAATTCAGGATTGGGATGAGGCATTATATAAAGGACTAAGAACCTGTCACAGTATTAATTTGTTACTTTTCCTGATAGTTACTCCTTTATTTTCCAAATATTACATATTGTTCCCATATACCTACAAGTACTTAGTTACACTATAATTACAGAAAGTTATGCTGTAAATTCGCTTTAATTATGCAGTAATTTCCGGGCCGTAATCAGACACGTTCATGTAACATTGCTGTTCTTCATCATCATGAAATATTATCACCTGCATGCGTTTTAAAGCCTTATCACCCAGAAGCTGGAGAGTCTGTGAGTAAGGTAACTAGACTAGTTCTCTTTCATGTGTTATTGCGAATAACCTGTCAAATGCACACAAGGTTATGTCAGAAACACACAGAGTTCACATGAAAACAGTTGGTTATGTCTGCAGTTATGCATCAAGTACAGAAATCCTGTGAATATTAGATCTGTGTAACGTTACTAAAGTGAAAGCAGTGTAATATACAGTAACGTTTCCTACTGCAATCTGCTGTTAATATGAATCAAACAACACAAGATAAACAGAAAATCACTTACTGCTCTTGATCAATGAACTTTAGTAGCTTTATTAAGAACACATTTATTACTTGAATGATGCTGGTGAATGCTCTGGCGAGGAGATAAACATGGTACTGTGTACTGTTCACTGAGGGCTGGGTCTATGCTAATAGTCAAGTCAAGTCAACTTTATTTATATAGCGCTTTTAACAATGCAGATTGTTTCAAAGCAGCTTCACAGTGTTAAACAGAAAAATAATGCAACGGAATATATTTTGATTATCATACAGTAACAATGTGGGCTTTAGATCAGTAATTAGATCAGTAATTTGGTCTATATGGTTAATTTAGTTTAATAATTAGATTTATTTTGAAATTTATTTGAAAAATTGTTTTTCCCCAACTGAGCAAGCCAAGCCAGAGGCGACGGTGGCAAGGAAACCAAAACCCCATCAGGAGGCCTAATGGAGAAAAATAAACCTTGGGAGAAACCAGGCTCAGTCGGGGTGCCAGTTCTCCTCTGGCCAATTAACAAACAGCGTATTATTATTATTATGGCAATTTTAAAGGTCAGAGGTCATAATAGATCTGAATATTCGAAAGATCTGAGGCAACACGCCGGAGACGGGTTTATTGAGGATGATGTATCGATTAAATAATTATTAAAAATAAATAATTTGAAATATTGGAGTCATTACGCCGGAGACAGGTTTTTATTGAGGATGCCGTATTGATTAAACAATTACTAAAGTGTAATATTCGAAGATCGGCAACACGCTGGAGACGGGTTGTTTTGAGGATGACATATCGATTTAAAGAATTATTAACTAGGACTATTCAAACAATCGGAGTCAGGTTTATTGAGGATGCCGTGTCGATGAGGCAGCTTAAGGGGGAGTCACGGTCTCTGCAGACACTTCAGGGTCATGTGTTGGTCACATCTGGGTGCAGGTCCACCATCTGATCTGGATACAGCCTGGATCCGGCTGACTGCAGTAGACCTCGGAGATACTAAAACAGAGATACTAACATTAGCGTAGATGCCATTCTTCTGATGATGTAACGAGTACATCAGGTGTTATGGGAAGTGTTCCCGGTCCCGGCTGACCTAGATAATGCAGCCTAATAATCATTTAATTGAAAAAGTGTTTTATGTGTATGCCATAGAAAAGAGATGTGTTTTTAGTCTAGATTTAAACTGACAGAGTGTGTCTGCTTCCCGAACAATGCTAGGAAGACTGTTTCAGAGTTTAGGTGCTAAATAGGAAAAGGATCGACCACCTGCAGTTGATTTTGATATTCTAGGTGTTATCAGCTGGTCAGAGTTTAGAGACTGCAGTAGACGTGATGGAGTATAATGTGTTAAGAGCTCACTCAAATACTGGGGAGCTAAACCATTTAGTGCTTTGTAAGTAATAAGCAAGATTTTAAAATGTATGCAATGTTTAATAGGGAGCCAATGCAGTGTTGACAGAACCGGGCTAATGTGTTCATACTTCCTGGTTCTAGTAAGAACTCGAGCTGCTGCGTTTTGGACCAGCTGGAGTTTGTTTATTAAGCGAGCAGGGCAACCACCCAGTAGAGCATTACAATAATCTAGCCTTGAGCTCATGAACGCATGTATTAACTGTTCAGCATTTTTCATTGAGAGCATGTGCCGTAATTTAGATATATTTTTAAGATGGTAGAATGCAGTTTTACAGATGCTAGAAACATGGCTTTCAAACGAAAGATTGGTATCAAAGAGCACACCCAGGTTCCTAACTGTGGACTTGACAGAGCAGCCATCGAGGGTTAGACAGTATTCTAGGTTACTACTTGTGGAGCTTTTTTGTCCAATGATTAGAAATTCTGATTTTTCTGAATTAAGTTGCAGGAAATTACTGATCATCCAATTTTTTATATCATCTATACATTCCGTTAATCTTGTGAATTGGTTAGTTTCTTCAGGGTGTGAAGAAATATGGAGCTGAGTATCATCAGCATAACAATGAAATCTAACGCCATGCTTCCTAATAATATCTCCCAGTGGTAGTATGTACAGGGTGAAGAGCAATGGCCCTAGCACTGAGCCCTGCGGTACTCCATACTGAACTTGTGATCGGTGTGACATCTCTTCATTTACTGCTACAAATTGTACTATGAGACGGTCTAAATCCTGACTGAAAATCCTCACAGATACCATTTCTTTCTAAAAAGGAACATAATTGTGAAGACACTGCCTTTTCAAGTATTTTTGAAAGAAAGGGTAGCTTTGAGATTGGCCTGTAATTGACTAATTCTGTAGGATCAAGTTGCGGTTTTTTAATAAGTGGTTTAATAATAGCCAACTTAAAAGTTTTCGGTACATATCCTACTGACAAAGATGAATTAATGATATTAAGAAGAGGATCCATGACCTCTGGTAGCATCTCTTTTAATAGCCTAGTGGGTATAGGATCGGGCATACATGTTGTTGATTTAGATGAATTAAAGAGTTTAGCCAATTCTTCCTCTCCTATAGCAGTGAATGAGTGTAATTTTTCCTCAGTGACACTACGATGCTCTTTCTGATGTGATACTGTAGTAGACAGCTGCATGGTTATAATTTTCTTCCTAATATTGTCAATCTTACACGTAGAGAGTTCATAAAGTCATTACTTCTGTGCTGTTTACAAACATCAGAAGTTGAAGCTTTATTCTAGGTTAATTTAGCCACTGTATCGAATAAATACCTAGGTTTGTGTTTGTTTTCTTCTAAGAGAGTCGAGAAATAAGCAGATCTAGCAGTTTTTATGGCCTTTCTGTATGCGATCATACGTTCTTTCCATGAATTATGAAAGACCTCTAGTTTTGTTTTCTTCCGGCTGCGCTCCATTTTTCTGGCTGCTGTTTTAAGGGCCCGGGTGTGCTCGTTGTATCACGGCATGGGACAATTTTCTTTCATCTTCTTTAAGCGCAGGGGAGCGATTGTGTCTAAAGTACTGGAAAAGAGAGAGTCAATAGTTTCTGTTGCAACATTGAGTTCCTCTAAGCTATCTGGAATGCTGAGGAGATGATACTGATGAGGAAGATTATTTAAAAAGCAATCTTTAGTCGCAGCGGTGATAGTCATGCCATTTTTGAAACGGGTGGACGGCTTTGTAGATTTAGCTAAATTAAGGATACATGATACTAGGTAATGATCTGAGATGTCGTCGCTCTGCTGCAGAATTTCAACGGTATCAACATTTATTCCATGTGACAATATTAGGTCTAAAGTATGATTATGGCGATGAGTAGGTCCTGACACGTGTTGCCTAACTCCAATAGAGTTTAGAATGTCTTTAAAGCTACACTGTGTGATATTTTCCCCCATCTAGTGGTGAAAAGATATATGACCATCCAGCGAATATTAGTTTCTGTTCCTCTCAATTCCGATTTCGTTTTAACTCCTACGGTGGCTGATTTAGTCCAAGATTAATATGGCTTCCAGTTTGATCAAGTGATGAGGTTACTTTAGAAAACTATTATAATTTGCAGTTATTTAATTTGTCAGTTAACATGTAGGTTATGACATCTATGTAAAATGAATAATAGTTTTACCTTTTCGTTATTTTTTACCATTTCATTGCTAACATCAGCAATCAGGTTCCCAGACGAATGCAAGCTAATCTTAGTAAAGTAACTTTTATCGGTGCTATCGTTATTCTGTATATTGTACGACATCACTAGCGTAAGGCAAAGTTTACATTGTAGGCTATATCAGTCTCAAGCAATCCCCCTCTTCACATTCGACACAGTGCCATCGAGTGTTAAAAGGCGAAGCTTGAATTTACGGGTATGTCCCTCTTTGGCTAATGTACTTTCAAGATGGAGGGGCAACATGGCGACGCGCATTCGAACCCCTCACCCGTATGTATTTTCAATGGCATATACACTTACGAGAATACTTTATTACTTGAAAGAAGTAAATATACATTAATGAGCACATATATTTTTGAAAGAACTAAGTGTTTTTAGCTAAGAAAAAACTAAAAAAGTTACACAGTGTAGCTTTAAATGCCAATCCCAATGTGTCTTTTTGTTGTGTACATGGATATTAAAATCACCAACAATTAGTAATTTATCTACGGCCAGAACTAACTCTGATAGAAAATCAGCAAATTATTTGATAAAGTCTGTATTGTGCCCTGGTGGCCTATATACAGTAGCTAACACAAATGTTACACGGGATTTATCATTTGCACTACATAACGTTACATAAAGCACCAAAACTTCAAAGGAATTATATTTGAAACTAGACTTCTGAGTAATACTAAAGATATTATTATAAATTACAGCAACCCCTCCCCCTTTACCTTTCAGACGCGGCTCGTGTTTATAACAATAATCTTGTGGGGTGGACTCATTTAAAGTAATGTAGTCGTCAGGTTTTAGCCAGGTTTCTGTCAAACACAGCACATCTAGATTATTATCTGTAATGATATCATTAACAATGAGCGCTTTTGGGGAAAGGGATCGAAGATTCAGCAACCCAAGCTTTATCATTTGATTATCCGTATTATATATATTGTTTACTTGTTGGACATCAATTAAATTATTACCATTGAATGGTTTTGATGTTTTTTTTGTAATTACTAATTCGCGGAACAGACACAGTCTCTATGTGATAATATCTAGGTAAAAGTGTGTCTATGTATTGGGATTTACCTGACTTCTGTAACGGGAGGCAGCTAGCAGGCGGTCGGGTAAGCCAGTCCGTCTGCTTCCTGACCTGGGCCCTAGTTAGTCAAGGTTTAGCTCTAAGACTATGTGCCAAATTACTAGAGAGAAGATCGGCACCACTCCAAGAAGGATGGATTCCGTCGTGTTTTAACAGGCCAGGTCTGCCCCAAAAGCTTTTCCAATTGTCTATGAACCCTATGTTATTTTGTTATGTTATTGGGGCAGTGTCCATCAACACTCGCGGGCAGGGCCTGTGCAGTGTTACATCACTTTGCCAGGAATCTGCAAACGGCTTGTTCTGAGACACTGCTTATGATTTATGGGGATTAAAAAAAAAAGGGAGTGGGTGGATTTTTACCATTATAGAGTGGTTGTGTACACATACAACCCACAATTATGTTCAAACACCGTGTGCTAGCTGTCTCATGTCACAGAAGTTATATCAGGTCAAAGTGTAGTTTCTCTAGTAAAGAATGGTGTAACAACCTCCTGCTAATTTCAAAGCACCATGCTAAAACAGCTAGCCAAACAATGGGTGACAGTGACGGGGTAGGTTTAAACACAAAACTATCCACTTACATACAACTAAGAACATTTTTGTGATTTTAATCATTCTACAGAATGCCTATGTTTATGCCATTCATTTAAAATAAAACTGTTGTAGTGGCATATCACTTGGAGTACCCTTAGTTTTTGTGTATTTTGTCTACCTGTTACAAATTACCTCAGGATGTGTTACAACCTATACCCCAGTAGTGGGGTAGGTTTGTAACAAAGGAACAATTTGTATTTGTCATCATCTCACAAAGTCTGTGATATTTAAAGAAATTTAAATGTTACCATTTGTAGAAGACAAATGTGGATACTTTGCCTAAAAGTTTCAGACGTGTAGCTAAAACAAGGGGTAGATTTAGTGTTACAACCATACCCGGTCTCCCCTATCACATAGAGACTGTGTCTGTTCCCCAAAGTAGTAAATACAAAAAACTCTCGAACACATTTAAAGGTGTCATGAACTGGCTTTTTAAAAAATGTTATACTGTTGTCTGAGGTCAACTAAGGACGTTCGGTTGGTTTTTACATTAAAAAACATCATAATGATGAATAAGTAATAGGCTATTTTCTACACTGGTTTTGAGGCTTTCTCCTGAACGATGGGTTTTGATGGGCGTGCCGCACTGGAGACTTGGAAGTAAACGCCCATGGCTGGGATTGGATAAGATTTGCATATTTAATGAGCTTAAACTCTCCTGTCAGTTCAGTTCACAGTAGGGTGGGATCCTTTGAAAGCGGCAACCGGAATGATTTGATCACAGGGCTCGTAAACGTCTTTATCAAACAAACACAATTATTTATTTATCATCCACCGGAGATTGATTGGAATATTATTTCTGTATTACATGGCCCGCCTGATCGGTCGATTAAGCACGAACCGCACGCGAACACACACACACACACACACACACACGCGCGCGCGCGCGCGCCCCCAGATCAAGAAAGGAATATTTCACTATTTGAGATTCATCGGCCTGCTGATGGGCTTACGTTTTGGTAGCCGTCTGGAAAACACATAGCCCCTGGACTACTATTACATATAAAAAAGATGTTTTACTCACGTAAGTTTGTTGCACCATTCCTGTCGAATCCAATATAGAAGGCACAACACTGTGTCTGCAAATCCAGCACCTGAGACTTGTTTACAAACGATTCCGCAGTAAAATGAAGCGAACACACGTACATGTCTTCCCCACGTGAGCTGGAACTTCATTAAAAAATAAATGAAGTATCACACATTCCTAATATTAGTATCCGAAGGAAGCTTATGCAGCGACTGAGTTATTCCACAATATCTTGCTGTCTTCTTCGACTTGTTTATTGCTGCTAGCTGGATGAGTCGGATGAGTCGGTGGGCGGGGCTACTGAATTACACATGGGGTGCGTCCGAAATCGCGTACTATGTGAGTATGTACTACATTTGAATTAGAACGTACTTCACGACCGTTAAAAAAGTACGTTCTATATAGTATGAATACGGGTAGTATGAATGAATTCCGGACGTACTACATGCGTCATGATGGAATTGTCACGTGTCATAACAGCGAATGTCACGTGACAGACGCTGTCATAACAGCGCAAAAATTTAAAGAGCCCATTCCACTGACTGCACCAACTTCGAGCGATGTTTTTAGTTCTGCTTTCCGCTTTCATCGGCGTTTTAACGTCGTTGGAGATCACAATCCAGAGGAGGCGTCGGTCAGCTACTCGCAGATCACGCCTACGTCGAGAGCTTTTGAGGAATTTCTCAAATAACGTAAGTATTATAATTTATTTAGCTATTGAATTTTACCTCAGAAAAAAAAAACAAAAAAAAACACAAACATGTGAACAATGACAATGTTGATTGTTGGCAAGGAAAACGTGTTTTATTTGCTTGTGATATCATCGATGATTAAACATGAATGAATCAATAGAGATAAATATGTGTGCGTGTCTCTATTGATTCATTAAGCCTGTCAGATACAATACACGTGTACATATGAAGACTTAAGATGTAAAAGCCTCTAAATGCCGTCTGAAATGTTCTTCTAAAATGAAGATTTTATCAAGCACGTATGTTTAGGTTCAGTAACGTTAATTTAATTTGAATGGCAATAGATCCTTTTCATTGCCATTACATGATATGGACATGATATCTTCAGGTAAAGTGAGTCCTCATAACTCTTTTATTATATACCAGTTTTTTTATTTAGAGGACGAAGTTAGAAATTTATACTTGTCATTACAGTGAAATAACTGAACGGAAATATACAAGCTGGATAAAAATGATAATTCTAGAAAATTTCAGATGGCACTTCAGAAAACATCTAAAGTCTTCATTTTCTATATATATATATATATATATATATATATATATATATATATATATATATATATATATATATATATATATATATAAATAAAATACAAAAATATACAGATACACATTTATACATAAGAAATTTTATCATATACATATAAATATTATAAATTATATTTATAAATAAGCCAACACAGGAAACACGTGTCTTCAAGTGTATTAAAACTGTATTCTAAAATAAAACTATATACACGTTTACAGATTGTGTGCCCTACAACCTACTGCCACCTGAATGCTGCTGTGCCAATTCTTCGGCTGTATTTTGAAGATGGAACAGACCTCCGCCCCAACCTCCGACTTTCACGGCCGTCCATCCAGTCCCTGATTGCTGCAGTGAAACCTGACTGACCACGGCTGGGAAAAGGACATTGAGGTTTTGGTGTTCCTTTACTGGCTGGCCCATGCAGCATCATACCGGGTAGTGTCACTCGCCTTTGACATCCCATTGTGCACAGAATGAGCAAGGCAGTCATCGGCATCTTGAGGCAGCTCATCGCTTTCCCCAGCGCAGATGACCTGGATGAAGTGGGAGCAGGTTTTGCCCACCTGGCAGGGTCTCCAGCATTCAGTGTTGTAGCTGGTGCCATAGATGGCTGTCATATTCGAATCAAACCACCAGCAAGTGACGTCCAGTGCTACTTCAACCGAAAGCTATTTAATTCTGTCCAGCTGCAGGCCATCACTGACCACAAGGGGAAGTTCCTCGACATTTTTGTTGGGTATCCTGGGTCTGTGCACGATGCCAGGGTGCTGAAGAACAGCCCTGTGCGCTGGCCGCCTGTATCCACCTGCAGGAAAGTGCATCCTTGGAGATGGTGGGTATCCTTGCCTGAGTGCGCCCATCTGCCTCATGACCCCATACAGAGAGCCTGTGCAGAATGCTGTACAGGCTCACTACAACAGGAAGCATTCTAGAGCACGGAGCATCGTTGAGAGGGCCTTCGGGATGCTGAAAACACGCTGGCGGTCCATTTTTTTCAAGGCCCTGGAAGTCAGCCCTGCTTTTGTGCCAGATGTCGTTGCATGCTGCACGGTGCTCCACAACCTCTGTCTTCTTAATGGGGACATTGTTGATCCTGAAGTTGCGGAGGATGATGATGGGCCACCTGAACCCCGCAACATAGAAGCCAGCGCGGAGAGCACGTGCGGGACAATCTCGCTGCAGCGGTGTCTGCACAAGGCAACTGTGTGCCTGCTCTTCATGAGCACGATTACCTGTAAGACACTTTTTAACAGGTTATGTTTTTTTTTCTAATCAGTTCTTGTTCTCAGATTGACATTGTTCCAGCTTGTCTATGTTAGTTATTATGTAAAAAGTTAGGTGTGTGTGTGTGGGCACAGCCCCACAGGGTGCTGTGATGCGTACAGTGCAGTAGTAGTAGTTAGAGAGGTGCATGGCTATCTGTGTGCATCTCTCTGGATCTTACAGCTCACTGCGCTGGACAAAGCCTCTCCAGCACCAAGACTCCTTTCGGGCCTCCTCGCGGCTGCACATGGTAACTGGGGATATTGCAGACCCAGGCTAATCGACAGGGGATCTCGGAGCTACAGTGGTCCCTAGAGGTGACACCCACCAACCACTGTTAATTTAATAATAATAATTCATTACATTTATCTAGCGCTTTTCTAGGCACTCAAAGCGCTTTACATATAGAAGGGGGAATCTCCTCAACCACCACTAAGCTCCACCTGGATGGCAGCCATATTGTGCCAGAATGCTCACCACACACCGGTGATTGGTCTCCCATCCAGGTACTGACCAGGCTCAGCCCTGCTTAGCTTCAGTGGGAAACCAGTCTTGGGCTACAGGTTGATATGGCTATGGATTTGAGTACCAATTCTTTGAAATTCTAGCTACTCTATTATACTACTTTATGCCAAAATTATGTGATTTTGTTTTAAGCTTTGTATCCTGTATCCATTTGAAAGTTAAATACACAAAAATAAAGCAAATAGATTTGAATGGTGTCTGAATTTTTCTCTACAGTGCAGCACTCATATTCAGAGTCAGACATTATATTTTTCAGATATACCTGCAGTTTGCTTGTTTCAAAAAACATCTGGAATCTGCTACAAAAGAAGGACATACACAAATCACTTTAAAAATCTTAATTAGTCAATGCCACATATTAAGCTCTTTGCAACTGACAATCTAGATGCTATAAATCCCTGGGAATTAAGTGTTTTGTAATATAACTTGCTAAAACAGCATGACAGTGAACTTACAAACAAATAAATAAAAAGAGTATATATATTATTTGATTTCTTTATTAACATTATTTTTTTGCAATTATTTCTAGAAGCTGAAGGAATCTTTCCTCTCTCTCTTTTGTCTCCCTTTCTCTCTCTCTCACTTCCCGGTCTCTTCTTTCATCTCTTTCTCTGGCCTCCTGTTCTAGTCTCTTCTCATGCTCACGTCGCTCTCTTTCTTTTCTTTCCTCCTTCTCCTCCATCTCTTTCCAACGCCTCTCCTCCCTTTCAATGGCATCTCTTTCTCTTTCAGCTTCCCTCTCCTCCATCTCTCGGATCAGCTCCTCAAAATCTTTTCTTTTCCTCCCTACTCTCTCATGCTCTGACCTCACTGAGGATGGAGAGGTAACAGCAGCATCTGGGCCAGATGAGGCAATAAGGGTGGGTGGTGTGATGG
This sequence comes from Gobiocypris rarus, assembly GCA_023029165.1. Classification (NCBI taxonomy): domain Eukaryota; kingdom Metazoa; phylum Chordata; class Actinopteri; order Cypriniformes; family Gobionidae; genus Gobiocypris; species Gobiocypris rarus. The sequence goes on from CM040928.1 coordinate 8,876,060, forward strand.
AGGGTCTGCCCCCTATTGCCTCATCCATGGCAGAATACCATTTCCAGGATGCTGCTGTAACATCCCCATCCTCAGTGCTCACCCCAGTCTGTGGACATTTCAGATCCTACAAATATTTGAAAACAGATTATCAAGACAGTCGAATATATTGTAAAACATATGATTTATTTAATTATTGCATTACAGGGCCAAACATAGCCATGATTAAATCATGACAGAATTCTCATTTTGGGGTGAACTACAATAATAATAAAAAAAATCTTACTTTGTATTTTTGTTTAAGGTTTTCCCATTTTTTTTAAATCTGAACAGCAGATATTTTGCCCTGTAGCCTCTGCTCTGTGATAAAAACTCTGCAATAAATGCACAGAAATCAAACAAAATGAATGCAGTAATAAGAGCTAGAGTAAAAATGTTTACATCTAATGTTACAACTAACATACCATTGAATCTACAGCACTTGAATACAATTACATTTGTCTTGTATACTTACCCAAAACCTTTTTTTGCCGCATTTCTTTTCCCAGTGAAGAGGGCTTCATTTGCCACTCTCCACTCAATTAAAATGCGGGTGTGTTCATCATCCCCTGCAAAATAAACACAGATTTTAACACATGATGAACCATGGTCAATCTATTAATGTTACATGGACAAGCTGAGGTAACGTTAACGTTACACTTGTTAACAGTAACGTTAGCTAGCTTGCTATGCAGCCAACAAATATTTGATACTATCAACACTGGTAAAGGAGAAAATAAAATCGTTTTAATTTACTGAAGTTGTGTTATTATCTCATTAAACTGATAAACAACGAACGTCGTTGTTTAATGAAAACAGTGTTAGTTAAGTTAGCTGATTTACATGATTTCGGTCTAATAATGATAAAACTATAATTTTTCTGAATTGTCTGGAAAAGGACACCCTCAATTTACATTATTTAAACTTTTAACAATCAATCGTGTACTTATATGATGTTAAACAACTACAATTTAACCACATATAAACAAAAAATATTTCTAAAGTACTTACACTTGAAAACAGCCGCATCTCCGTTTTCCGCCATTTTCAAATATAACGACAAATCCTCTCACCCGTGGCATCATGGGATAGTAAAGTGTCCATCGTATGCGCACTTCAGAATCTCACCGGAAGTAGTAGGCCATCCGGGTACTTTTCGCATACTGTTTTTCGAATTCTATGAATTCGGACATACTACTCTGCTCGCGTACTGTTTTTCGCATACTATTTAGTATGGAAGTACGCGATTTCGGACGCACCCATGCTTATTATTCTCTGGAGGCGGTGTTTCGTTGCGCAATGACGTCAGTATGAAGCACACAGTCTTTTCTGGGCCTGGTGTCTATAAAAGCTTTTCTTTGACTAACAAGAATGTTTTCAGCTCTGAAACTTTCAGGATATTCTTATATTAGCTACCATGACCTTTCATATATCAAAAGCTCAAGGAAAAGTTGATTTCTCAATTCATCACGCCTTTAAGGGTAAAAAATGTAATTGATGTTCAACAAATAAAAAACAGATATAATACAGATGAACAAATGAGATGGCTTGGGCTGCTGAATCCCTTTCCTCAAAAGCGGTTATTGATGAAGTCCCACTGAACCGGAAGTAGCAAGTGAGTTTTCCTCAGTGTGGTTGTGACAGATTTCCAAGTGAAACGAAATATTGAATAGTAGACAGGGTTTTACTTCAGCTCTCCTCTTCTCCATCTCTTGCTCGTAGCAGACTAACGGTTGGAGGGGAGTGGTTATGCATTTTCAAACCTAAGCCGCCAAACTGACATGTGAGAAGGAACTCTGCCGTTTCCAGACCGGAAGTAACTTTTCAGACTTTGATTAAAGATTACAGCGTCAAACTATTTTTTTCTGTGTATTAACTTGCACGAATTAGTTGTTCAACCTAAGACCTGTAATATGTGCTAACAAGGTAAATAGGGTAAATTTTGATTATTAAGGATATGATTACAGGTCATAACCTTGAAAACCTGGCTGGTTTGTGTGACGACCACAAAAGTGTCATATTTGTGTTATAAGAAAATTCAGAATTATTGTCTTTTATTTGAACACAAGTTATTTTATTTCTTTTTGAAAAAAAGTATCACACGGGTTTTTATTTTAATGTGATTTCCCTTCTTCAAAAAGTGTGTAGTGTTTGCTCCGAGCCAGCAGGGGCGAAATCGAGTGACGGGTTTAGCTGCGTGAGTTGTGGGTTTCTCATTACTACAGACAGAGAGCTCGAACCTGACACAATGTCTCCTCGTTTCTCTCCTGTGTTACAGGTTGGTTAATGTACAAAAACCCATCAGAACTAGAATTTAGCCATGCTAAAATTTGTTTGATATATGATTGAACTGCTTTAGTGAAGTCATTTTTGTTAGGGTCTGTTTCTGATTTTGTTGGTAACGAGTTTGAAACGAGAGGGCAAAGTCCGGCAGATTAACGGCCTACTGGCAACGCGCACATTACGTTAAGGAGCAAGTCAGCTCAACACACACACACACACACACACACACACACACACACACACACACACACACACACACACACACACACACACACAGTTTTCAATGTATATAAATGCACACGAAGGTATTTAATGAGCTTGCAATGTCAACGAGTATTGGTTAGCTCACTGTATGTTAGTTTCCAACCATCAGTTGAAAATGTGTTTTTCTCAATGAGTTTAGACAAAAATGGTTACTGTTTAAAATTAGGTTTGAAGTTACATTTGATTTCTAATTACTGGACAAAAAAAAAAAAACTTTGCACGTAGTAACTTAGAATACTGTCTAACACTTGATGGCTGCTCTGTCAAGTCCTGCTAAATACCAATCTTTCATTTGAAAGCCACATTTCTAGCATATTAAAAATATAGATTATTGGAAAGCTCTACTGGGTGGTTGCCCTGCTCGCTTAATAAATAAACTTCAGCTGGTCCAAAACGCAGCTGTTTGAGGTCTTACTAGAACCAGGAAGTATGACCATATTAGCCCAGTTATGTCAACACTGCACTGGCTCCTTATTAAACATTGTATACATTTTAAAATCTTGCTTGTTACTTACAAAGCACTAAATGGTTTAGCACCCCAGTACTTGAGCGAACTCTTAACACATTATACTCCATCACGTCTATTACAGTCTCAAAACTCTGGCCAATTGATAATACCAAGAATATCAAATTCAACTGCAGGTGGTTGATCCTTTTCCTATTTAGTATCTAAACTCTGGAACAGTCTTCCTAGCATTGTTCGGGAAGCAGACACACTCTTTCAATTTAAATCTAGACTTTAAACACACCTCTTTAATATGGCATACATATAGAACATTACCAATTTATATTATTCAAATCAGAGCGTCAAATCAATTCAGGTCTGAGTTTGCAGATGCTGACGCTGACATTTACCTCCAACCTCCCCACCACCACCAGGAGGGTCCCCGCCTGTACCTCAGCACAGGTCAGCTGCGCCCCTGCCTTCAAAGACAGACTCTAATTCGCCAAAAGACTCTAATAATAATACTTGCTGGGCTATCAATACATTTGTTACTCTTTGCAGTTCATCTGGCTTCCAAATCTTTCTGGTAAGAACTGACACCCCGACTAAGCCTGGTTCCTCCCAAGGCTTTTTCTCCATTCTGTCACATGATGGAGTTTTGGTTCAGTTATGGTTTTGGTAGTATTGTAAATAGTTTTTACCTATGAAACTAGTTTTTACGATAATTCCGATAGCAATTGAAGGCAGCATAAGGAAAAACGCTTTGGTGGACACACACCCCCAATAAGAAAGGTTTGGCCCGATGGTGGAAAAGCGGCTAATACTGAATGTTTGCCCTGTAAACTCCACTGGAAATACTGATGTTGTCTTGTGCTATTATTTAGTGCACTCTACATTTGTTGTTGTGTTTCAACATTCCTTAATCCATAGGGTTGCGTGCATTCAAAGAGACTGGTATTCTATACCCCTTAGGTCATTCCTCATTCTGTTGCTGTGAATTTAAAGGCATTTTAATGTGTGTCAAAGATTACCCACCTTTAAGCAAAAATGAAAATTCTGATGTTTCATAAACACTTACACTCAAGCAGCACCTCACCTTTGACATTTGACAGTTGTGCTGTTATAAAATTGTTTGTACTTTTCATATTGCTTTATTATTAACTACATTAACTTACATGTTTTTCTTGACTTACTTGAGCCAAACTTACTGGAGTCAACCTGCATAAAGGTATCTTTATTAATGAAGACTGGATACATTACACAACACTGAAAAACCACCAATATGGCGATTTTTGTTAGGATGTTGCAGATTCCCAATATGTCAAACTTTTGAAAATATTTGGTTTCTTATTTGTCCCTCATGTGCTGTCTATGATTTAGCCTATGGTAAATACTTTTTCTGTTCATTTCAGTTCTGAATGTTTTTGTTTAGAAATGTTCATTTAGAAAATCAAGTCAAGCATTCAACTATAAACATAATGAATTCCTCTCCCCAGTTTAATTTACAGGGGAAAAGGCAATTTTTTGTTCCCTGTGAACTTTAATTTAGCCCATAATATACATCAATAGCAGAAAGCAGGTTTATTGTTCCCTTTCGTTCAGTCACTCCGAGTAACGTCAGTGACTGACGAATGGGGTTTAACAGAAGCCAATCATCTTGAGATCTTAAGCGCCCAATGGCAGTGCCAATGCCATGGGCATGCGGAATTTGCATGCGTAACTCCGCCCCACCATGTGGGTATAAAAGGCAGTACGCTGGCAACGTCGCATTATGTTTCTGCTTCGGAGCCAAGAGCATCTCTTCACTCCTGCAAGCCTGACTTCTGAAGTCCTCTCTTCAGTCTTCGAGACGAGCGGTTCTCCTGGGTGTTGGTGTGACGGCGCGTTCCAGTAATCTCACGTTGCCTGCCTGCTGATCTGTGCAGTGACCTGCAACAGCTGTGTGTGTTTCCCTGGGCGCTTCGGCACTCTGCAGAGCTTTCCTCTCACAAAAAGAGCTTGCGCGTGGCACGTCTTTTTCAAGACGGTTCGCCCGCGCACTTCCGGGTGCGATCGATATCCGTTGCTGTCTATGGGCACTTTCACTACTGCTCGATGTGTTTGGGCTTCAGCACATTCGGGCAGTGTTTGTGGATGTGTCGTGTGCCCACTACGGGAATGTGACCATCGCGATGTTGTGGTCGAGACTCAGTGATCTCTGTGAGGAGAGAGAGTCCCCTCTGCCACACCCCAATCTACCGTCTCCGAGAGAGGTGGTACTTTGGCTGGTGGCCAGGGTGACTTGAGGGCTGTGCTGTGGTATTAAGATCCCCGACGATCATTCCTCGGGTCACGCCCTCCTCTCGCACATCGCTTCCCGTGAGTGCTGGACTGAAACAGCGGCCCGTCTCTGACGCCTCGTTCGTTCTGTTCACACTCCAGATAGCAGCGAGATTTAGATTGCCGCATCTCAAGTCCCCGTGCTTCCCGTGACCGCTCGGCCTCCTCCACCTTCTCTGCCTTCGATACATTTGGGCTATCAATACATTTGTTACTCTTTGCAGTTCATCTGGCTTCCAAATCTTTCTGGTAAGAACTGACACCCCGACTAAGCCTGGTTCCTCCCAAGGCTTTTTCTCCATTCTGTCACATGATGGAGTTTTGGTTCAGTTATGGTTTTGGTAGTATTGTAAATAGTTTTTACCTATGAAACTAGTTTTTACGATAATTCCGATAGCAATTGAAGGCAGCATAAGGAAAAACGCTTTGGTGGACACACACCCCCAATAAGAAAGGTTTGGCCCGATGGTGGAAAAGCGGCTAATACTGAATGTTTGCCCTGTAAACTCCACTGGAAATACTGATGTTGTCTTGTGCTATTATTTAGTGCACTCTACATTTGTTGTTGTGTTTCAACATTCCTTAATCCATAGGGTTGCGTGCATTCAAAGAGACTGGTATTCTATACCCCTTAGGTCATTCCTCATTCTGTTGCTGTGAATTTAAAGGCATTTTAATGTGTGTCAAAGATTACCCACCTTTAAGCAAAAATGAAAATTCTGATGTTTCATAAACACTTACACTCAAGCAGCACCTCACCTTTGACATTTGACAGTTGTGCTGTTATAAAATTGTTTGTACTTTTCATATTGCTTTATTATTAACTACATTAACTTACATGTTTTTCTTGACCCACTACGGGAATGTGACCATCGCGATGTTGTGGTCGAGACTCAGTGATCTCTGTGAGGAGAGAGAGTCCCCTCTGCCACACCCCAATCTACCGTCTCCGAGAGAGGTGGTACTTTGGCTGGTGGCCAGGGTGACTTGAGGGCTGTGCTGTGGTATTAAGATCCCCGACGATCATTCCTCGGGTCACGCCCTCCTCTCGCACATCGCTTCCCGTGAGTGCTGGACTGAAACAGCGGCCCGTCTCTGACGCCTCGTTCGTTCTGTTCACACTCCAGATAGCAGCGAGATTTAGATTGCTGCATCTCAAGTCCCCGTGCTTCCCGTGACCGCTCGGCCTCCTCCACCTTCTCTGCCTTCGATGGGGCCGCGGCCTAGGGTACACTGGGGTCCCCCCCACTGTTGAGCACTCTGTTGCGCATTACGGTGTCCACGGAGTGCTTCGATGTGGCGTGGCGATCCTAAGCACCCTCCCGAAGCCTCAGGGCCCGTCTACTTCGGTGGCGCAGGCCACCACCCCTTTGCACATGCACAAGGGTGGAGCCGAACCAGGGCTCTTCAATGAACTGTGTGCCGCCACTGATCCCGCCCTCTGGGCGGTGAAGGTGGCCACATGCTCCCTGGGTCGGGCGATGTCCACAGCTGTGGTCCGGGAGAAACACCTGGCCTTACCTGGTGATGTGGAGGAAGTTGAGTGAGCTCACCTCCTCAACTCGCCCATATCCCAGGCTGGCCTCTTCGGCGGCGCAGTTGAGACCTGCGCTCAACGGTTCTCGGCCGCCCGAGAGAAGACTGAGGCTGTAACACGTACTGCCCCGGCGGCCAGCTGCTGCACCAGCCGCCGGTTCAGTCGCCTCAGTTCGCTCGGCGCCGAGGGCGCCCTCCCCCATTCCACCTGGCCCCAGCAGAAGCCTTCACCTGGCCCGTGTCGTGGAGGAGGTTGCAGGATGATGCCCAGTTTGTCCACAGCCTGACTAAAGGCAAGGCTGGAGGTGGACAACTCAGAGATGGGTTCCAGTTCTTTCCAGGGGATGGTAGCAGGGCCTCTCCTTCCCCCGGTGGAAACTGGTGTCCCCATCTCTGAGGACACAGAGACTGGTGATGGCAGTGTGCACCGCCCCTGGGCCACGCCGCTCTCGTCCCTCTCTCTTGCCAGCCTCTCAGAGCAGACCCCAGTGGAACGCGCCTCTTTCCTGGTCTCCTCTGTCAGGACGCAGCTGCTGGCTGTTCCCCCACACCGGGACGCTACGCCTCCCACGTCTGGGCCAGTCACGCTGCCTCGCTGCCCCACCCGGGATACGTCTGTGGTTCGAGTGACCCCGCAAGTCAGTTCCTGGGAGTCTGGCTACAGCTTGGTGGTGCCCAATGGTGGGGCCCAATGTCCCAGTCATGCGTGCGGAGGTTGCCACCCTACTGGGGAAGGGTGTGCGTGCAGCTTACCAGCGAGCGTGCGCAGTCAATGCTTACTTGCCTCCGTTAAATCAAAAGCAAGAGTGCGGTTCCACTGAAGTTGTTTCAGAGGCTCCTGGGGCATATGGCATTTGCAGCCGTGGTAACGCCGCTCGGATTGCTCATATAAGACTGCTTCAGCACTGGCTTCACGATCGAGTCCCGAGATGGGCATGGCATTCAGGCACGCTCCGGGTCCCAGTGACTCGGGACCTGCCTACAGTCCCTCGCCCCATGGTCGAACCTCAATTCTACGGGCCAGTGGCCCTTAGAACGAGTTTCCAGGTACGTTGTATCAACAGATACCTCCACCACGGGCTGGGGCGCCATTTGCAATAGACGTGCAGTCGTGGGCTCCTGGACAGGACCCCTGCGCCTCCTGCATGTCAATTGCCTCGAGTGGCTGGCAGTACGGTTCGCCCTGCACCGCTTCCGAGCGTTGCTGAAGGGTCAAGAGGTACTAGTCCGGTCAGATTACATGGTCAGTAGCATACATCAACCACCAGGCTGGTCTATGCTCCCACCGTATGTCTCAACTCGCCCGCCATCTCGTTCTATGGAGTCAGAAGTATCTGAGGTCCTTTGTGCTGTCCATATCCCGGGAGAACTGGACCTACGCAAATATGCGTCCCCCCCAGTGAGCCTTCTCGCACAGCTATTGTGCAGGTTCAGGGAGGACAAGGAGCAGGTCCTTCTGGTCGCCCCATATTGGCACGGGCCGCACCTGGTTCCCCAAACTCTTACTCCTTGCGACAGCCCCTCCCTGACCTATTCCTCTGAGGGACCTCCTTTGAGATGGGGCACCCTATGGCACCCGCGACCCGGTCTTGGAGCCGCCATGTGTGGCTTCTGGATGGGACGCGGCAGGTTTGAGTACACTACCACCTCTGGTGGTGGCTTCCATCACTTCCGCTTGGGCAGAGTCTACACGATACGCCTATGCGTTGAAGTGGAACCTCTTCGTCACCTGGTGTTCTTCTCGCCAAGAAGACCCCTGGAAATACCCGATCGGGTCCGTGCTCTCGTTCGCCAAGTAGGGTTGGAACGAAGGCTTTCTCCTTCCACCCTTGAAGTATATGTGGCAGCAATATCTGCCCAACACGACCTCTTCGGGAACAAAAAGGTAAGTCAGCACGACCTGGTTATCAGGTTCCTGAGGGGAGCAAGGAGACTAAATCTTCCTTGCGCTCCCCTCGTGACCTCTTGGGACCTCTCAGTTGTGTTAGATGCTCTGCAGAAGCCTCCCTTCGAGCCATTGTGGTCAGTGGACCTTAAGTTCCTGTCTATGAAGACGGCGCTCCTGATCGCTTTGGCCTCCATCAAGAGGGTAGGGGACCTGCAGGCATTTTCGGTTGACGAAGCGTGCCTGGAATTCGGGCCAGCTTACTCTCACGTGATCCTGAGACCCCGGCCTGGTTATGTGCCCAAGGTTCCCACCACTCCATTCAGAGACCAGGTGGTGAACCTGCAAGCGCTGCCCTTGGAGGAGGCAGACCCAGCCTTGGCACTGCTCTGTCCAGTACGCGCCCTCCGTGCTTACGTAGATAGAAGGCAGTGTTCAGGACCTCAGACCAGGTCTTTGTCTGTTATGGTGGGAAGCTGAAGGGAAATGCTTTCTCAAAACAAAGGCTGTCCCACTGGATAGTGGACACCATTGTTTTGGCGTACCAGCAGCAGGGACGCCCATGCCCCCTTGGGGTCAGGGCACACTCCACCCGGAGTGTGGCCTCCTCTTGGGCCCTAGCGCATGGCGCTCCGCTAACAGACATCTGCAGAGCTGCAGGCTGGGCGACACCGAACACATTCACCAGATTCTACAATCTCTGAGTGAAGCCTGTGTCCGACTATGTACTCGCCTCTACAAGTGGCCGGTAATGGACTAGGCTCAGGTGTCTTCGCTTGCTCGCCATTCCACTTCACGGATAGGATACATCAGATATATTCTCACGGTGGGCTTCCCGGAAGCCCTGAGCTCCTCCAGCACTGTCGATGCCGACACCAGTAAGTCTGCCCTTAAGCCCAGACCCTCGAGTCAGGCCAGGTGCCTCCATGTGCATGGTTCCCCTTCTGGGCGACCCCCACATGTGTATTTCCATCGTAAGCCTCCCTGAGTGGGTGCCTTTCCCTTGGCAGGCTTGGCAAGCCTGGCCACACCTGGGATTAAAAGTCCACCTTTGGCTGGTACCCCAGAGTTCTTCCATATGTAGCCCCTTCGTTCATATGTGTATTCTTAAGTCCTCCCTACAGATAGGCAGCTTGGCGCATACTTCCACCTGGAATATGTTTCCCAGTGTACCTTGGTATTCCTGTGTTCAATGGAGTCCTTCGTCTTTACTAGTCTTACGACAGGGAACTCGCACTTACGCAGGCCACTGGAAGACAGCCGAGTGGCGTGATTATATTGGGACCCCCATTCGTCAGTCACTGACATTACTCAGAGTGACTGAACGAAAGGGAACGTCTTGGTTACGTCCCTCTGCCACATCCGCTGTACCGCTGAAACGGCCGGGAGTTCAGTCTTGGCTCCTCAGCAGGTAAACATAATGCAACGTTGCCAGCGTACAGCCTTTTATACCCACATGGTGGGGCGGAGTTACGCATGCAAATTCCACATGCCCATGGCATTGGCACTGCCATTGGGCGTTTTCTAAGATCTCGAAGATGATTGGGTTCTAAGCGAAACCCCCATTCGTCAGTCACTGACGTTACGTCTCCGTTCCCTCCTCTGGGAACGAGGGTTACATACGTAACCGAGACGTTCCGTAGTGTGCTATACTTATTTTAAACTATAAAATAGTTTTGGGGTTTTTTTTAAATTAAGAAAATATACTTAAAAATTGTACACAAACTTTACTTGACTTATACTGACAGAAAAGTAAGTATATTTAGCCTACACTTGAAATCACTCTTTTGATTGAGATATACTTAAAAGTATAATTAAGTATTCTAAGTACACTTGGCTTGTAGTTAAGTTTAATCTTTTGGATTATGTAGCCTATTAATTGAATTTTATTTTATTTGTAGTTGTCCTTGTAAATACAAAATAATAAGGATTAACAACATGTTCTTACTATAGGGTTTGGGTTAGGATTAGGGCAGGTTAATTGCATGTAACTATGCACAATTTAAAGTAATTACTAAATACAATGTTCCCTCCCATTTCTTTTCTCACTGAGCAAAACTTTTCTCTATTGGGTGGAAATTTTGGTCACCTGAGCAAAAACATTCTTTACCTGTACAGCGTATGTAAAAGCACACAAAAAATGTGGTTTCATCATGCAGTTATAATTTTTAACTTTAATGTGCCATTTGTATTTTATTTAACCCTTGATGTAACTTAGTGATATATTACATTTAAAAAAAAGTTAATTCAGAAGACACTAAATTAAGCACATTTTACAGTGCAGTTAACTGTAGTCTTCTTTACCAATAAATGCTATTAAAATCTTCCCCAGGTCCCAGGACATTTCAATTCATTATAATATAATATAATATAAAGTTCAAAGAGACTGGTATTATAGGGAAAGAATTCATAAGAGTATAGAATAGAATAGCTTATTTCTAATAGGGGCTCGTTGTAACCATAGACTGTAGGTTGTAACGCAGTGTTCCCCATCTGCGGAACGGATTTAAACCGTGGCTCGTGTCTTCTGATGGTTAGATTAAAGAACCATCTCAACTGTTAAATAAATAACAGATATTAGATTAAAATAATATCAGATTTGTCTTATTTTAAATAAACACACACACACACACACGCACACAAAACAGATGAAAAAATAAACTTGAGTAAGAAATTTACTTTTGCTTTGGATAAATAAATGTTCAGTGATATCTTCCAAAGGTTTCTTTTCATTTTGGTGCATTTTTTTCTCTAAATAACGTTCATATAGCAACTAGTAAATACACAAAGTTTCGTCATCCTGGCATGTGTGAAAAGCTTTTAACCATGCGTGTTACAACTACCTCGTGCTCCCCCTCTTAGTTCCTTCCTCATTCTGTTGCTGGGAATTTAAAGGCATTTTAATGTGTCTAAGACTATCCATCTTTAAACAAATGTTGTTTTTCAAATGTGTATGACTTCTGCAGTACACCAAAAACTAAAAATAAGAATTTAACGTGTATCTGCGCTCTACACAAGACTACATCAATTGCAAATAGCATAAGACAGTACAATTTTAAGTTACACTTTATTTTATGGTGTCGTAGTTAAATTGTACTTACTCAAATAGTACACAGAGTAATATAAATTAATTACATGGACTTACAGTTAGGGTTTGGTTCGGTTTAAGGTTAGTTTCTTGTAATTATACATAATTTACTGTCATTAGTAAGTACATGTAGTAACATAGTGTTAGCCAATTTACACATAAACTTATTTGCACACTTAAAAACTTCCCACTACTGTGCCTTGTCTCTGATTACTGTGCCTTGTTTTTGAGTTTCTATTCAAAGATTAAGTTATGTGTGTACCAGAAAAAAAACATGCTGCAACTGATGCTTTCGAAATCTTCAATATTTAATGTATCAACATTAACATCTCAAACATACTTAAAAGTATAGTTAAGTATTCTAAGTAAACTTGGCTTGTAGTTAAATTTAATCTTTTGGATTATGTAGTCTATTAAATTTGAATTGAATTTGAATTTATTTTTAGTTGTCCTTGTAAATACAAAATAATAAGGATTAACAACATGTTCTTACTATAGGGTTTGGGTTAGGATTAGGGCAGGTTAGTTGCATGTAACTATGCACAATTTATAGTAATTACTAAATAAAATGTTCCCTCCCATTTTTTCTCTATTGGCCGGACATTTTGGTCACCTGAGCAAAAACATTCTTTACCTGTACAGCGTATGTAAAAGCACACAAAAAAGTGGTTTCAACATGCAGTTATAACTTTTAACTTTAATGTGCCATTTGTATTTTATTTAACCCTTGATGTAACTTAGTGATATATTAAATTTAAAAAAAAAGTTAATTCAGAAGACACTAAATTAAGCACATTTTACAGTGCAGTTAACTGTAGTCTTCTTTACCAATAAATGCTATTAAAATCTTCCCCAGGTCCCAGGACATTTCAATTCATTATAATATAATATAATATAAAGTTCAAAGAGACTGGTATTATAGGAAAGAATTCATAAGAGTATAGAATAGAATAGCTTATTTCTAATAGGGACTCGTTGTAACCATAGACTGTAGGTTGTAACGCAGTGTTCCCCATCTCTGCGAGCAGTTTAAACCGTGGCTCGTGTCTTCTGATGGTTAGATTAAAGAACCATCTCAACTGTTAAATAAATAACAGATATTAGATTAAAATAATATCAGATTTGTCTTATTTTAAATAAACACACACACACACACAAAACAGATGAAAAAATAAACTTGAGTAAGAAATTTACTTTTGCTATGGATGAAAAAATGTTCTGTGATATCTTCCAAAGGTTTTTTAATTTTGGCGCAATTTTTTCTCTAAATAACGTTCATATAGCAACTAGTAAATACACAAAGTTTCGTCATCCTGGCATGTGTGAAAAGCTTTTAACCATGCGTGTTACAACTACCCCGTGCTCCCCCTCTTAGTTCCTTCCTCATTCTGTTGCTGGGAATTTAAAGGCATTTTAATGTGTCTAAGACTATCCATCTTTAAACAAATGTTGTTTTTCAAATGTGTATGACTTCTGCAGTACACCAAAAACTAAAAATAAGAATTTAACGTGTATCTGCGCACTACACAAGACTACATCAATTGCAAATAGCATAAGACAGTACAATTTTAAGTTACACTTTATTTTATGGTGACGTAGTTAAATTGTACTTACTCAAATAGTAAACAGAGTAAAATTAATTAATTACATGGACTTACAGTTAGGGTTTGGTTCGGTTTAAGGTTAGTTTCTTGTAATTATACATAATTTACTGTCATTAGTAAGTACATGTAGTAACATAGTGTTAGCCAATTTACATAAAAACAAGGCACAGTAGTGGGAAGTTTTTAAGTGTGCAAATAAGTTTATGAGTTTCTATTCAAAGATTAAGTTATGTGTGTGACAGAAAAAAAAAACATAATGCAACTGATGCTTTCGAAGTCTTCAATATTTACACTTACATAAAAAAGGACAATGTACTTGCTCATATTGTTTTGCAAAACACTTTTTTCTGCTTTTGAGGTGGGATACAGTTAGGGACAGGTGTGGTGGTATGGGTACATTTGGGTGTGAGGGAAGTGTCAACAGTGTAATTATAAATGTACCTACAGAAATTAATTACAGATAATTACATGCAGGTATTTTTTAAAATGTAAGTACAATGTAAAATAATTTATGTACACAATAAGTGCACTGTATCAAATGATTAATTTAGTACATAGTAGTTATAAAGTGGGTCCCAAATTCGTGATGAAGTGGGTTTTTTCCATGACGTTGTTCAATTAATCCATAAGAACCCGGACCAATTTCTCCTTATAGGAAAGTTATGGGGCATATTAAACAGGCTTAATGCACCCCTTGTAACACGTTTCTGTAATTGTTTTTGAAATACAACCCCTCCTTGTGAAAGATCTGTAATGTTACATAAATATATGAAGAAGTATATTTTTAACTAAGCCTGTAACAAAAATGTAATTTTATTCTTTTTGACCAAATGATAGTATAAAATATGAACCAATTGACACCACACCTTCACATCTGTTTTACAGTAGAACACTGTAAACTTGCACTGTAAAGACTCTATTTACTCTTCGGCTAACCAAAACCATCCAGATCTCAGCCAAATATTTTCTTAATCTGGCAGACCGAACTCAAGCCAGGACTCAGCCAAACAGATATAATTTGCTTTTTGTTTCTTTTGGTTAGCCAGTCTCCAGCCAGAGCTCAGCCTAATGCTGTTTGACACAAGAGTGTGAAAAAGGACAGAATTTAGCCAGAAGTGCCTAATGTAAGCCAGACTCTGGCCAGACTTGTTTGCTATCTGGGATGTGACATTTGGCATTTAATTACATTTTTTGTGACATATATGTTACATTGGGCATTTATTTATCATTTTACAAAAACAAATTATAATATTTTTTTTGTGCTAAATAACAGTTTTTTTCTGTTTTTTTCTTTTCTTTTCCACAACATATATCAACATTATGCATATTATTCAAAATGTTAACAAAACATATCAAGCCATGGACGGATGGCTTCCAACTCTTATCCCCTGCTTGCTGATTTTAAGAATCATTGTTGTCAGTGAAATGTTGACATGCTACTAGAGTCTGAAAACAGTTGCATGACATGTCAGCCACCATGGTATGTCATTTTGTCATTTTCCGAAGTATGCATGATTTCCTGGCATTTGGTGCAGATAATGCGCAGATCAATACCAATCAATATTTCCATTTTTTTTAAACCGTGCTGTTAACATTTTTCCAAGATTAGAGTCCTAGATTTTATATAACACATAGAGAAAGTATTTAACACACACACACACACACACACACAAAATGAATCAGCTAAATTAATTAAGCAGCTCATTAATATTTTTCTTAATATGACAAATACATCACATAAAAATTCCACCAACTGTTAAGGTTAACAGCCTGATGTGACATACGTATATGTCACCACAATATTTTAATAATTTGTTTTATATCAATTTGTTTAAGATATTTATTAAAATCAGGTTAAGTGATATGTTATTAAAATGTTAGAATTGTTGCATGGGTTGAAACATACCTTTAGTAACAAAAACAAGTGTTTTAAAAAATTGCTGACACTGCAACATGTGCTAACCAGACACATGACTGGACCCGGGTGTTCCTTATATGTCACTTATAGGGACTTCCTGAGTTGAAATGGAGGGATAATGCTTTAAAAATACCTTTCCAGATTATCACCAGTGCTTGAAAAAATTTCAGCAAGAAAAAACACACTGTATCTGTGATAGCTACACTGCCACCAAAATCACCAGGATTTTTGTCACTTACTTTTATTAAAACTTTATTTGAACTATATTTTAGATGTCAAGACTAATTTGCCTAATCCCATTTTATGTTGCATATCCCATTTTAAATAAATCTGTAAAATAATGGAAAAAGTTCTGGCAGCTCATTAACTGGACATTGTCCAGTAATTTCCGTTAAACCTAGCACAGAATGCAATTAAGTTTAAAATGCTAATTACAGGTAAAACACCTGTAAAAAAATAAATACGGAAAATTCAGTGACTGGCAAAATGGGGTCCAATCTAATCACGGCACCTCGGCTGTCTTCCGGTGCCCTGCACAAGTCTGAGCTCCCTGTCGTGAGATTAGCACGGACGAAGGACACGACTTAACACAGGAATACCAAGGTACACTGGGAAGCATATCCCACGTGGAATATGCAACACAACACCTTCCCAAAGGGAGGATTTAAGAATACACATATAATCCGTGAGCAGGATGCATATGAAAAACACTGGGGTATTTAGCCCGAAGGGTGGAATGTTTCCACCCCAGGGATGGCAAGGGGCTTGCCGAGGGAAAGACACATTCTCAGAGAGGTTGGAAATACACATGTGGGATTGCCCAACGGGGGATCCATGCACATGGAGGCACCTAGACTAACATGAGGGTTGACCAAGCGGGCATGCACTCTGGTATCAGCATCAACAGTGCTGGAAGGACTCAGGGCTTCAGAGGAGGAAATATCACATGTATCCAGTCCGTGGAGTGGAATGGCGAGCAAGTGATGACACCGAGCAAGTCCTATAGTTACTGGCTACTGGAACCGGGTGGAGTGTGCCCTCACCCGCAGGGAGCATGGACGACCCTGTGTCTGGTAAGTCAAGACAATGGCATCCACTATCTAGTGAGACAACCTTGGCTTGGAGAGAGCTTTTCCCTTTAGCTTCCCACCATAACAGACAAAGAGCTCGTCTGAGGTCCTGAAACACTGCCTTCTGTCTACGAAAGGCGCATACTAGACAGAGCATTGCCAAGGCTGGGTCTGCCTCCTCCAAGTGGAGTGCTTGCAGGTTCACCACCTGATCTCTGAAAGGAGTGGTGGGATCATGGGAACATAGCAAGGCCAGTGTCTCCTGGGATGTGAATGGCACGAAGCGACCTTCAGAAACCATATGAGAAGATGGCGGGCGAGTTGCGACATACCACGGGAGCGTCGACCACCTTGTCTGTCGATGTAAGCAACTGTGGCCGTGTTGTCTGACAGGACTAGTATGTGTTGGCCCTTGAGCAACGGCCGGAAGCTGTGCAGAGCGAAACTCACTGCCAGCAAGGCAATCGACAGGTCCAGGTCCATTGCAAATGGTACCCCAGCTCGTGGTAGAGGCATCTGTTGATACGACAACATGCCTGGAAACTCATTCTAAGGGCATTCCGGCCCGTAGAAAGGAGAGGTTCGACCACGGGGTGACGGTCTAAAGGGAAGGCCAGAGTCACTAGTACCCGGAGTGTGACTGGTTTCCATGTTCAAAGAACCTAGACAAACTACGATCTTAAGTTCAAGTTTTAAATATGGATATTTTTCTTACACAACCGCGTCATTTCGCTTCTGAAGGCCTTTATTAACCCCATGGCGTTGTTTGGATTACTGTTATGATGACGCACTTTATTTTGGTTTCAAAATCAGGACCGCCGTTCACTGCCATTATAAAACTTGGAAGAGCGACAACATTTTTAATATTTTTATAATAAAGAAGAATGCCATATACATACATTGCTTGAGGGTGTGTAAATCATGGGACAGTTTTTTGGGTGACCTATCCCTTTAAAGAGACAATTCTGCATTTAAATAAAGAAAACTCTTGTCAAGAAAAATAGAGACATAAACAGCAGTTGTGAGCGAGGTGGGCAAAGGGGTGGCCAAGCTTAGGCCACAGCCACCCCCATAGCTCTGCCCCTGCCAGGGAGGAATCAATAACAGGAGACAGTAAGAAGACCGGAACTAAGCTGCAAGGAACTCAGGAAACATAGGCACATGAATGAAAACACAATAAGACTAAACACGACCCTGACACTTTGTAGTTATACAGTATTGTTCAAAATAATAGCAGTACAATGTGACTAACCAGAATAATCAAGGTTTTTAGTTTATTTTTTATTGCTACGTGGCAAACAAGTTACCAGTAGGTTCAGTAGATTCTCAGAAAACAAATGAGACCCAGCATTCATGATATGCACGCTCTTAAGGCTGTGCAATTGGGGTATTAGTTGAAAGGGGTGTGTTCAAAAAAATAGCAGTGTCTACCTTTGACTGTACAAACTCAAAACTATTTTGTACAAACATTTTTTTTTTTTTCTGGGATTTAGCAATCCTGTGAATCACTAAACTAATATTTAGTTGTATGACCACAGTTTTTTAAAACTGCTTGACATCTGTGTGGCATGGAGTCAACCAACTTGTGGCACCTCTCAGCTGTTATTCCACTCCATGATTCTTTAACAACATTCCACAATTCATTCACATTTCTTGGTTTTGCTTCAGAAACAGCATTTTTGATATCACCCCACAAGTTCTCAATTGGATTAAGGTCTGGAGATTGTCTGGCCAATCCATAACATTAATTTTGTTGGTTTGGAACCAAGACTTTGCCCGTTTACTAGTGTGTTTTGGGTCATTGTCTTGTTGAAACAACCATTTCAAGGGCATGTCCTCTTCAGCATAGGGCAACATGACCTCTTCAAGTATTTTAACATATGCAAACTGATCCATGATCCCTGGTATGCGATAAATAGGCCCAACACCATAGTAGGAGAAACATGCCCATATCATGATGCTTGCACCTCCATGCTTCACTGTCTTCACTGTGTACTGTGGCTTGAATTCAGAGTTTGGGGGTCGTCTCACAAACTGCCTGTGGCCCTTGGACCCAAAAAGAAAAATTTTACTCTCATCAGTCCACAAAATGTTCCTCCATTTCTCTTTTGGCCATTTGATGTGTTCTTTGGCAAATTGTAACCTCTTCTGCACATGCCTTTTTTTAACAGAGGGACTTTGCGGGGGATTCTTGAAAATAGATTAGCTTCACACAGACGTCTTCTAACTGTCACAGTACTTACAGGTAACTCCAGACTGTCTTTGATCATCCTGGAGGTGATCATTGGCTGAGCCTTTGCCATTCTGGTTATTCTTCTATCCATTTTGATGGTTGTCTTCCGTTTTCTTCCACGTCTCTCTGGTTTTGCTCTCCATTTTAAGGCATTGGAGATCATTTTAGCTGAACAGCCTATCATTTTTTGCACCTCTTTATAGGTTTTCCCCTCTCCAATCAACTTTTTAATCAAAGTACGCTGTTCTTCTGAACAATGTCTTGAACGACCCATTTTCCTCAGCTTTCAAATGCATGTTCAACAAGTGTTGGCTTCATCGTTAAATAGGGGCCACCTGATTCACACCTGTTTCTTCACAAAATTGATGACCTCAGTGATTGAATGCCACACTGCTATTTTTTTGAACACACCCCTTTCAACTAATTCAACTAATACCCCAATTGCACAGCCTTTAGAGCATGCATATCATGAATGCTGGGTCTTGTTTGTTTTCTGAGAATCTACTGAACCTACTGGTAACTTGTTTGCCATGTAGCAATAAAAAATATACTAAAAACCTTGATTATTCTGGTTAGTCACATTGTACTGCTATTATTTTGAACAATACTGTATATACAATTATAACTGTACAATACAATTTCAAACTATTTTGGGGCAGTTTATGTTCTCAGAGAGTGATTTGCTTTGGCTATTTACATACCCTGAAAGTTACCTCCGTTTTTTGGAACCGAAAGTTGGGGTTATCCGCTTACACATACGCAGGTATGTCACATAACCTGCTTTATACACCCCTGGGCTTTACAAGCATCCAGAGAAAAACAATTATATAAAAAAGTAAAGGGTCAAGAGCCCAACTAGAGCAAATAATGTGGTAAATCATATACCATAATGGTGACTACAAAAAAACTTGTATTCATTCTCAATAAGAACTTATGTAGATATATGACTGAAATAAAATCAAACTGGTAAGTAATATGTGCAATATTGTGTAATGGCTGGTGAGTCTCTCTTTTTTCTGTTCTTGTTGTTTCTCTTTCATTCCCTGAGTCTGCTCATTATCATCACGTGTCACCACTAATGGTCAGTCATCACTTAATTAATCACTAAATTATCTCATTAATTTCAACACTGCTTCAGTGTTACTTTTAACAGCCTGTAGTGGGGACACATATGCACACTGAGGGGTGTTCATTTAACACTGGGTTTTTTTTCAGTTGCAGAACAAACAAAAACCGTAGTTGTAGACTTGTTGTGTACTCAAAGTTTACTACTTAAAAGTATACTTTATACACAAAAAATTGGGCCAATTTAGTCCAAGTAATACTGAAATAGTACACTACAAGTATACTATAGTACATTAAGATAGTATAGTTACTACAAAAAAGTATACTCAAAAAATACTTGAAATTTACTTTGTGTTGCAGGTGTTGTATCAGAGTAGGCTGTAAAATGTGTACTTTTGACAAATGAACGTGTAGTGCACTGATTGTTCCAGTACATTCTTCATTGGGGAAGCTGCAAACTTGGAATCTTTTCAAAAAATAGGTTGATCCAGTTCACAAGCTAGTGATTTGTTCATGAATAGGGCTTATTTTCAGTAAGTTGTGTTCAACTTACTGACTCATAAAATAACATTTTGGACCATTTCAGAAAATACAAGTCATAAGGACTTTTATGAGAATTGTATTATGCTCGTGCATTTTTTCTGCTGTAGTTTTGAAACCTCATTCATTGTAATTGGTGGAAAAGTTTAACCTGAACAAAACATAACTCTTTATTATTTTAATAGTTTCATGAGCAAGTGTGTAACATATTAACTCTGTTATAATGCACTTAATTATGGGGAAAATATAAGTCATTTTTAGGTGATGCAAGTAGCTTGACTCTGACACATTCTGACTGCATGTATGAAGTGTTGCCTGGCATCAGTCCATGCTGCATGCTCTAAGTGCACTCTCTGTGAGGCTAGGCATATGACCAGCTGACATCATTTGGTGTGGCTTCCTTTGGATATTTTACTGCAAAAATCCTACTTAGTGCACCTTTAATACTGCCTGGCCTTGAACATGGGCTGGTTATGTACAAATTTGGGGAGGCATAAATATTAATGATCATGACGGTTATGTCACAGTCAGTGTTGGGATTCCCCCATTTTCAGTGGTCTTTTTCAAGCTCAAGATTTACATATGAAGGAGGAAACAATGGTGTTTAATGGTATGCTCATGGTATGTTAGTTCCACAAACAGAACTCTTATTATTCAACTATGCCAAGGTGTAGCTGAGGGGCTAAGGACTGTAAGGTGCTAGTTGTTGCTAAGGAGGTGGAGTTGGTCCGGGTGTGCCGGTTAAAACACCAAAGTCGGAGAAGGAATCCAGTTCAACAGATTTATTTAGTACAAATCATATGCAGAGGGGTGTGTGTGTGTGTGTGTGTGTGTGTGTGTGTGTGTGTGTGTGTGTGTGTGTGTGTGTGTGTGTGTGTGTGTGTGTGTGTGTGTGTGTGTGTGTGTGGACTGGTAATCCCTACGGTATGGGGACAAAATGTCCCCACAAAGATGGCAATATCCAAATTTTTGTCCTTGTGGGGACATTTTTTTGGTCCCCATGAGGAAAACATCTTATAAATCACACTAAGTGATGTTTTTTGAAAAAGTAAAAATGCAGCATGTCTCCTGTGATGGGTAGGTTTAGGGGCAGGGGCAGTGTAGGGGGATAGAAAATACGGTTTGTACAGTATAAAATGCATTACGCCTATGGAATGTCCCCACAAAACATGGAAACACAACATGTGTGTGTGTGTGTGTGTGTGTGTGTGTGTGTGTGGTCTGTAACAAACAAATAAAGGATATGTTCTAATATTCTAATAAACAATGCTTCTTCTTATCACAATTACACTCATAACAAAACAACAACATAAATTTAAAGTTACTGGCTTCCCTCAAACATAAACACAAAGTGTCACTTGTATATAACAAAATAGGGCATTATCAAGGGCACCTTTAAAATGGAAAAGATCTGTGGTCAGACGAACAAAAATTTGAAGTTCTTTTTGGAAAACTGGGACGCCATCTCATCCGGACTAAAGAGGACGAGGACAACCCATGCTGTTATTAGCGCTCAGTTCAGAAGCCTGTATCTCTGATGGTATGGGGTTGCATGAGTGCGTGTGGCATGGGCACGTTACACATCTGGAAAGGCACAATCAATGCTGAAAGGTATATCCAAGTTCTAGAACATATGCTCCCATTCAGACGTCGTCTCTTTCAGGGAAGACCTTGCATTTTCCAACATGAAAATGCCAGACCACATACTGCATCAATTACAACATCATGGCTGTGTAGAAGAAGGATCCGGGTACTGAAATGGCCAAAGAAGACCTCAGACAGTTGAGCAACTAGAAGCTTGTAGACAAGAATGGGACAACATTCCTATTCTTTAACTTGAGCAACTTGTCTCTTCAGTCCCCAGATGTTTGCAGACTGTTATAAAAAGAAGAGGGGATGCCACACAGTGGTAAACATGGCCTTATCCCAACTTTTTTGAGACGTGTTGATGCCATGAAATTTAAAATCAACTTATTTTTCCCTTTAAATTATACACTTTCTCAGTTTAAACATTTGATTTCATCTATGTTGTATTCTGAATAAAATATTGAAATGTGAAACTTCCACAACATTGCATTCTGTTTTTATTCACAATTCGTACAGTGTCCCAACTCTTTTGGAATTGGGTTTGTATTAATAAACTATACTAATTATATAACACACATCGGAATACCTCTTAAGCAAACTAACCCTGGAACATAACCTACTCTGGAGCAGGTTATGTTCAGAGAGTAAGTTACTACACCCTGAAAGTTTTTTCCGTTTTTGGAACCGAAAGTTGAGGTTATCTGCTAAACATGTCACATAACCTGCTTTCTGTTCACTGTGGGGTGTTTATTTAACACTGGGACATTTTGCTGTGAATGATTTTCATGTTTATATCCTGTATACCTTTATTTCAGGCTGTACAAGAAACCTATTTTTTGTTCTGCAGAAGTCAAAAAAAAAATTGATTTACTTAACTTTTTTATGTCAACAGGTTCGATTTAATGAACATTGTTTATTTCAGTAAACTTAAGTTTTTTTTTACATAAGGTTAATTGAATGCCATTTATTTAAATCAGGTTAACATTCTTAATTTTGTTCAAAACTATTAAGTTCAATTATTCTAAAATGAATATCAAACAAAAACCATTTATTATTTTTATTTCGTGAAATACAATTTTTACACCATTTACAAATGTTATCTAACAAGAAAACCTTTTACAAAATCTTTTTGGCTAGCCAGAAGATGGTTTTGTTCCATGGCATGTTGTTTAGAAAGACATACTGACAGTATGATTAATATTAATCATGAGTTTCTCATAACATTCAGTACATGTCAATCAGCCAAGAGTCAACAGAAAAACATCTAAGGACTGCTGAAAGCAAAACACGTTTCAGAAGTGTACAAAAAAACAGAGGTTAGAATATCAAAGAAACTGATTTTCTATAACCATTAGTTCCTTCCTCAATCTGTTGCTGAGAATTATGAAATTAATAAAACATTTAAATTCTAATGTTGTTTTTCTACTCAAAAAAAGTTTGTTCGATACTGTTAATTTTATTGTGAGAGTTGAAAGTGCATAAATGATTTTAGTTGTTTTAAAAGCAAATATTTTCAAATGTTTGACATATTGGGAATCTGCAACACATCCTAACAAAAATCCCCTTAATTGCATTGTTGTGTAATGTATCCAGTCTCCATAGATTATACCTTTATGCAGGTTGACTCCATAAATTTGGCTCAAGTCAAGAAAAAATATGCAAGTAATAACTCAATATGAAAAGTGCAAGCAATTTTATAAATAACAGAACAGCTGGTTCTGACAGGGTGCTGCTGGTGTCCATGTAAGAATAATCTCAAGACAAGAGAAGGGCTCTGAACGATTCATTGAGTGAGTGAGTCTCTGGTACACTATTTGACCTTTGAATTTGGTCTTTTCTTTTATTAATATGAACATTTCTAGAAAAAGCGCGAGGTTTCACATTAACAAACTTTATTGCATTTGAAAACGTAGCCAAACAAAATAATGTGTATCATATTTGTAATATAAAAAACACATTGAAGCTTACTTGAACAGACACTTCACTTTAAAAATCACCTGCGCGTGGACCAGTTAATCTTGCTTTTCAGATTCATGATTCACAAAATAAATAATTCAGAGAACCTTCTGAATTTGTGAACCAACTGTTCAAAGAAAGCAGAAACATCCCAAAGCTAATAATTAGCCATCAAGTAGGTATATTTGTACTTTGTTACAGTACAGCCCTTTACTTCTTAAAACACTTAGATGTGTAAAAACCTTAATTTGCTTTTGCAGCAATCATTTAATGCATAGCGTGAATGGCACTTCATATTGCACTTGATTAACTATCCTAAAAAAATCTGATTTAAAAGGGAAAGATATAGATTTCTATCTCTATAGATGCATTCTCTGATTATTTAAAAGAAAGCATAAAAACTCATATGTTTCACACACCCTGTTCATTTGTTTATGGGCTTTCATGAAGAGAGGAATTTGTCTTTCCACATTGCAAATGGGGGTTTTGTATTTCATGCCACATCACAAAAATCATGTGCGGCAAAAATCTGTGGACTAATATGATTTCTCTGTAATAGCAAGGGTGAAATTTGTCAACGTTCCCAGCTGGGACATTCAGACCGGCAGTTCTTACACCAAAGTGGGATGTAGGTTTGAGGCCAGCCTTTTCCAAACACATTCCCATGTAAACATCATCAATGGGCAGTACAATTATTGAGTGAGACATGTTGTAGATAGTTCTGGCTGTGAAGCCGGAGAGAAGAAAACCTCCTCCACCACAGTACGGAGGATATCTGTCAGACTCCTGAACCTGCACCGGGACAAAGTATTTACTTGAAGAGTGTCTAATAGGCCCTACGTTCTGGATGAGGTGCCCCGTAAATAGATGTTTACTTCCATTATTGTCCTCTTGACCTTGAAGATACTCAACCATGTTAAACGTATTGGCAAAGATGTCATCGTCCCCGTTTAAGAGAAATCTAGCGTTTGGGCACCATCTTTCCATCCACTCTAAGAAAAGGATCTGCTTCAGTGTCAGGTTAAAGAATGAATCATTGAAGTCCCACTGTAAAATGTCCTTGTTCTCATTGTTCTCCAGCTTCAATAGATTGTTCAACCTGCGCTTCTCGAAGCCAGTTTTAGTTGTTCCAGTTACAAAGACTCTACGGATCCACACACCTTTGTGCAGTCTTTCCTTAGCCCATGTTTTCCGCAGGACTTCTCGTCGATCGTAGTTTTCTGGAGAACTCTTGATGACCAGCAAAAGGAAGACATCTGAAGACTTCAGGGGTCCGCCACACTTATTAGGCACGTCGAGCAGCATGGGGAAATTCCTACAGTGTCGGTAAAGCAGGAAATCTTGGATATGACGTGGCAGAGTAGAAAATCTATTCACATTATAAGCAGACATATTCTGCTGACAGCGTGAAGGCAAAGGCTGGAGAGTTTTAGATCTGGGCAACTCGATCTGATGACGGAGCATCTCATATGTGTCATTGCTATTCAATGTCACGTTGTCTTCAGTGTCGTTTTTGTTCATCATAATGAACAGGCAGACAATACCCGTGAGAACCAATGCTATTGTCTCCGTTTTTTTCTTTCTCATCTTTGCACCTGTTTAAGAACAGAGACACAATTCACAGTATGAACACGTTTTTTCAGACCCAGTCACAAACTCTTAATTCTGTGCTGTCTATGAAACTAAATTTATGAAAGGAGTAGTTTATTTGGTTGTTGTTTGGAATAATATATTGTGTTCTTTTGTGTTCTACTGGAGGGGGTGTATTTACAGTTTACTCGTTTAGCCCAGCTTCCAGAAAAAATATATGTACTTATTTTGTAATTAATTAATTTGCTCAAACATCCAAATTAATCAAGAGTGATATATTTTTTAGAAGGAGATTTTTCTTTTTTTTTCAACTTTATTCTGTTCTTCTCATGACAGGTGTAAAAAACAGCCGTGCTACGGTCAACAATGCATTGCATGTATACACTAATGCATATGCATAATTATTTTGGGGATTTACAGCACCATTTGTCACTATGTTAAACTAAGACAGTGGATAATGTGTAGAAGATGTATTAGTGTGGATGTAGTTTTCATGTTCTATTCCAGTGAATTCCTGATAAAAACTTCAGTGTGTCAAAGATAATGGCCTCATTTGTGTATAGAACAGAATACCATGGTTGGATGCTGCTAGAATTATCTGTATTGTTAACCTATCTGAACTTGAAGGAATGGCGTAAACTTATTATCCATATAAGTACTAGGGCCCTGTCATTCACCCGGCGCAATGCCACACCAGACATGAGTTCCAGCTGGACCTTTCCCAATCCCATACCCCATTTCTCTCTTCCAGTTTTGCTTCTACTCACTGTCCTGTCATTATAAAAAGGCAAAAATGGCAACAACAAAAAAAAATATTTTAAAACAGAGATCACACTCCCCCGTATCCTCAGCTGGGAAAAGGAACCAGCCAAAAGTGAGGAGTCGGGGTGGTGGAGGGATGAAGAAAACTTTTTTTTTTCAGGCACTACTGTCAAACTGAGACATCTTCATTGGCAAACTGGGACAATTTCTAGTTAATTTGTTATTCAAGTATAGGCCTAATGAATTAAATACTCAATAACAATATAAACAGCAGTAAAAATAAACAACTTTTTTTAAGGAGGGGTGCAGGTACAGTAGATTCCATAATTTGTCCATCATTTATTCCTTTTATTATTATTTTTAATTTATATTTTATATTATTTTACTTTATTCATTGCTTGCAATGCTTGCTATTGTTGTTATTGAGTTTTCAAGGGATGTTTGTCTTCACGGGTAGGAGATAAGAGAATGACTTTAGAGAAGGTTTTTATCATCACAGGATGAGGTTGTGAAGCAGTCATTTTCTATTGTTTTTCCATTGGTATTTTAACACTTGTTGGAATTGTACTGGTCCTTTTTTTTTCTGTACAATTGTACAAGACTTTCTGTTGACAGGTTTGCTGCAATACACACACCAGACAAATGGATATCTTTTGACAAGGTCCGGCGTCTGGGGCTGGATTTGATATTTCTGACATGGAGATTTAATCTAACATTTTTGCGTAGTCGGCAGGATTGAATAACAAAAATAACTGTTATCTCCATCAAAGAATTGAAGCGGAGTCAGGACTGTTTCTCGCACAATCAGAAGATGGAATGACTGCAGGCCACTCGGGCTATACAGACAGACTCCGGACCACAACTGATGTGAGGACACCCTCCCTGAAGGTGTCTTTCCCACGCAGAACTGCAACAAAGCAGTGTGAGTGCGATCTGTTTGTTATTTCATGAAATATATTTGTGGTCGGATTATATAATTTCTACAGTTATGGAGGAATCAGTGTATAAACTAGATGACATGAGAACTTGACAACGGAAACTGAGAAACGTAATTGAGAACTAAAAGTTTTAAGATCAAATAGCAGAAATATTTACAGTATTAGGCTACTTGATTAGTAGCTAAATATAAAATGCGCAAAAAGGTGATCTCAGATAATCGTAAAGGAAAAATTGGCGAAGAAAGGGAAAGTTTGTTGCTTCAAGGGTTGAAAGAGGTCCTATTTTTTAAGTTCAAAGTTGATGTTCAAAGTGAATAGAGGATGGTAATAGATAGCTAGATAATACTAACTAAATATATAATACAATTATTATAACATCTCAAATACTAAAAATGTGTTGGTTTTTTTACAGTCTATGTTTTTTCAACGCTATCTCACGACCAATTCGTACATATTTTACGAGGTGGCTATTTCGTACAAATTTGTACGACCTCACTGCATTTAATTCGACGCTTTGCCTAAACCCCAGTGATGGGTAGGTTTAGGGCGGGGTTGAGGTAGGTCATTCGCATTTAATTCATACGAATTTGCCAACTCGTCAAATATGTACGATTTAGTAAAAATCGTATGAATTAAGATCTGAGTGAGGTCGTACAAATTTGTACGAATTAGCCACCTCGTAAAATATGTACGAATTGCCGTGAGATCGGGTTGGTTTTTTTCCTAACTGATGAGTTTGATTGACAGCTTTGTTAGGCAATGGTGTCAGGCTGTCTCATGCATGTCGCGTGTCTCGCGCCTATGAGATGAAGTGTGTTTACCTATTCACTTGGCCTATAATTTGCAGTTGTGTGATAGATATATGCAAAATTCTATAAAAAGGACTTTAAAAAACTTGTATTGACGTGGGAGAGAACCCATCCATCAACCCGCAAGTAACGGTAAAACTTTTCAATATCAAGCGCGGGTTCATTCTGTAGAGCCAGGAACACGCCTTAAAAACCTATCAGTAGTGATATGCTGCGTTCCAGGCAAGTTTTTGAGCCCGTAAGTTACAACTTCAAACCACGACTCACGACTTTGTAGCGTTCCAGGCAAAGTCATGCCAAACATGCGTGAGTGCCAGGAATTTCTAACGTTATTTAAACATAACATGTCGGACCGTACGGGGTTTATGCTCATTTACAATCATTTCTATCGCCAAAGGTGCTTACTCCTTGCTTATTTGAGGGAAAAGGAGGAGAAAAAAACGGTGCATAAGGCAAGAGAAGCTGTTATAGCTTTTATTTTACATTATTTGTATATTTGGAAATGTATTTTGGTATTAATTTATTCTTGCACTCAATGGACTGAAAACTAACTAACTCTAGAAAAGCTGCTGAGAATGCATAACATTGCGGATAAATAACGTTAGTGCAACTGTATTTTAATGAACAATTTGGTTTTGAATGTATGAATTCCATAAACACCGCATCCGTAGGGGCTGCCATTGTTGTTTCGCGGGCAATGTGACATCAGAACTCGTAACTGGGAGTACATCGATCTAGTAGCCTACTAGTTCACAGATGGGAAGTCACGGGTTTGACGGCAGTTCCAGTGCCCTTTTACGGGTAGAAGCAGGGTAGAAGGTTGGAAAAACATGGGTTATGGGTTACGGGTTGGCTGGAATGCGGCAATAGTGTAGGTGTGTGTGTGTGTGTGTGTGTGTGTCTGAAATTTTGATGCAAATTCGACCTGTAAATCGCGGTTCGAATCTGCCTTTTGCCAAACTCGCTACTTTCTTTTCCCATCACATATCAGACCAAAAAGGCGTTTAATTTAAATAAAAATGAAGAAAATGTTCAAAAAGTGTAAATAAAGGGTCAAAAGTGTGTTGTAACCGCTGCTCGTAGGCTATGTGGAGGTTGTAGTTTTGGGTTATGTTGACAGTGACACTGACTGGACATTTCTTCCAAATTTCAAGTAATAACATTTATTTGCATAAAATGACAACTGAATAATAATAATAATAATAATAATAATAATTGTTTACATTCATTCTAAAACTACTTGATACTAATATTTTATAGGCTATTGTGATTGATGTCTATGTGGAACATCTGGGGAAAAACAATTCTTCAAGTTGGGGAATATTTTCACAGCAGATGGAAGCCTGTTTTCTTCCAGGATAACCTTTTACGTGGTTTGAGTCAGGTGCTTGAATCCAGGCCTTACTGAAGAACCCCCAGATCACCAGTTTTCGCAGTGGGTTGTAGCAGGGCCGTAACCACAATAGACATTGAGGGGGACAAGTCCTCCAAAATAATTAGAAATGGCTGAATTTTCCTCCCTAATATTTGGAATTCTTGTGCTGCTCTGCTGCATTTCAGTACGCAGCGCTCTGTGTGTTGTTGTTAGGATGACAGAAAGGTTTAAAAGTTAAATTTTTTGGCGGCACCCCTGACACAGTCAGGGGGGCACCCCAGTGTGCCGCGGCACCCACTTTGAGAAAGGCTGATTTAGCCTACATGAAAATCTGCGCAATGAGTTCTGCTATTATCATACGGCAAGCGATCCTCGCTGAATTTAAAACATTGAAACACAGCATGCCACAGGAAAATGTTTAAAAGCATCGCATCCTACAATTATTTGTATTTAAGTAGGCTAAGTTAAAGCAGTCCGTAAGTTTTTTGGGTTAAAAATTATCCAAAATCAATTTTTGAGCAAGTACATAACCAGCCAGTGATCAAAACTATCTGCTTACCTTAGCTCGATTTACAACGTTAAGCTTGTAATAATGTTTTTAATTCAAGTGGTACTGGTGCATTTCCGTGGGAGATTCGAGCTTCTCTTTGCGTCATTGCATCACACCTGTACACATCAATAAGAAGTCCTGGCTAGTAGGCTATATCGCGTGTGAGGGTGTTGGAGGTGGAGATTTAATCTTTTCTCACAGTGCTTGATAAAATTAAACTTATCAATTTGATAGCGGATCCAGAAAGGGTGAAACCTCAATCAGTGACAGTAAGCGCGTTTCCATTACCCTTCAAAATGCGCAAATTGAAAGTGCGAATTGAAAATACGCTCAATGGAAACATGCCAAATTCGCAAAAACACCCATATATCGCAAAAAACTTTTTACGCTCGCATGAGGTTGTTTTTCAGGCAATTCGAAAAAGGTCAATTTTGCAAAACTGCAATGGAAACAGTTTTTGCGCATTAACAGATCACTTGGCACACGTAAAATGTCACATGATCATTATTTAAAAGATGGCGCGCTATGTCTGGACGGAAGATGAGACGGAGTTCTTTCTAAATCTAATTAAAGATAAAGAAATTACGGCAATATTAGATTCAAAACAACAGAGGAATGCCACAATTTATAAGGACTTGGAAGGAGACATGAAGGACAGGGGCTTTGACAAGCCGTGGCAAATTTTACGGTCCAAGTGGAAAGCTCTGAAACAGAAATATCTTTCTGAGAAGAGAAATCTTTGCAAAAGTGGGGCTGGTGGGAAAAGTAAAGTTACATTGAAGTATTTTGACTTAATGGACGAAATACTTGGCCAGAGACCTATTGTGTCGTCGATGAACACCGTTCTAAACAGCATAGGTAAGGCAAATATTCCCCCCCCCTACTTTTTTTTGCCATGATCTGATATAACATGTATTAGCCTAGTGTATTTTACTTTTAAAAGATGAGTTGATTTCGGACTTTAACTAACTTTTATTGTTCCAATCGTAATTCAAAAATTTTATTGCCTATGTTAATTTATAAAACCTAGCTGTACATAATTTCTATTATAATCTTGTAAATAATCGATTCTTTCTTCTAACATGTAAACAAATTAACATTAGATGACGAAAATGCAGATTCAGAGATGGCTACCTGTTCCAAGGATCCATCGTCGGATTCACCTTGTAAGTCACCATATTTCATTCATGTATACACGATGCACACGCGCATATGTATAGGCCGATGTATCTAAAATACTCATCAAAACACGTATGCAAACTAAATATGTATTAAACTGTATGTAGTTTGTTTTTAATTTAGTATATCATACATAAGGCTTTTATGGGTCATACAGGCTTTGCAATATTTTCACAGACCTCTTTTAACATGAGAAAAATATGAAATACACATTATATACGTTAAAAAATAACTATCATTCAAAAGTGAAAAGACATGAAGATGATCATGTAGATATTTCATAATGTGTCTATAATTTACAGGCTGTTGAAATTTAGTATAAACATTGAAATATAAACACTAAAATATATAAAAAAATAAAAAATGTTTAAGAAATCACTTTGTGTCCTAATAAGATTTTCTGATGTTGTTTTTTGGGGTTAACAGCAGCATCCTTAAATGATGGGCCCATGACCCCAGATGAAGAACGCCTGATACTCCAAATGTTCCAGAGGAAACGGAGAGTGAATCATCTACACCTTTAGCTCAGGAGAACTGGAGGCAGCCAAGGAGGCGAAGATCATCTCTCCAGATTAATATATTTAAGGAGCAGATGCGGCAGGAGCAAGCCTTTCTCAGCACAATCACTGAGGTGCTCAACCGCGCTGTCCAGTGTTTTGAGAGGCAACAGAGGCAGCTGAGCGCCATGCGCGTGCACTTGAGGCTATAGCTGGAGCTCAGCACCCATTCGCCCACCAGCAACCCCTTACCTTCTACAACATCCCCTACATACCGGCAACAGCAACCTCCATACTACCATCGCCCACAACAACCTCCTCCCAGCTCCCAACCTCAGTCACCTTGGTACCACATCCAAAATCAGTCATCTGCCTCTTCCCCTGGCCACTCTCCATCATATGAGAATTTGTAGGCCATTTATTACATGCACAATTCACAAGAAATATGCCTTTGTTTACACACACACACACACACACACACACACACCCTATTCCATTCACCAATATTTATGAGTAATGACAAGTTACTGGTGATTTTTGTTTAATTACTCATTTTTATTTATTTACGAATGTTATTCTGAGTGTTGTAAACATGCTTGGAGCAAACAGCAATTTTATAGATGCCATGTGTCATTGTTTTATGTTAATTTAAAGCCATGGCATGTTCTAGTATGATACAGAAATGGAACATCTGTACTGTTTTTTTTTCTTTTCTTCATTTGACACAGTGGCAGCAGACTTAATGCCGTTTTTTTTTTGTTCTAATTAAAAATAACTGACAATTCGTAAATAAAAGAATTATTTCAAAGAACATAAATGGCTTACTGTATTCTTCAAATTGCAATAACAGAAATAAAGATAAAGACAGTTGTTCTTAAGCATGTTTTACACAGGTTGGTAACCTCATGAGACCTGAGCAGGTGATTCACCAGAGCCTGCCTGATTTGTAGAGCCGGAGCATCAGGTTCATCCCGGGTGTGTCCCTGAGGCTGTTGAGCAGCTGGATGGAACGCTGCAGGTGGTAGCTGCTGTTTTTTCCCCTCACATATATTATGGAGAATGCAGCATGCAGCCACTACTGTAGGCATGAAATCATGGTCTATGTCACACATTTTGGCCAGGACACGCCATCTGGTTTTTAGGTGTCCAAATGTATGTTCCACCTTCACACGAATAGTGCTGAGCTGCTCATTAAATAATGTTTGTGCTTCTGTCAAATTTGGACCTGAGAAGCCCTTCATGACCCAGGGTAGTAGCGGATACGCAGGGTCACCAGCTAGGAGTAAAGGCACTTGGATTCCTTCAATTTCCAAGCTTGCTTGGGGCTGTTTTGCTGGATATCTGAAAAGGGCACACATATGCTGTAACCTGGTATTGTCTATTGTGGGGAATGGGGTATATTGACTGGACAGCACAGTGCACCTACAGGCTACCGGTTAAACGGTCTATTATTTATATATTTATATATACAGTGTCAGTCAAATTTTTTGGACTAAGATTTTTGAATGTTTTAGAAGAAAACACTCACCAAGGCTGCATTTATTTAATTTTATTGTTTAAAAAAATACTATTGTGAAATATTACAAATGTAAAATAACTTTTCTATTTGAATATATTTTAAAATGCTATTTATTTCTTAGTTGGCAATTCATCATTACTCCAGTGTTTTGTGACATGATCCTTTACAAATGCTCGAGAAACATTTTTTTTTTTTTTTTTTTTGAGGATTCTTTGATAAATATTAAGTTCAAAAGAACAGTATTTATGAGAAAAACAAAGCTTTTGCATTACCGTTTAAAAGTTTTGGGTCAGCAAGACTGCATAAAAGTGATCAAGTGATAGTAAACACATTTATAATGTTGCAGCATTTTTGCATATTTATATATTAATGTATTTTGAATAAATGCTGTTCTTTTGAACTTTCTATTCATCAAATAATCCTGAAAAAATTCTGCACAGCTGTTTTCAACACTGATAATAATCATAAATGTTTATTGGCCATCAAATCATAATATTATAATTTTTCTGAAGGAGACTAATGAGTAATGAATAAGAGAAATTATCAAATAAATGAAGCCTTGGTGAGCAGAAGATACTTCTTTTAAAAACATAGAATCTTACTGTCCAAAAACAATTCACCAGTATAGTGTGTATGTGTATAGCTGAAATGTGGTGTATAAACTTGCTCAAATACCTGAAAAGATTGGATGTGGCAAAGACTGCGGCATCATGTGAGCTGCCAGGTGACCCAACACAGATGTCTCTAATCATTAGCTGGTCATCTACAACAGCCTGTAGAACAATGGATGTCCAACCTTTTCTATTCACATAATCCCTATACCCATCACTGGGCACGAATGGGGATATGAGTCCCATCAATTGCACCATAGACTTGAGGAATTTTGTGTGCCTCATAATTGCGTTGTGCAATCTGTTGTTCCCCTGCACATTTGGCAAAGCAATGTACTGCTTCATAAGTTTTGTGCATATAGCCTGGCATACACCATACACACACCTGTGGACAGTCGTTTTGCTAACCCCAAATGTCTCAGCCACTACCCTGTACTCTGCACAGGTAGCCAGTTTATAAACAGCTATTGCTATGCGTTTATTTGTAGAAACTGGCTGTCTTGGGCATGATGCAGCAGGTGCAACAAGAGGCCCTATATCATCGCACAACTCAAAAAAAACGGTGCTGTTCATTCTGAAATTCTGAATCCACAGGTCCTCTGTGAAATCGCGGACTATAACTTCCCAGAACAAACGCATACGTGGACGCTCCCAAGTATAGGGGCTTCCTTGCCATTAATGCTTGTAAAACGCATACGTCCCTTGAAAATAAACAATGGGTAGTCCGGTGGCTGCAATATACGTAAACGTGCCAATGTCTGTCGCCATGATTTTTTTAAATGGACTTATCGCATTGTAACAATTGTCATGCCAATAAAGCACATTTGAATTATCGCAAGAGGACGAGTTTTAGTCGCTTAAACAATGGTTAATGGAAACACCATCATTTCGCAATAGTTTTTATATAAAAGGGCTTTTGAAAAGTGGCGTGAACTCCGTGTTTTGAAGGGGTTCAAAACGGATGCAGAGACATTTTTTTTTTCCTGCTGGACAGGTCAGACATTTCAATGGTTATTATGCAACAGTAGCACACTTCGCTTAATTCATACAGTAAAAGTTACGAAGTTTTCTTTGTTGTGCCTTTCTCTTTTTGCTATGTGCATTATAGTAAATATCCATTATTTTGTGCTAGCTATATATGAGACGGAGCAGTTCGTACTCCACATTAATTTGTTGATAGCGATTAGAAACGAGACTGCACAGAAATGGAAACTGAACTACAGGTAACGTTAGTTCTAATACACATTACGTGTAGTCACGCAATGCTGATGTTATTAATATTAACAATTTGAAAACAAAGTATAATTTGCACGGTTTGACGTGATATGATAAGCGATCGTTAGATTTAATCATCATTATTGCAATGCTTTCCCCCCTTAGGCCTAGTTGGTCAGCACAAAAGTGGATGTTAGCTGCTTACTTGTTCAGATGACATTCTTATGTTGGTCATACCTTCAAACAGTAGAATCTGTGATTGTGAATGACAGTCTCCACACCGGCGCGGTGACTGACAGCCCTTCTAATGACAGACGCACATTGACATTCTCCTCAAAACATTGTATTCACACGCGCTGTGCTGTGTCGAGGCACAGCTCACTTAGAGTTGATCATTCCGCGAATAACTGCAGTTGCAGATTTCAAACAGAGATGGCGACAAAGATGAAAAACTACGGACTGCAGGTTTAATGTAAATTTATGTTTACTGCTTTTATAAAACGGTTACCACACAATACAAATATTAAAGCCCAAAAATATGCATCAATGCAACTTTCATGAAGTAAAATCACTAAAAGCCTGCCTTCCGCTGGAAAAAATAGTCCATGAACAGCAACAGAAGTTACATTATTACACCCTTAGATGGCAGCAAAGACTGTCTTTAGTGAGTTGGTCCGCCAGTAGCGAAGACTTTTATATTGAAAGGATTGAAACTTGTGAACACTGAACAAGACGCAACTGAGAAAATGCTTTGACTAGTAGCATTGCTGTCAGGACATGGGAAAACACCTTGACAGTTAAAATTATAAGATATAGCAGCGGACATTCAAACATTTTATTATGAACACCGGACTGACCTGAAGGAAAATGTTAAATAGGCCTATCTAAATGCTGGTAATACACTCTCTCACGCTTTCGCTCTCTCTTACACAATAGACTTGTGCTGCATCCCACTCCACTTTTAGACTCGCACTTGCAAACTTCCCTAAGTACTTCCCCTCGGGGAAATCCCCGCTGCCATTTTGAAGTGCGTTCCACTTGGTGAAGTGGACAAGGGAGGTTTATATGTATGGCCAGACCCTTGCTCCCTCGATTTTGACCGAGGAGCAAGTCTACTTCATATGTACACTTCAGGCAGCTTCATAAACCACAATGCAACACGATTGTGACGTCACCGCATATCGTGTTTAATTTACCCATGAATTTACCCCACCACAAACAGCTCTATGATATTTTAATTATTTAAAAAAAAACATTTAAAACTACCCAAACACACTAATATAGATATAGAATGCTGCATTAAACAATTTCTTAAAGGAAAAAATTAAATAAATAAATCAACTCCAAGTGATCAAGGGCTTAGGACATTCTAGTTCAGTCCATTGCAAAAGTTCCGCCGGTATTGGGCATTCATGCAACGTAAGCAATGACGCACATCCGAGAGAACGAGACAGAGGGAAGTTAGCGAGTGAGGCCCTGTCCCAAATGGCACACTTTATGTGAACTTTCTGGGTGCGTTCCATTCGACCGTAAGTGGACTGCGAAGTGGACTTCAGAGGGTATTCCGCCAATCTTAAGTAAGATTCCAATCCAAAGGGAGTGAACACGTTCAGTTCGAAGGGTACTGCGAACGGCGTAGGGAAGAAGGGAACATAGATACATCACTTCACAGGAAGTGGAGAGTAAAAATAACCCAACTGTCATTGCACGTCGCATCACCGATGGAGCAGAGCCGTTAGAGGGGTTCTTAAACAGCTCTGTGTATTTGAATAGTAATAACTTTAGTTATTATACAAACTAAAGTACTTATGAATGGTCATGGCAATAACTGTTACATTTGCATATTATATTTTATGAATATGTAAACAAATTAAAAGTGTTGAAAAAACAGCTGAGGGCTGTCATTTTTTATATTTTAGTTTATTTACCTCTGGAACGGTTGATATGCAGCTGCGCGTGGGAAAGAAAGCGCACGAGATGAGACCGCTACAAAGAGATTAAGAATACATTTAGTTAACCAAATTAAAATGAATTTTCATATTGAATGACAAACAACGTTACAGTTTCAAATCTGTTCAATAGCCTACTGGTATATGTAAACTAATGGATAATGGTCTTGATTATATACAGGCCCTTCTCAAAAAATGTGCATATTGTGATAAAAGTTCATTTTCTATAATGTAATGATAAAAATTAAACTTTCATATATTTTAGATTCATTGCACACCAACTGAAATATTTCAGGTCTTTTATTGTTTTAATACTGATGATTTTGGCATACAGCTCATGAAAACCCCAAATCTCAAAAAATTAGCATATCATGAAAAGGTTCTCTAAACGAGCTATTAACCTAATCATCTGAATCAACTAACTAACGCTAAACACCTGCAAAAGATTCCTGAGGCTTTTAAAAACTCCCAGCCTGGTTCGTGGGTAAGACTGCCGACCTGACTGCTCTCCAGAAGGCCATCACTGACACCCTCAAGCGAGAGGGGAAGACACAGAAAGAAATTTCTGAACGAATAGGCTGTTCCCAGAGTGCTGTATCAAGTCCCCTCAGTGGGAAGTCTGTGGGAAGGAAAAAGTGTGGCAAAAAACGCTGCACAACGAGAAGAGGTGACCGGACCCTGAGGAAGATTGTGGAGAAGGACCGATTCCAGACCTTGGGGGACCTGCGGAAGCAGTGGACTGAGTCTGGAGTAGAAACATCCAAAGCCTCCGTGCACAGGCGTGTGCAGGAAATGGGCTACAGGTGCCGCATTCCCCAGGTCAAGCCACTTTTGAACCAGAAACAGCGGCAGAAGCGCCTGACCTGGGCTACAGAGAAGCAGCACTGGACTGTCGCTCAAATTTTGCATGTCATTCGGAAATCAAGGTGCCAGAGTCTGGAGGAAGACTGGGGTGAAGGAAATGCCAAAATGCCTGAAGTCCAGTGTCAAGTACCCACAGTCAGTGATGGTCTGGGGTGCCATGTCAGCTGCTGGTGTTGGTCCACTGTGTTTTATCAAGGGCAGGGTCAATGCAGCTAGCTATCAGGAGATTTTGGAGAACTTCATGCTTCCATCTGCTGAAGAGCTTTATGGAGATAAAGATTTTGTTTTTCAGCACGACCTGGCACCTGTTCACAGTGCCAAAACCACTGGTAAATGGTTTACTGACCATGGTATAACTGTGCTCAATTGGCCTGCCAACTCTCCTGACCTGAACCCCATAGATAATATGTGGGATATTGTGAAGATAAAGTTGGGAGACGCAAGACCCAACACTCTGGGTGAGCTTAAGGCCGTTATCGAAGCATCCTGGGCCTCCATAACACCTCAGCAGTGCCACAGGCTGATTGCCTCCATGCCGCGCCGCATCGAAGCAGTCATTTCTGCAAAAGGATTCCCCACCAAGTATTGAGTGCATAACTGAACATAATTATTTGAAGGTTGACTTTTTTTGCAATAAAAACACTTTTCTTTTATTGGTCGGATGAAATATGCTAAATTTTGTAGATAGGAATTTTGGGTTTTCATGAGCTGTATGCCAAAATCATCAGTATTAAAACAATAAAAGACCTGAAATATTTCAGTTGGTGTAAAATGAATCTAAAATATATGAAAGTTTATTTTTTATCATTACATTATGGAAAATAATTAACTTTTATCAAAATATGCTAATTTTTTGAGAAGGACCTGTACATACTGTGTGTTTTGTTAATGTATATGCTTATTGTATGGTTTTATATTGTAAAGTATAGTTAATGACAATATTAATTTATATTATATCAATCTGCGCGACCCCGTTTTTGCCTTTCTTTAACGACTTTGCAGGGCATTCCAAATGAGCGATTATTGTAAGTGAAGTTCACTTCAGCTGATATACCGTGCTCAGGGAGAAGGGAGCAGTGAACAGTGCGTAGGGACCAGGCCCGGATTGGCTAATCGGGAGCACCGGGAGAATTCCCGGTGGGCCGGTATGTTTTTTTGGCCGCGAGGGCCGTTGTTGTCATGGCACTGGGTTGAAATATGGATGCTCCCTAGATGGTCCCTAGGTTTCCTGCACTCACAGCAGCCCCACTTTTTTATTTACTATTTTACCGCAGTCCAGTTCTATTGCCAAGGTTTGCATAGAAGGTTGTTGTACTCACGTTTCATAATCAACATATGAAATTTAAAAAATAATATTATAGACTAATAGTTCAACATTACGGAGGCCCTGAACCGCAAAGTAAAAAAAAATATATATGTAAAAAAAAAAAAATCTAGAATTTCGAGATTAAAGTCGAAATATTTCGAGAATAAAGTCGAAATATTTCGAGAATAAAGTCGAAATATTACGAGAATAAAGTCGAAATATTATGCGAGATTAAAGTCGAAAAATTTTGAGATTAAAGTCAAAATATTTCGAGATTAAAGTTGAAATGTTTCGAGATTATAGTAGAAATGTTTTCAAACTGCGAGCGCCTAGCGAGGCTCAAAATGAATGATTATAGGCCTAAACTGCTGTGATTGTGAATATGATTAAATAAACCCTTTTATCAATATTATTTTATAGCCTACATTAATAGGCTATCTGTCCTGAGAGCAGGGGGGCGGGGGGATCATCCTGCTAAATTGAATAAAAAGCAGAACATTTTGACTGAAACATGAGGACAGTTAACACGATGTGATCATATATGGTTTATGTGTATTTTTCAAGCCATCTTGGGGTATTTCCATATTTATATGAATAATGCAGTTATTGCCATAGCATCTCGTCGAAGAAAGATCTGCTCCATAGCAATTCGTTTTCAGTCCCACTATCGAACGCATCTTTCTAGGACAACCATCTTTACTGTCTCAATAAAATATGTTGCATGACTATCGGGTCATTATTGGTGAAATACACTTTCAACCACATCACATTTCGTGAGAATCCGAGCAGAGACCGTGACGTTTAATCTTATCGCATTTCGAGTCAACGTGCCACAAAAAGTTTGGACCAGTTCTTCGCCAGCGCAGTTCTTTAGCTACTAAAAATATATAACGACTTTATTCTAAACATTTCGACTTTATTCTAAACATTTCGACTTTAATCAAACATTTCGACTTTATTCTCAAACATTTCGACTTTATTCTCAAACATTTCGACTTTTTAATCTAAATATTTCGACTTTAATCTCAAATATTTCGACTTTAATCTCGAAATTCTAGATTTTTTTTTTTTTTTTTACAGATTTTTTTTTTTTTTTTTACTTTGCGGTTCAGAGCTTCCGTAGCAGATATTATAGCTTGTTTTAAGTAAAAATCACTTAGCTAATTTTGAGGTGTTTTTCATACTTGTTTAGTAAATGCATCTTGAGTTTGTAGTAAAATTATGCCAAAATAAACAAAAAAAAAACAAAAAAATCATT
The DNA here is from genome assembly GCA_023029165.1 of Gobiocypris rarus. Taxonomy (NCBI): domain Eukaryota; kingdom Metazoa; phylum Chordata; class Actinopteri; order Cypriniformes; family Gobionidae; genus Gobiocypris; species Gobiocypris rarus. Next base: position 8,916,293 of record CM040928.1, read on the forward strand.
TCAGTATTAAAGTCAAAAAGAGATGTCGAAATATTTGATTAAAGGTGTAAATATTTAAAATTAAAGTCGAAATATTTTGAGAATAAAGTCGAAATGTTTGAGATTAAAGTCGAAATGTTTCGAGATTAAAGTCAAATGTTTGAGATTAAAGTCTAAATGTTTCGAGAATAAAGTCGAAATATATTTTTAGTAGGCCTAGCTAAAGAACTGCGCTGGTGAAGAACTGGTCCAAACTTTATGTGGCATGTTGACTGCGATAAAGATTAAACGACGGTCTCTGCTCGGATTCTCACGAAATGTGATGTGGTTGAAAGTGTATTTCACCAATAATGACCCAAAAGTCATGCAACATATTTTATTGAGACAGTAAAGAATAGAGATGGTTGTCCTAGAAGGATCCGTTCGATAGTGGGACTGAAAACAATTGCTATGGAGCAGATGCAGATCTTTCTTCGACGAGATGCTATGGCAATAACTGCATTATTCATATAAATATGGAAATACCCCAAGATGGCTTGAAAAATACACATAAACCATATATGATCACATCGTGTTTACTGTTTTCATGTTTCAGTCAAAATGTTCTGCTTTTTATTCAATAAAGCAGGATGATCCCCGCCCCTGCTCTCAGGACATATAGCCTATTAATGTAGGCTATAAAATAATATTGATAAAAGGGTTTATTTAATCATATTCACAATCACAGCAGTTTAGGCCTATAATCATTCATTTTGAGCCTTGCTTTAGGCGTAGTTTGAAAACATTTCTACTTTAATCTCAAATATTTCGACTTTATTCTCGATATATTTCGACTTTAATCTCGAAATATTTTGACTTTAATCTCATAATATTTCAACTTTAATCTCGAAATATTTCGACTTTATTCTCGTAATATTTCGACTTTATTCTCGAAATATTTCGACTTTATTCTAAATATTTCGACTTTATTCTCAAATATTTCGACTTTATTCTCAAAATATTTCGACTTTATTCTAAATATTTCGACTTTATTCTCAAAATATTTCGACTTTATTCTGGAAATATTTCACTTTAATCTAAATTCTAGATTTTTTTTTACATATATATATATATATTTTTTACTTTATGCTTCAGATTTCCGTAGTTTTTAGATATTTGGACTGGAAACAAAACAAAAAAGTAAAATAAGTTTTTTTTTTTTTGCACTGATCACATTAGTTACAATATAACAACTTTATATGCCCAAGTGTTACTAGTGACCCTTCATGTTTTAATTAAACGATAGTGAATATACAAAGCCCACGATTGAAAGGGAATAGGATAAAAGTAATATAAATAAAAGCAGTGAAGTATTTACTTTCCAAGTTATTTTATTTTTCAAGTAGGCTATATTATGTACTTTATTAGTGTTCTTTTTTGGAAAACTTTTACTTCACAACATTCCAAAACATAATATTTTTACTGCAATACATTTCATACTGAATATCATTTAATACTTAGGCTAATTAGGCTATGTTAAAAATGTGGTACTGTATACTTTTACTCAAGTAAAAGTAATTCAAAGTTTTACTTGAGCACAAGTAAGAAAGTACTTCATTTTGAATGTAGGCTACTTAGCTAAGTATTAAAGGTAAAACAACAACTTTTATTTATGAAATGTAGTGCAGTAAAAAAGTATGACATAATGTATTATGCTTTGGAACGTTTTCCAAAGAAAAACACTGATAAAGTATATAGCCTACTTAAAAAATATAGTAGGCCTAGCCTATACTCCACTGTTCTCCGCTGCTTGTTAGACGGTTTATCTTCACTTTTTGTAATGATTACGAATCGATTATCTTTGCTTGGTGCCTTGCCGAAAAGTTGCCATGGGGTGTTCTGCACCTCTAGTAAGTATTAAAAAAAAAAAAAAAAAAACCTGCCCATTAAGATTTATAGTGCTAAATAAACAGACAGTGCAACACTGCTATTACAATTACACATTTGTATTATGCTGGGATTATTGTAAAGATTAAAAAATGATTTCATTGATTGCAATGACAAAAGTATGCAAAACAAAATGCCAATAAAGTCATATATTTCACAGGACTCGAAGTGCGTCAGAAATGCAGTCAATTTATTGTTAAAGCAGTTTGATGAGAGATCACATTGCGCGTGAGGTTATTAATATACAACACATTCAAAAAATGTATTTTCATGATGGAATGGGTTGGGCTCAGGCTTGTGTTTCAAGCTTACAAGCTGATAGTCACATTTCGACAAATGTTTGACATTCCATGTTTCTTTTCTAGCCCAAACATAGCCTAAACAAACGCCCTTTGCATTTCACACGGCATATTCAGAAAAATATCTAATTCATCTCACAAGACACGTTTTATGATAATTTAAAACGTTAAATGTTTAATGCATATTTTTATTCATTAAATTCAGGGATACCGAACGTCTTCATCGAAAGACTGGTGTATTTATGAAGTTGGCATGTCATGCCTAGGGGTTCGGGGGAGCAGGAGCATTTTGAAGAGAAAATGACACCTGTGGCCATTGATTCCGTTGGGTTGTAAATCAGTCACAGACCGTGCGAACAATCCGACCCTATACGGCTCAGTTTTTCTATGTATCTTGCTCTGTCAAGAGGCAGAATGATTCTAGTACACCCAGGCTATACTGGGTTCATTTCCATTGTGGGGGAAATGGACTGCTCTCCCCGAAGCCGACTCCCCCCCCATTTTTTCTACAGGATTATATGTCTATAGCACTAGGCTACATAGTAGCCTATTATTTTTTGTCACCATTGTAACACATGGAAATGGGATCTTTACAGTAGCCTATTTTTGGTTTGCATGAGTTTGAAGTATATAAATCTATCAATTTCTAAAATTTAAATAGAAAAGAAAATCATATTTTTTGGGGGAAAAAAATCTTTTTTGACTTTTCCTTTGTGGTAGCTACAGCGTTGCCATGTCGCATATAGAGAACATAATGGGTTAAAGAAAGCTTTCATCTAGAACTTTCATTTAGGGTGAACAAATTATTTAGCTTAACTGTATACAACACATTAAAACAACATTCATGTTGAGTAGTTTGATAAAAAATTAACTGCTTAAGTAAAATTGTGAAGGAGGAAGTTGTGCAAAAACACAAAGTTGCACTTCACAAAACAGTTATTTTGTCTATTGATGTCAATATAATGGAAACCGTAGTTTTAAGTTTCTGTCACGTTCATTTTGACTGATAATCCATACGATAATCAGGCTATCATAAAATCGATTGAGAAAAAAAAAAAAACAGATTTAGCTATAAAACAACGTAGGCTGGCTACACATATTGTCGCATTATAGAAATTCATTTTCTAACGTTCGAAAAGCAAAATAATTTAAACGAATTTAAAATTATAGGCAAATATTAGATCTTTTTCACGTAGCCTACCTTTGTTGGACTATTTAAACGAACCAGATAGAAAATCTTACCTTATCGTTTACTATCTTCTTCGGATAACGTCAACACAAGTAAGCCTATTTAAGGGTTTGCTCATGTCAAAACACGCTTTAACAACCATCCCCACCCTAGCCTGTTCACTGCTCAAACTCTCATCCTAATGAGGAAATAAATGCCGTCTCTAGAGGAAATACTGAAATAAGATAGAAACAAGCAGTGTCTCAAAACCCGGTGTGCTGCAGCTAGACAGCATAATGACCATCAAGCTGGCAATTATAAACGATGTTGTTCCAAGAAACACACACACAATCAGTTTAATTAAAGTCTGCTTCGAAAATAAGCAATGCGCATGGTCTTCTGTAGGATGCGGAGACACTCAGCCCCTTGCAAAACACAGTGTAAAATCCTTTGATAACAGTATTATAAAATGTACATGTAGCCTATTTGCTCAAGGACAGTAACACAAACTCCAATAAAGTGATTTTTAACAGAGTAAATAAGTTCCTGGGTCAGCATGTATTGGTCCTGAAACAACAATCATGTTGACTCGGGAACATGTGGAACTGGGTAAAATCTGTTAAACTAAAGCGAATGCAAGTAAAGTTACACAAAGAGGATGTGTGACAGGATGTGAAATTAAATGGGAGTAACCGACCCCTCCCTTTAAGGGCCCTGGAAGTGAGACAGAAGCCGTTTCAATGCATTTTTAAAAATCAGAGATGCTTCAGTATAAGCTGCACTAGAATGGGAAAAGCTTGAGTCCAGTGGTGGCGTGCTTTACACCACTGCACCCGACGCTTTATTGCACCCTCAAACGCAAGCAAAAGCACCCTCATATTGTAATTATATATTGGCGAAACAGATTCGGAAACAAATTTGTGTCCGATGGCGTCTGCATTTATTTTTGCAGCGTTGAGTAATGTAACCAATCACATCTCTCGAACGCGATTAGAGGTTTTGCCTCTGTAGAGGACATTATATTTTAGCGACGTGTAATAATATTTTCTAAATGAAAATATTATTACACGTCTTTTTACATTACTACATATTGTCCAAGTAATATGCAAATTAGATAGTGTATAGGTGCATAGGATGGAAATAGCATGTTGGGCCATGTTTACACACATTGCATAAACTGAAATGGTATATCAAATTGTTGTATCTTTCATAACATTGTGAATCATCTTTATACAAACTTTGGATTAAAACATGTTTTTGTCTATTCCTGTCTATTAAATTTCTCAATAAATGGTTCTGGTGTCCTCTACAGAGCAGAGGATATACTTTTCGTATATATTCTTATTTTCATTGAAAATAAATACCTTTCCGATCTGATATGTGATGGGGAAAGAGAGTAAAGTAAGTCCAGCAGAAGGTGTATTCAAACTCTGAATTTTAATTCAATGGGTTTAATTGCGTGAAACCTTTGGCACGCCGTGCCCCTCGGCGGAGTTAGTGTAAATGCCCAACAAGGTGGTCTATTTGCACTTAGTGTATAAATACACTCTGCATATCACATTATATATTACTGGTAGGCCTAAACTACTTTAAAAAAGGTCATTTTATTAATTTATTATATTTTATTAGTTTGCTTGAACTTTGTATAGAAATGTGTATATATATATATATATATATATATATATATATATATATATATATATATATATATATATATATATATATATATATATATATATATATATATATATATATATATATATATATATTGGAAAAGGCAGCGGGGCTTAAATAAATATCTTTATTTAATTTTTTTTTTTTTCTCAGGGTACCCAGAATTTACTAGCTATGGCCCTGCTTTGGAGCATGACATTACCATCTCATATGAGACCATTTGGAACACCCTACTCATAGACATGCATCACTTCCACATTTTTCCAGCAAAATTCATGCTTATAGCTATAGAGATTATGACAACAAATCTGGCAAATATTACCTCTTTAATTTAAACTTATTTCTGTACGGTCTCTTTATGCAACTTTAGATAAAAACAAACCTGAAAACATGCAACAAATATTTCCAACATTTTTTTTTTTATATTTTAAACTGAATACATTTTAAATGTAAGCTTTCCTGTAGCTAAAACAGTAGAACGTGGTGCTAAAAATGCCAAGGTCATGGGTTCGATTCCCAGGGAAAGCAAGATCTGGCAAAATGTGAAAAAGTGTACCTTGAATGCAATGTAAGTCGCTTTGGATAAAAGCATCTGCCAAATGCATAAATGTAAATGTAAATTAAGTAACAGTTCATGGACTGGATCAGGATCACATGACCTTAAAAGGCTTAACGACCTTATTAAAGAGATTCAGCAGCTTATCTTCCCAGTCATCCTGTATTTCTGCAAGAATTGCCATCTGGAATTTGCACTCAATGGCAAATCTGTTTTATTAATGATTTACGGAGAGATGCAAGAGTAAAGAGACCCATGTGATTCAGGTTGACCACTTTCTCCAATACAGAGCTGAGATTGCCGCCATCTCCTTTAAAAAGAATCACTAAATACACACACACAAGAAAATAATAGGTTAAGAAATATATCAAAAGTAACATTTTCAACCCATATCATTTATTTCACCATGCCCAACATATAATACCATGGGCCATTAAAAGCATTCAAACCACCTTTTCTCAAACTTATATATATATATATATTCAGAAGAAAGAACTAAACCTGTTTTAACACGAACTTAAAGTGAACAGAGTGATCATGTGCTTTTTTCTCCTCACATAATAAATATAACACAACGATCTCTGTAATCTAAGGAATTTCCAGCATCAGTGAATTTTAAAATAAAATCTTTTCCTTACTGATTTTGTCTCCATGACCACAATACAAAGACAAGACAGAGATTGTCAACTTGTGTACCTATGAGTTAAATGGTGAATGGAGATTATTCACTTCAGAAATTACAGCAGTATAAACTAAACAGAACAACATCTTAAAACAAGTTCAAAACTAATAAACGTCATGTTATAACTCGCACCTCTGTTGTGTCACTACATGGTCAATTAATTATTGACATGGAGCTCAGAATACTCTCACCATCATATTTTGCGGTTCAATTTAACACACAAAGGCAGAAAACCACAAATAAGAAGATATGACATACAGCTATTCACCTACGCACATAATTAAGTTAAAGGAATAAAAAGTCTGATACAGTGATGATAGTGCAAAGTTCAAATTCAGTTTGAATGTTGTTCTATGATTATCAGCCTTTAACAGACAATTGGAAAAAAAAAGTGAAGGAGTATTTTTGGGGTCACCGAACAGGATGTTTGCATGGAATCCATCTTCCTGCCTTGGCGCAAGGATATCCGCCACAGGAAGTGTGCAGTTACCCTTACAGGAAAGCATGTGTCATCATTATGTTGAACCATTCTGTGTGCCATCCTGTAAACACAAGCAACATATCATCTAGGAAAATAAGCATGCATTTGAAAATTTAAACAGGAAAAAAAATATGCAAATGTGTATAATAGGTGGCTACTATCTGAAAGACACAAAGAAAACAACAGAAACAAAATCATTGAATCATTAGTAGACAATAGATATCAAAATTAATTTGTTTGTTTCCTTAATGCATTCACTGTTATTGGGCTGGATGATATGGCCAAAAATATTATCACAACATTTTTTCCATATCATATCACACAATATCAATATTTATCACAACATTAATTTACCATAGGTGGAACAAGGAAGGAAATGCTGACCACATAATTGAGAGAGAATGTAAACTTGTCTGTTCACAATTAAAACCCACAGAGTAGCTTTTATTTAGGGCCCCATGAAATCCATTTTATTTATGTTTTACATTTAATTTTTTGGGATTCTGTGTTTTATGATTTAATGCAAATGTAGAAACTTTAGAAATGGTAAAATGTAATCAAATAATTTACAACAAAACATTGCTGTTTTTATGTCAAATAATATTTTTTTGTCTGCACATGGATGAAGAAATATCTTGGTTGTATGATATTCCTTATATAACTATTATTACTTTGAGAAGTATATTTTACTTCGAGTAAAGTAACTTATTAGTAGTGCTATATTTCTGTCATAGTTTCTTGAATTTAAACCAAACTTTTCTTTTGATGGTTTGTTGTGAAGATCTTTCAGTTTTAGTTTCACTGTGTATTTTACGGTTGTTTTTCTCAATGGTGAAAAGCTTGTGAAGTGACTCTCAAAGCAGCTCTAGAGATTAAGTTCATGTGTTCGTGTCCTCATATATTGAGACGACGGACGCTGAAAACACAAGCTAATGTAGATTTTTGACTGACTTTGCCGTATTAGCATAGACCCCGTCCTGAGTGATTTGTACACTGTCCGCCCTATTCTCCAGACTGGAGCAGCTGTAGCGAGTAGCGACCATAGACTGTGAAAGGGTAGCTACAGAACATCTCATAAGCAAGTTCTGATGTTGGATGTAACAGTGAACATAAGTCTTCATGTACTCCTGACCTCAGTGCTACTGAAGAAGCAGTGGATTAGTTTTATTTTTGAAGGGAATGCGCCACCATATATCTAAATTTGTTTATCTGCGCGAATCATTTTACACCAGACTTCTTTGTGAACGTCACCCCGGTTGCCTTTGGCTTGCTCAGTTGGGGACACTAAATATCTAATTATATTACTTTCTTATAAATTCTGTTTTTTACACATAAAAAACGGCATGTTTTGCTCACCACAAAAAAAATGGCAGTTTTCTGTGGGGTATTTTGAGCTAAAACTTCGCATACAAACTCTGGGGACATCAGAGACTTATTTTACATCTTGTAAAAGGGGCATCCAATGTCCCCTTTAATGTAAATGTAGTATGAAGTAGGGCAGACGACCGCTTTCGCTTCTTTCGGTCATGCGCATGTGTGGTAATGCAGCGTTTTTTTATATCGGATACATTTGAGTGTGTTGAAAGTTGTGTTATAATGCTACTCTGCACTTGTTGCACACTAGAGTAAGCTAAATCGATATTAGGCATGGTAAAACATGGTACTCGCGGTAAATCAAGAAAACCACATTTAAACAAAAAGGACTTACTGTCGGGAGATTAAAATGTGAATGAGATTTCTCGTTGAGGTGAAAAGCTGTCTCGCGTCACATTGTCATGACAGAGTGCGAGGGTGAAGTTAGGATAAAATATACCACGCCAACATTTACATTACGCCTCTCCACTGTCGTTTTGCTTTTTATTGAAATAAAAACAATTTAATTCCAGTGGATAATGGTCGCTTCAATTCCATCGGCTTATATAACACAAGCTCTTCGAGCCATACATAGTGCGCAGCACTGCCACTGATTATTGATCACGTGGCGTGAAGACTGACAGGACCGTGGCGAAGGATTCGTTGTGCAACAGAAGCATCAGACAAATGTCTTGTAAAAAGCACATTCAGCCCCACCGCTGTTCACAGAATATATGCAATTACAAAATTGAAAGTGAAAGTAAACCCGAGCATGCATTCAAATGTGATTTCAATAAGTTACTGCTGTTTGAAAGCGGCTTCCTGAGGCAAATATCTCCCATGGCTGGGCTGTGTGTTTAACCATATCTTAGCTCAGTATCATGCTTGAAGAAAAATTTGTCTCTATTTGCACTTTGAATATTAAGATAGTACTTTGATTATGGTTGAACTTATTGTTTGCACTTAATATCGATGATCAATTTGTGGAAAGGAGTTCAGTTAGGAGGTCAAACATTGTAGAAGCTCATAAATCATGTGCAGTTCTAATGTCTAAAAAGACAATCATACAGGAAAGAAGCCAGTCAGTTGAGTTTGTTGCAAAAACCTGTATTGTTGTCTTTTACTGCATATGATAATTCATATTCAGAAAGTTGATTAGTTAAAACATTTCAAAATGCACCTGCAGACAATTTTTCTAGTCATGTATTTTCTCATAGAGGATATTTTAATCCAAAAATCTTACATAGTGTGCCTTTAATTGTATTTTGAATTAATAATTGCACCATTGTTTTCATATTCTCAGCGCAAAGGCTATAAAATATAGTGGCACTTACTTTATGCTCATGTACCACAGGTAGCTTGGATAACAGAAGAGGATCCTGGGATTCTTTAAGTGTCACATCTCCAAGAAGAGAAAGAGAACGAGGGGCGCAGAATTCAGACCGCTGCCGCCACAGCACCACCCCCACCAACAGCAAACTGACGATGACTAACAGACCAAGAACAAATAAAGGTGATCTAGGGAAAATCAGTCCAGCCATTTCTCAAAATTATGAATTAGTTCACTTCAAAATGAAAATTTCCTGATAATTTAATGTCTTTCTTCACTCGAAAATAAATTAAGTTTTTTGAGGAAAACTTTCCAAGATTTTTCTTCATATAATGGACTTCAACAGCAACCAATGGGTTGAAGTTCCAAATCAATGTAGTTTCAAAGTTTTTCGAATGCTTCAAAGGGCTTTCACCTAAGTCACAGACGTGACCTTTCCAACGTGATGACGTCATCCGTTGACGTCAACAATGAAGTTGTGAGGTTAAAAAGTATATACACATTTTTTTTTTTTTTAAATGACTGATCGTTTCGCTAGATAAGACCTGGCTGGGATTGTGCAGAGACCTTTGTAGCCCACCGAAGCCCTTTGAAACTGTATTGATTTGGATTTGAAATTTCTAAAAGATTTGAAACGGACCTATTGGTTGCCATTCAAGTCCATTAAGTGGAGAAAAATCTCTTCAAAAAAATCAAACAACTCTTAGACTGAAGAAAGAAAGACGAACATCCTGAAGGAGATGGGGGCGAGTAAATTATCATGAAATTTTATTTTTGGAGTGAATAATGCTTTAAGATTGCAACAGAGTTACACCCACCGGTCAAAGACAGAATCCATGGAAATGGTGAATCAGGAAGTGGGGTTCTTGTTTCTGACTGCAATTTATCTTTGTCTGAAAACGCAAAGTTAAACAAAATATATGAAAAGTAAGAGGAAGGAAGTAACACTTGCCCTTAATATTCACAGAAGGGCGTGCAAAAAACTCTAAACTCATGATAAGATTCACAGCACCAATGACTCTTTGCAACAAAACGCCACTTGTAGCAGCTACAACATGAAATGTTAAATGATTAAACAAGAACATCATGTTTGAAATATCATTATTTATTATAAATACCATGCTCTCCTAACAAAGGAGCAAAATAAGCAAGATGTGGTCTACTAAACAATAAATTGTACCTAAGCCAGTAACTAAGAAACTGGAATTATCAAGTTAAACACACATGTACACAGACACAAATACTCACTTACCAAAGTAATTATGCTGTGGGTCGGAGCAAATGAATTGAGGTTTTTCAGAGAAGAGATCTGTGATGCACATTGACAAACAAAACTTTCCAGAGATACCGCATGCAGCATGACCTGAAGTTGCATGCGCAAACACAGACACAAAGACATCAGTTTCTCTCTATGTATTAGAGCTGTCAATAGATAACAACTATCAAAGCATGTTTTGGTTTTGTAGCTAATGCTACCAACTACAAATCTTTTGAATTTGCTGTAGTAAACTAATTTTGTTTTATTACTATTTTTTATATTTGAGAATAAAAGTAATCAAAACCAATGGAAGTATGAAAATCGTGCACAAATCTGCACACTATATGTTCTCTATGAAACTAATGCTGTGAAATGCATCCTGGGGGACTTTTAACACTTATTACCAGCAGAGTAAAACTTTACAACAAGGTCTCATTTGTTAATATTAGTTAAAGGGGTGATGAATTGAGAAACCAACTTTCCCTTGAGCCTTTGATATATCAAAGTTCATCATGATATAAGAATATTCTGTAAGTTTCAGAGCTGAAAACGTCCTTGTTAGTCAAAGAAAAGCTTTTATAGACACCAGGTCCAGAAAACGAGAGCTGGAATCCAATGACGTCATGGGAAGAAGAAACGCAACTCAACTGATGAATATATGTCGTGCTTCTGAAGCCCCGCCCACAGAGTCGAGGGCTTTACAGAGCAGTGATCATGGCGAGCAAAGTAATATATTGCTCTGTGCCAGGTTGTGGAAGAACACAGTCGCTGCATAAGCTTCCTTCGGATGCTACTATTAGCAATATGTGATACTTTATTTATTTTTTCATGAAGTTCCAGCTCACGTGGGGAAGACATGAACGTGTGTTCTTCATTTCACTGCGGAATCGTTTGTAAACAAATCTCAGGTGCTGGATTTGCAGACACAGTGTTGTGCCTTCTATATTGGATTCAACAGGAATGGTGCAACAAACTTATGTGAGTAAAACGTCTTTTTTATATGTAATTGTAGTCCCGGGGCTACAGGCTAACAAAACGTAAGCCCATCGGCAGGCCGATAAATCTAAAATAGTGAAGTAATATTGCTTTCTTGATCAGGGCACGCGCACATGTGTGTGTGTGTGTGTGTGTGTGTGTGTGTGTGTGTGTTTATTTGAAACAAAAAGCTTAACTGGAGAAAGCATACATTTATACTGCAACATCATTTTCTCCTTAAAACTGCAGTGCACCAAAAGACAGTCACAAAAACGCGGTTTGAAATTGCTGGCGTTTCTTTTGTTGCACACTACATTGTAACCAATCACATCAGTGTGTGGGCAGGCTTTAGCACATCATTACTATGCTCTGAAGCAGGTGAGTCTCAAGAGAAGCCAGGTTATCCTGGTATATGTGTGATGCCTTAACTGGTGAGGGCGCTAAAAGCCAAGGGTATATCGTGAGAATGGAGACGAATAAAGATCAGATGTTATGATGAACTTTATGTCTTTCTCCAACTTCCAAGTTGTTCAAAGGTTTCAAAGGATGCTGATTTTTAGAAGAGAGACTAAGATGGTGAACGGCAACATGGTTTGTGTAACATTAGTGACACATTATTAGCTGTTTGATAACGTAGTGTAGCAAAAGGCTAATTACATTAATTAACTGTAGAGAGCAATAAACTCATTACCATTCTGTTACATCGACTTGTATACGAGCCTGTATAATTCACTCCTCCACTTCTTCTGAATCAGTTTCTGGTTCAAACATATATGGCTGAATTAAACCAGTATTGACAATTGCCATTGCACAGCGTTTACTGTAGTAAAGTTGACGGAGTGGATCTCTGAGCTGGTGTAAGTGAGTGGAGGCGGGACTAATTTGCATGAAGCAAGAAATTATTTTCACAGGAAAAAACGTCTAAATGTGTCATTTTGGTGATCAAAGAAGAGTTGTTAGGGATAAAAACTATTGACTAAAGGGGGACTAATATTTTGTTGGTTCTCTCATTTTCACATGCGTTCATCATTTCTTTATGACGGCCTGGCCAAAAACTATATCCGCACAATTCGGCATGTTTCATGCATTATCACATATAAAACAATTGACTCCAATCACAACAACGCAATATGCTTGCTTTCTTTAACAGGTTTTTTAAAATCAAATCTGGATAAAGGGTAAAGAATCTGAACATGTCAATTTTTCTAGGTTGGATATCACTTTTGGCCATTAATAGTATAAAGATTTTTTTCTACCTGCAGGCTGTAACAGTGGCTGAAGGATGACCAGCCCAGCTGGTGAAACAGAGCCGAGTCTCTGAGACACCTGGAGCATGTTGCCGTTGTGCTTGTCTGCACTACAGATAGAGTTGGTCAATTGGTCACTCCAGTACACTCGACTCTACAGGGGACATGCATCAAAAATTCAGTACTACTCCATTATCAATGCCCTTATACACTTATAATATTAATAAATTATCAAATTTTTCCATAAAACAATAAAATGTGTGAATATAGATAATATTAAACATTACAGAGTTATAAAATTAACTTAAATCAACTGTGGTCATTTGTAGTGAAATAAATTGCATGCATCGTTTCATGTACCTCAAATACTGCCATTCCAAATGGTTGATCCAGATAACCGTTGGATTCTATAACTATCTTTCTATGTTGTCCATCAAATGCAACCCTTGAAATTGTGCGCAGACCTAAGTCAGCCCAGTATAGCAGACCACGAGGGATATCTTAATGGGGAAAGAAAATTATACCAATCAGCTTATTTAGTAACTGTTAAATTGAACTTAATAGATGACAATCTTTTATCAAACTCTTATCTTGTTTGATTCGTGGATTAGTTTAAAGGGATCAAGAATTGAGAATCCCCTTTTCAGTCAGTACTCGCCCTCGATGCATACTTTGGCCAAACCCACACTGATGCGAGCGCGCAGCTGACTTCTTCCCGACAGTCAAAAGCGACGTTACGTCATGAAAATGCAGACTTGTAGGAAGAGTGTTTAGGGTGCCGTTTGTGACAGGGCGACTACTCATTGTCTCTTTAGCCCTGCCCACCGATATGCATGTGTCATGTAGTAGTAAATACGAGGCAGACGCAAACACAGGATTACTCGAGCAACAAAATGATGCCTCTGAGACGTTTACAAGATGTTTTGAAGTGCCAAGTTGAAGAAAAACACACAGTCTTTCCATTGCCATCATTGTGATCCTAACATTAAGAAAGCATGGATAAACTTTATTTTTAACAAAGTTCTAGTCAGATTTCATCAGTAAGACACTGTCTTTTTGTTCACTTCATTTTTACTGCAGATTCATTTTTAAACAAGAAGCACTTTGATAGGTTTTTCTGAGAGACTGAAAATAAAGCATGATGCAGTGCAAACTACGTATGAGGAACAGTGTTTTTACCATGTCATTATCACTTCGTCTGTTACAGATCGTTTGATAATGTACCGCAGACAGTCAAAATTAATAGTTGTGATTTTGCTGTTCTTTATTTTGCTTCAGCCTTAATGGGGTTAATGCATTGGATTATCACAGGGGTTTTCAAACCTGTCCTGGGTGACCCCCAGCACAGTACTGCACATTTCGTATGTCTCCCTCATCTAACACACCTGATTCAACTCATAAGCTCATTATCAGCAAAACCTGAAGTGGGTGTCAAACATGGGATACATACAAAATGTGCAGGACAGGGGTCCTCCAGGACAGGTTTGAAAACCCCTGGATTATCGGATAGAGAAAAAAGCACATAGAGAACGCTGCTTTTGTTATTGCTTTGATCCAAGCCCTTCGCTGTAATCCTGAATAAAACCTTCAGAGAGCAAAATCTTCTGTTTTGTCATCAGTAACACATTACAATATGGTTTTTGCAGAAGCTTAAATGCGCTGCGAAACTTTCGAGAAGGATACTCATTGGTTTTGGTGGAAGCTTAAACATGCTGCGCAACATGAGAATGAGCTGGCAGCAGACTTCCTGACAGTGACGTTATGCCATGAAAGTGCAGACTCGTAGAAAGACAGTGGGTGTTTAGGGGTGCCATTTGGGACAGGGCGACTACATCATTGTCTCTTTAGCCCTGTTCAACGATTTCTTCACCGAGCTTCTGCAAGAACTAATGAGCTTCATTCTTGTGTGTTACGCAGCACATTTGACATCCACAAAAACCAATGAGGTTTGTTCTTGTGCGTCAAGCAGGTTCGGTTGAGCTTCTGTTTATGTTTGTTGATCAATGTTTAACTGTGATTAAAAGCCTAAATTAAATCCCTTGATCATTTAAAGTGATCGTGTCTCTCCAGAAAATTTGGACTAAACCACTAGATTCAGTTTAAACCAACTCGATTCGTTCTACGATTGCTTTATGAACTTTTTCAAGAGTCAAAGTGGTAGCTAAAACTCATATTGAAGATCTAAAGATCATAATTTGTGTTCCGAAGATGAACGAAAGTCTTATAGGTTTATTTAAAACAAAAAATGAAAAATTATTCTGAATCATTTCAACATTTACTAATATAATCAAAAGTTGTATCAATTTACATTAATTAATGGACATGGGCTGAAATGAACTAACAACAAACAGTTGTATTTTCTATCAAAGGGCATACTTCAGGTAAAAAACTTTCAAATTAATATATAACCATGTATGAACCCAGCAAGCAATAGTCGTCATGTCTCGGTTAACTTTAGACTTGATATAGTCCGGCAATGCGTAACCAAAACAACCTTGAATTTGGATACACAAGACGTATGATATTCCATCATGTAAGCAAAGTCAACAGTGATTACAAGGTGTTTCGTTTATTTTCTTTCACATGTTCAATGTGTAGGCTGTGCGTAGCCTAGTATTTTGCCCACGCAGCTTGTGGGATGGATTGTCATCGGACGTAAATTTAAAACGTTTGAATTAGTATAATTTCTGTTGTCACACACAGCATTCATACACATAGTGTTATTGTGTGTGTTTCATGTTATCCTTTATTCATTAACTATGTGTTATGAGTTTATTTCGTGCCCACTCACCGAAAGTGTGAGGATATATGACGCCATGAGAGTGTAGTTGAGTGAACTTGAATGTATACAGTACATGGCATGAATAAAATATTTACATTACCAGACATGACGGTCACGGATCCGTCAGAGATGCAGCTCGAAGAAAACGTGTGCATCGTAAGTCTTGTTTTTTTAAACATTTGCTAACTACCAAATTAGTCATAATTAGTTACTAACGTTATATAATGTAACGTTCGTGTGGGCAGAAATTAACATGTGTGACATATGCCTGATCAAAGCTTATTAGTTTCTGTAATTGGTAAGTACCATACCAGCTTTGCTATTGCCTAATACATGATAATAATCTGTAGAGTATTGTGATCTGAGCACCGTGTTATATAGTTAGCTAGCGTGTATATATCTATAAGCTTACACTGGTCTCCCACCTAGACACCTTCTGTGTTCTCACTGGTTCTCCTCACACAACAACTCAAATTGTCTCCTCTAATCGTTGTTCTGTCAAATTCTGGCCTGTCCCTAATTGTCGGTAATAATTGTACGGCTGTGGTTTGCCGTATTAACAAACATTTATAAATTCCTCAGGGTCTGTCATTGCGATCCATTGTTTTCATATTGTTGAAATCAAGCGCACTTCCTCACGTTACATCACTTCTGTTTTTGACATTTTTAGATGCAGAAGTAACATTCTCTCACAAATAACAACTCCAAAATCTAGTTCCTATATTATTTTTCTATTCATAGACTCACTGGGTGTTCTAACCTGCAAAAGGCATTTTAAATAACAAACAAAGATTTAATAATCACTGTAATAAATGTACTTCTCACTAATGGGACCTTATTTGTAAAGTGTTAGTCTAACCTAGGGAGATTGCGACAGGGGAACGTATAGATGAATTTATCAGTGTTATTCTGCTTGTCCCATCCAAACTGACACGCTCAATTCTGGGAGATGCCCCACTCTCTGCCCAGAACAGATACCTAGAGGAAGAAAAACAGGTTTAGAACTTTGAATGAGTTTAACTCATTCAAACATTAACCTTCAAGAGATGCTCCACTCCAAAATGAAGATGCATACAACTTCTGCTGAGGAACACAAACTAAATTTAGAAAAATATAAAATTTCAGTCCATATAATGCAAATGGATGAATCCGTCAAAGCTGACACTTCAAAAACCACGCAAAATGAACATGGCGATAATCCAAAATCCTTAGTTGATGAATCAATGTCTTCTGAAGTGAAACGATAGCTGTGTGTGAGAAAAATACTAATATAAACATTTTAAACTATAAACCATTCCAGGAAACTGTCAAATGTGAGTTCATACAATGCAAATGTCATTGGCAATGGAATTTATATGCAGGTGGGAATAGCTCAAGGCACTTAACGAATTTACCTAGGAAGAAGTGTCAGTCAAAGTTGGCCAATCTCTATTTACCTTTCTTCTTAATGTTGCTCAGGTATTCTGTCAATTCATTTAATAAAGCAAAATATGAGGAAGTCAAACTGAAGAGAGAAAATATAAGAAAGAACTCAGTTAGCAGTTCCTTATTTTAATCATGCTTCAGTCAATCAATCTTCAGCAATCAAGTTCAATTAAATTAAGATGCATTGCCTCAGGTCTTTGCCTTAGTGGGAACTGCTTTGAATAAACTCCTTAAATATTTCTGAGAAGGATTCTTATTTAGGTATGCTACTTCCTTGTGCCTCATAATTTCACTATAAGTATGAAAATAGGTTATTGTTGGGGGTTTCTATATTATATATATATATATATATATATATATATATATATATATATATATATATATATATATATATATATATATATATATATATATATATATATATTTGCAGAAATATAAAAAGGTACAACAGTTACAAAATGAGACAATGTGTCTGATAAAGAGAAGAACGTGCAACAGAACAGGTCAACACAGCAACATAGATTTCATGTTTGTGATTATATATGGCGCTTAAGAAAATAGATAATATAGCTACTATTATGGAGATTACAAATGAAAAAAAGCTGTTAAAACTGTTGTTTAATAGATTTAAAATTTTGTGAAATAGCAAGGCTATTCATTTTTTTTCTTTCTTTTTAATTTATCTGTGTAGATTTATTTTTATTTGTAAATTCTTGGCAGTTTTGCAAATGTCAATCAAAGTGATGGTGCAGTTTTCTTCCGCATTACTTCTTGCGCTAATTTCATAACATGTCTGTCCAAAAACAAAGTGCTAAGTCTATCCCTACCCAAAATGTATCCCTAAAATCAGAGAGAAACTATAGGTGAATAATAATTAACTATAGACATTAACTATAAAACTATTCCTCAAATCTGACTGGTTGACGGGAATGTTGTTCCAGGATCTAGGATGTTGATCCAGAAACTTGTTTTTGCATGTTTTATTCCCCTATACTCTCCTGACTGTTCATTTGTTCTTATTTACTTTTTTTTTATTTTTTTTTTACTAAACATTCCCCTGCCTTATCCAGGTTATCCTGTTATATTGTTTGTGTTACAGGATAACCAGGAAGAAAACGCACAATATACTAAATCTGTGGTAACATGAGGGTGAGTAAATAATGTGAGAATTTCCATTTTTGGGTGGAGTATACCTTTAAAGATAACATGAAATCAATATTGACCATATCTTTCCTGACTAAATGTTATTGTGCATAATTAAATCACAATAACATTTATCTAAAGGAAAAAAAGTATTCTTTCTTCTTATTATTATTATTATTACTACTATAGAACAAAATATAAGCACTTACATTTATTACATAAAATATATTACATTGTATGTTATAATTATAGAACTTGGGCAAGTATAATATTTTTTGCTAATCAGTTCCTAATATTAATAATAATAATACTTTTTTTACCTGTCAAATTACATTTAAGGAAAAATAGCAAAACAATTGACATAATATCCAACTACATTTCTTTCCAGCAGAACATTATGGTTCACATTTGTGACTATTGCCGAGTTTCACAGACAAGGCTTAAGCTAGTCCCAGACTAAAATGTATGTTTGAGCTGTCTTAACTGACAAAAGTTGTCTTAACTGACAAAATATGTCAGTGCCATTGTTTTGTCTCAAGATGCACACAAGCAATGTTTCTTTTCTAAGGCATATTTATAAAAGCTACTTAAATGTCCTAACTGAAATTTTTTTGAGGCAAAAATGAATATTCTGTCATTATTTACTCACCCTCATGTCGAACACAAATGAAGATCTTTTTTGATGAAATCTGAGAGATTTCTGTCCCTCCATTGACAGCTACGCAACTGACACTGATGCTTCAAAAAGTTCATTTCTTAGGGTGTATGCAAGAACCAATGAGGTTTGTTCTCGCGCATCAAGCAGGTTCATTTAAGCTTCTGTTTATGTTCCCTGATCAATGTTTAAATGGCACCTATTATGCAAAATAATAGTATAATTATTTGAATATAAATACGTGTTGGCAGTGTGTGTACAAGACCACCCTATAAATGGTAAAAATACACCCACTCCTTTTTTTTAATCCCCATTAATCATAAGCAGTGTCTCAGAACAAGCCGTCAACGTTTAATTCTTCATTGCCTTTTTGACAGTTTCAAACTGGACATTTTATCATATTTGCTCATTCCATTCCCTGTTTTGATCCGGTTTCCTGGGAAATGTATTTTTATTTTATTTTTTATTTTGTCAACATTAGGTTTTAATGAGATAAAATGGTACTTATCAACCTTAATTGGTATGGCAATAAAATTGTATCACATTATTTTGGCAGTTAAAGTTTTGGGTGTTTTTTTCTTTCTTGGAGTGGGCAGGTTTTGATGTGCATTTGGGTTGGAAATCGTTGTCCCAGTCAACGATAAGGCTTTAAAACACATGCAAATGATAGTATTTCATGATGATGAAGAACTGCAATGACACGTGAGCATGTCCGCGATAGAGATTATCAAAAAGGTGTACAGGTCCTTCTAAAAAAAATTTGCATATTGTGATAAAAGTTCATTATTTTCCATAATGTAATGATAAAAATTAAACTTTCATATATTTTAGATTCATTGCACACCAACTGAAATATTTCAGGTCTTTTATTGTTTTAATACTGATGATTTTGGCATACAGCTCATGAAATCCCAAAATTCTAAAAAGAAATTTGCATATTTCATCCGACCAATAAAAGAAAAGTGTTTTTAATACAAAAAAAGTCAACCTTTAAATAATTATGTTCAGTTATGCACTCAATACTTGGTTGGGAATCCTTTTGCAGAAATGACTGCTTCAATGCGGCGTGGCATGGAGGCAATCAGCCTGTGGCACTGCTGAGGTGTTATGGAGGCCCAGGATGCTTCGATAGCGGCCTTAAGCTCATCCAGAGTGTTGGTCTTGCCTCCCAACTTTCTCTTCACAATATCCCACAGATTCTCTATGGGGTTCAGGTCAGGAGAGTTGGCAGGCAAATTGAGCACAGTTATACCATGGTCAGTAAACCATTTACCAGTGGTTTTGGCACTGTGAGCAGGTGCCAGGACGTGCTGAAAAACGAAATCTTCATCTCCTGCATTGACCCTGTCCTTGATAAAACACAGTGGACCAACACCAGCAGCTGACATGGCACCCCAGACCATCACTGACTGTGGGTACTTGACACTGGACTTCAGGCATTTTGGCATTGCCTTCTCCCCAGTCTTCCTCCAGACTCTGGCACCTTGATTTCCGAATGACATGCAAAATTTGAGCGACAGTCCAGTGCTGCTTCTCTGTAGCCCAGGTCAGGCGCTTCTGCCGCTGTTTCTGGTTCAAAAGTGGCTTGACCTGGGGAATGCGGCACCTGTAGCCCATTTCCTGCACACGCCTGTGCATGGAGGCTTTGGATGAGGCTTTGGATGTTTCTACTAGGAATTTTGGGTTTTCATGAGCTGTATGCCAAAATCATCAGTATTAAAACAATAAAAGACCTGAAATATTTCAGTTGGTGTGCAATGAATCTAAAATATATTAAAAAGTTTACATTATGGAAAATAATGAACTTTTATCACAATATGCTAATTTTTTTGAGAAGGACCTGTATACAGATACAGATGTATCGTGTGTTCACAACCTGTGAAGCTCCGCCCTCTTGGGCAGGGTGCAGCAGCTCATTTGCATTTAAAAGAGACACACACAAAACAGCTCATTTGTCTTAAACACAAAAACTGGCATTTTCAAAATGGTATATTAAATGATCTGTTAGGAAATTTGATCTGAAACTTCACAGACGCACTGAGACTTAAATTATCTTGTAAAAAGAGGCATAATAGGTACTCTTTAAATGTGAATAAAAGCCTAATTTGAATCTGTTCATCACAATGCGATCAAGACCCTTCAGAAAATGTTTTTCTTTATGAAATTTTTGAAGAATCAGTGTCAGTTGTGTAGCTGTCAATGCAGGGACAGAAAACTCAGATTTCATCAAAAATATCTCCATTTTTAGCACCTAAGATGAACAAAGTGTTACGGGTTTGGAGCGACATGAGGGTCAGTCATTAATGACAGAATTTTCATTTTTGGGTTAACTATCCATTTAATCTAAGCCCTGTCAGTGAAACCAGGGGTAAGTGATTTATATAGAGAAGAAGACAGTAATTCACCCTAGCAGTGGCTGGACAGCAACTGCAGTCGGTCTGGAGAGTCCAGAGATGAGCTGCCTTTGTTTTGCGTCATTCAGAGAAGCCACATGTAAAGCACGAGTACTGGTGCTGACCCAGTACAGAAGCTCATGGATCCAGTCTACCGCCAATCCCTGAATGCCTGTGGAGGCCTTTAACCACACAGCTGGTCTATGGTCACTGGAGTCTAAAGACATTCTGAAACAGACACAGACTGGCTTAAATTGTGTTTTGTGTTGGAATAGAATTCTAGGTAAAATCTGCCATTTTTAAGCATATTAATTTGGTTTAAATGTTCTAGTTAATAAATATGGCTCTCCACCTGTAGATGACATCATTCTTAGGACTGGTCCAGTATATCGTGTTATTTGCATTAAGTGCTGTAACAGGTCCTGGTGAGACTCTTTTATACGTGATGTTTCTTTGCTCAGAGCCGCTGAGGTCCATCCACTTAACACCCTCGTGAGTGCTGACCACCACATGAGCACCAAAACCTGGACAAGATCAATCCCTCACCTGAATCAATGTTGTTACTCACAACTAAAACTATTAAAAATTCACTGAAGCTGCCTAGTCAATTAGCTCAAATAAAACAGCATTTATTTAAAAAATAAATCTTTTAGAACATTATAAAACTCTTTACGGTCACTTTTGATTAATTGAATGCATTTTTGCTGAATAAAATTATTAATGTCTTTCAAAAATTACTGACAGCAAACTTTTGAATGGTAGTTTAATAGTATATAAATAAGGTAACACTATTTTATAGTGTCCTCATTACACATTAATGTAATTGCTATACTAAAAAAAGTAAAGTATGCATAATTACAAGCATCTGACCCTAAACCAAACTCTACAGTAAGTACATCTCTTACTCTGTAAGTACTTACTCTGTACTTAATTATAATTACACTGTAACAAGGACACTTTAAAATAAAGTGTAACCAAAAATAATATCATGTTATCACTGACCAAAATACACAAACAAAATATTAGAGATTTACAATCTTGATAATTACTACAATCTTTACAGGAAAATTATATTAATATCTTTCTCTCACCTGTAGCTTTGCACTGTCCACTTCTGGCGGTCAGTTCATACCCATCCTGACATTCACACGCAAGAGATCCATTGGAAGGGGTGCAAATTTGATCACACACATCTGAATCAAGACAGTGGTCCACATCTAAAAGTGAAAAGTTGCATAACCAATGAGAGAGGGATTACTAACATAGAAGGCACAATATGTATGATTTTTTGATTAAAATATCCAAAAACCATTAGAATAGTGTTATATATTTTGTTGATTTACATTATCCCAAATATTTCCAAGAATGTTTAAAATCCAGAGAAATAAGCATTTTTCAAATATCAATGACATCATACCCACTTTACCCATGATTTTGCAGAAACACCAAAGACACTTTAATATATGACGTGTTTTATTAAACGTGAGCAGCTGTTTGGATATATTCATCAACAGAAAACAAATCACAGTTATATAGCTCAACACACTTAGTCTTATTGTTTAAATCTCATTTTCTTGATTTACCCACGAGTACCATGTTTTACCATGCCTAATATCTGTCTAGCTCACTGCAGTGTGCTACAAGTGTCTCATTGTCGCTTACGAGCAAACGCAAAAAGTAGCATTATAACATAACTTTCAACAAACTCAAATGTATCTAATTTGATAAAACAGCGCTGCATTACCCCACATACACATGACCGGAAGAAGTGGAAGAGGTCACCTGCGGCATAATAAAAGCTCTGCGAAATCAAGGCATCATTGTTTTTTTAAAAAGCGACCTCTAGCAGCGAAAAATTACATATTGTGGCTTTAAAAGTGTAATCATTAAAACACACATAAAGAAATTATCATTTCATTTCACATCGAGTGGGTTCGCCTCAGAGGGGAGGACATGTTAAGATTAAATAAGCTGTTGAACTTGTTTAGCTTAGTAACCGATCACTATTCATAGTTTTCACATGACGTCACACCATTATAGGAACTACCACCTGAAGGGCAAAACAAGGCTTTCCTCCATTGCCCACCAGTCATTGTTACCAGGTTTGTAGTCAGTATTAATGTAAGAAGACAGTGATATTAAAATACCAAATTGATGTTGCATACTTTGTACAGGCAAGCAAATGAACACAGAATATTAATGCAACACAAGGTTTTCCATTAAGTGTTTTTCCCATTGAAAACTATTATAAAGAATACACGTTGCGTTCATATTATTGGCTCATCTACTCGCCTGTATATAGTATGCATCATCAAAAAGGTGTAAACTGAAGTTAACCTTTTAATATCACTGTTATATTACAACCCGATTCCAATAAAGTTGGGACACAGTATGAATTGTGAATAAAAACAGAATGCAATGATGTGGAAGTTTAGGCTGATTGCCTCAGAATACAACATAGATGACATATCAAATGTTTAAACTGAGAAAGTTTTAAGGGAAAAATAAGTTGTGATGTGTTTCATCAACACATCTCAGAAAAGTTGGGACAAGGCCATGTTTACCGCTGTGTGGCATCCCCTCTTCTTTTTATAACGTCTGTAAACGTCTGGGGACTGAAGTTGCTTAAGTTTAAGAATAGGAATTTTGTCCCATTCTTGTCTAATACAAGCTTCTAGTTGCTAAACTGTCTTAGGCCTCTTTGTCGCATCTTCCTCTTTATGATGCGCCAAATGTTTTCTATGGGTGAAAGATCTGGACTGCAGGCTGGCCATTTCAGTACCCGGATCCTTCTTCTACACAGCCATGATGTTGTAATTGATGCAGTATGTGGTCTGGTATTGTCATGTTGGAAAATGCATGGTCTTCCCTGAAAGAGACGACGTCTGGATGTGAGCATATGTTCTAGAACTTGGATATACCTTTCAGCATTGATTGTGCCTTTCCAGATGTGTAACCTGCCCATGCCACACGCACTCAAGCAACTCCATACCATCAGAGATACAGGCTTCTGAACTGAGCGCTAATAACAGCATGGGTTGTTCATTTATAATGGTCTGTGGCAAAGTGGAAATACAGTGGGGCAAAAAAGTATTTAGTCAGCCACCAATTGTGCAAGTTCTCCCACTTAAAAAGATGAGAGAGGCCTGTAATTTACATCATAGGGACACTTCAACTATGAGAGACAGAATGAGCAAAAAAATCCAGAAAATCAAAGCCAGAAATCTTGCTTTTTTGTGAGTGACCAAATACTTTTTTTCCACCAAAATAAATTCTTTAAAAATCAGATAATGTGATTTTTGTGGATTTTTTTCTCATTCTGTCTCTCATAGTTGAAGTGTACTTATGATGAAAATGACAGGCCTCTCTCATCTTTTTAAGTGGGAGAACTTGCACAATTGGTGGCTGACTAAATACTTTTTTGCCCCACTGTATCTCCACTTTGCCACAGACCATTATAAATGAGCCTTGGCCCAGAGAAAATGCCTGCGCTTCTGGATCATGTTTAGATATGGCTTCTTTTTTGACCTATAGAGTTTTAGCTGGTAACAGCGAATGGCACTGTGGATTGTGTTCACCAACAAGTATTGTTGTAAGGAGTAAGGAGTATTCCTGAGCCCATGTTGTGATTTCCATTAAAGTAGCATTCCTGTATGTGATGCAGTGCCATCTAAGGGCCCAAAGATCAAGGGCATCCCATATGGTTTTCCGGCCTTGACCCTTACGCACAGAGATTGTTCCAGATTCTCTGAATCTTTGGATTATATTATGCACTGTAGATGATGCATTGGGGGAATTGGTGATCCTCTGCCCATCTTGACTTCTGGGAGACACTGCCACTCTGAGAGGCTCTTTTTATACCCATCATGTTGCCAATTGACCTAATAAGTTGCAAATTGGTCCTCCAGCTGTTCCTTATATGTACATTTAACTTTTCCGGCCTCTTATTGCTACCGGTCCCAACGTGTGTAGCGCTCATGAAATCTTGTTCACATATTTTTGTTTTTAAGATGGAAAATTGACAGGCTTGTGCTGCAGGACTATGGCTGTTTTGCCCTCCAGGGCTAGCAACAGTCATGTGAAAGACTGAAACTATGAATTCCTCATGGAAAAAAATCATAATCACTGACAGTGGGAGGAAAATAATTAAAATCTACAGCAACAACGTGTCCAGTCGATCACGACACATAATGTCATTTCTCCAGTTAACCCGTTTCTCACCTTCACAGTGTGTGTCCTGGACCAGCCTCATTCCACTGGGGCACTCGCACATGAAGCCAAATGGCAGATCAATACACATGTGAGAACAGCCGCCGTTATTGAGCTCACATTCGTTTTGATCTACACAAAGACAAACAGTGAATTATGAAACATTTATTAAATAAAAAAAACGAAGCTTTGTTCTTTAAACACTTTTCGTAGCCTAGATCAAATATAATAATAGTCTATTTTTAAAGAAATCAATACTTTTATTCAGCAAAGAGCAGTGTTATTTAGTTGTGGTTAATGAAAAATTTTATAAGTTTTCATGTTCATTTTTGTTAAAATTTTGTGCTTTTGAAATTTGCTTCTTATTTCAGCTTTATTCAGCTATATATTATTATTAACAACTTTCCACAAAAATATTAAACTGTTTTTAACATTAACAATAATATATTCTTCTTGAGCAGCATTTTAGAATGATTTCTGAAGGATCATGTGACACTGTTTATGTTAACATAGAAAACAGTTTGTTTTAAATTGTAATAATATTTCACAATATTATAGTTTTAAAAAAAGGGAAAAAAAAAGATATATATATAGCTTTATATGATATGAATGAGAAGTAAAATGCAACTCACCGCAGTTCTCTTCATCGCTGCGATCTACACAGTCGGTGGAGTGGTCACACCTCCATGAACTGGGCACACATTGTCCATTAGCACATCTGAACTCTGACAAAGCGCATTTCTGTGCTTTAGATAGCAATGCGCATGTGTCTAACTGTTCGTCAGCTCCATCTGAGCAGTCCAGCTTTCCATCGCAAATGCTGCGGGCAGAAACGCAGCGCGCTGCTGCCACACAGTGGAAGGAGCCATTAGTGCAACTCAAACAGGAGATCTCATCGCTGCCGTCGCCACAGTGATTCACACCATCACAGCGCTGATTCTGAGACACACATCCGCCGTTATCACACACAAACAGCCCTGAGCTGCACTTCGGAAAACCTGCGAAAGTCAAATCTGATCTTTAGTTCTAAAAGATGTTGAAGGACAGGTTGAATGGCATAAGACTTATCTGACTGAATATTTAATACAAATGTTAAGGTAAGGTTGGACATTTTTGAAATTTTTTGTTAGTTACCAAACTGCAACATTAAATTATTACATGGCAATAATAAAAATAAACAAAAAACAGTTTGTTCACAATTTTGATTTGGAAATAAGCGCAAGATGTATTTTATGCTATTTTTATGCTTTCCCAATTTATACTTTTTTTTTTGAAAATGTAATTTCAAAATTTAATCCATATTTTATTGCATGTATATAACGCAAAAATCTAAAACCTTGTTTTCTTTATGACTTGTAATTTATGTATTATCAAAACCACAGATATAAAATAAAGAGACAAACATGTATTGAATAATGTTTGAACTATTTATAATAATAAATGACTATTTGCACACTTGTTAGACCTTTCTGTACTGTCCAACCTGGTGAAACAAAATAAGGATGAATAATAACTGTAAATATCATAGAAGTGGCATAACAAATGAACAGATTTTGTTATGCCTATATATAGTATGTATATGTTAGTGATGGGATGGTCAATACCGGGGTTTCCGACAGTTTTCAAAAAGCACTATTGTATCACACACTGTACCAATGCTTGTATAGAAATCACAATACCACATAATTGATTACGTTTGAAGCTTCGTCACCGTCGGCCCACTGAGGGGCAAAAACAGAGCGGCAGCATTGGTTTTCAGCGTGAATGAAATGGGAAAGAGCTTTCAGATTGACAGTACAAATATATTTGACAAGAAATCTTAGATATAGTTTTACAGACTAAGCAACAGAAGCAAATTGATCGCTGCAATTCACAGAAACAACTGGACTCCAGGCAGCAAAATGTGGATTTGCAGTTATCATTTTGTCTCAATTTGTTGAATTTTGGATCAAATTCATACCCTGTAATTTGTATTGTTATTGTATTGACAACTCATCAATTTACCATCCTATATTCTGCATTTTTACTTCCTTTAGATGGTCAAGTTTGATCGTCTTCTTGACACTCCACCAGGGCCCGCGAGGAGCTCCGGCGGGGCCGATCCAAGGACCTCACTAAACCACCCAATCGGTAGTAGCGACGGGCGGTGTGTACAAAGGGCAGGGCAATATAAAACTATATATTGATATAAGTGATCACCTGGATTTATATTAGTTCACCCAAAATGAAAATTCTGTCATTAATGACTCAAATGTCACAAAACCGTAAGACGGCATCTCAGCTGAACACAGTTTAAGATATTTTAGATTTAGTCCGAAAGCTTTCTGTCCCTCCATTGAAAGTGTATGCACACTCTACAGTCCGTGAAAGGTAAGAAGAAAGGTATGAAAAACATCATCAAAGTAGTCCATGTGACATCAGTGGGTTAGTTAAACTCTTATTGTATTGACAACTCATCAATTTACCATCCTATATTCTGCATTTTTACTTCTCTAGATGTTTGTTTGATCGTCTTCACACTCCACCAGGGTCTTACGCGCGTTTGTAGTCTCAGGAGGGTCTTACGATCAGCACCTCACTAAACCACCCAATCGGTTCAAACAAACACGGAAGAGAAGACAATGCTGAATAGGGCAGTTTTTGCACTTTAAAACTATATATTGATATAAGTGATCACCTGGATTCTAACTAACCCACCTATACTCAGGACTACTTTGAATCTGATGTTTTTATTACCTTTCTGGACATGGACATTATACTGCATACATTTTCAATGAACAGAAAGCTCTCAAATTAAATATAAAATGTCTTAAACTGTGTAAAAAGGATCAAAGAATAGCGGAACTGAAAGCATTACAAATAAAATATAACATTTTCACTTCTTAATTTTCATTTTTGGGTGAACTAACCAAATCCAAATAGAACAAATCTTTTCACATTTAATATAGCAAGTGAAGCTGCTTCATTAAAGCTACACTGTGTAACTGTTTACATCCACCAAAAAGACAGATTAAATATTGCTTTATCAAAATTGTATGTGTTGATTTTAAAATATCACTCTCTTTCACTAAAAAAGTATTCTCGTAAGTTTATAATATGCCATTGAAAATACCCCTACGATTGTGCATGGGGTTCTCAAATGACGGGCACTCTATCTTGAAAGTACATTAGCCAGAGGGAATTCTGCACGCAGATTCCGTGTGGGCCTTCGTGTTTTAAAGGGTTAGTTGGCACCCAAAAATGAAGAGTCTGAACTTTGACTCACGCTAATGTCGTTCCAAACAATATACAGAATCCGTTCATCTCTGAAGCACAGTTTAAGATATTTTAGATTTACTAAGATTAGCTTGCATTCCCTCCATTGAAAGTGGATTCACAAAATCTACAGTCCGTGAAGGTAATGAAGAAAGGTATGAAAACATCATTAGCAAAGCTTTGTATCAGTAGAAACCCGGAGTATATTAAACTCTTTTGAAGATCGAGAATTATGTATTTTATTTCCAAAATAACAAAAACTACGACTTTATTCAGCATTGTCTTCGTCATCTGTTTGTTTGCCAGAGGCTGTTCACTACAGTCCAGCAGAGTGCGCTATTTCCACATGTTGTAGTCTCAACAGGGTCACACTCACAGGACTCACAGTGGACTCGTGAGCTGCAGAGATTCAAACAAACACGGAAGAGAGACCAATGCTGAGTCCTAGTTTTGTTATTTTTACCAAAATGAACTGTCAATGCTTCAAAGAGTCTAACTGAACACTGATGTCAAACTGATCACTTTGATGATATTTTTATTACCTTTCTGAACATGGACATTATACCGTGCATACTTATTTTCAATGGAGGGACAGAAAGCTCTCAAATTAAATTCCTGAAATGTCTTAAACTGTGTTCAAGATGAACGCGGCGGTCTTACGGCTGTGGAGCGATGTGAGGGTGAGTCATTAATGACAATTTTCATTTTTGTTGCCTGCCGCTTTAAATAAACAATTAACTAGTGGTGGGCAAATTTGCGTTCACATTTAATATAGCAAGTGAAGCTGCTTCATTAAAAACATACACTGTGTAATCTATTTTTGTTTAATCTTAGGGTCTAAAAACACTTAGTTCTTTCAAAAAGTGATATGTGCTCATTAATGTAGCTACTTCTTTCAAATTATAAAGTATTCTCGAAGTTTATAATATGCTGTGAAATTATACATCAAGCGTGAATGGGGTTCGAACTCGGCGCGCCATGTTGAACCGCTCTATCTTGATGAGCGTGACTGACATTACTGCCAAGCAGAGAGCTGTACATATAATTTCTGCTCGTCAGCATTCTTTAGTTTAGACTTTGGAGTATTTGCTGTACATCCGTGGCAGTGAAGAGTCTGAAGTTTGCCATTACGCTAGTGATGTAACAAAATAACGGTACAGAATATACGTTAGCACTGATAAAAGTTACTTTACTAAGATTAGCTTGCATTCATCTGGGAACCTGGGGGGATTCACAAAAATCTTCTTTAGAATGAAGTTAAAAATATACTTCAGCCAGGATTAGCATTAAGCTTTGTATCAGTAGAAAACCCAGGAGTATATTCACCAGTCATTATCATACTTTGCACATATTCTGAATGACCCTGAGGCAGAATTCAAATGTATTTTATTTCTAGATTAATGCTGAATTACCATTTATTATTGACAAGTTCACTGAATAACTGAATTTCTATTAAATTAATTGCCAGAGGCTAATAAATACAGCCACTAACATATATATAATATTTTTCAAGAATCACACTACTGTAATATATGTACAGTACAGGACTTTTTGACATTGCCAACCTGTAAATGAATCAGAGATCGGTGGAGACCAAAAAGGATTGTTTGAGTGTTATTAACTTTTCCTTTACCACTATTTGTTTAACTTCCTAATGACCGTTCGAACCGGAATCATTAAAGACATGAACCAGAACCGTGCCGAAAATTTCTCACGATTCCCAACCCTACTGATCACGCGCTGTGAATGCAGCCGCAGCCGCAGCCGCGAATCCCGAGATTACCTCAGCTCATGATGAATGTAATCCGATCCTGCTGCATTTGTGCCGTGACGCTCAATCGGCTCACTCACATTATATCGAACAGACACGTTCAGTTTTTAATTGTAGTGTCTCTAACTGAACTGATTTTCTGAAAATGAGCGTGGTAGGCAAGTGATCCAGTAATCCAGTAGCCGACTAGCCGTGCCGAGTAGGGCAGTGAAGCAGTGCATTCTGGGAATTGTTGTCTTTCATCCCCATGAGACAAAAATACATTTGCTGTGTTTTCTCAGTCTAGAAGGCACCAAATTCAAAAATAATTTCACATTTCTACTACATTAATGACCCAGTTTAAATACAGATTCATCTTCCCAGCGCTGAAGTACCCCTTTAAGAAAATTCTTAAGATAAATTCTAAGAAGGTCGTAAGAATAGCTGATGTTAGCAATGAAATGGTAAAAAATAACGAAAACGTAAAACTATTATTCATTTTACATAGATGTCATAACCTATGTCAACTGACAAATTAAATAACTGCAAATTATAATAGTTTTCTAAAGTAACCTCATCACTTGAAGGGAACACTCATGGACGAGGTCGAACTGGAAGCCATGTTAATCTTGGACTAAATCGGCCACCGTAGGAGTTAAAACGAAATCGGAATTGAGAGGAATAGAAACTAATATTCACTGCATGGTCATATACCTTTTCACCGCTAGATGGGGGAAAATATCACACAGTGTAGCTTTAATGTAATTTTCGTCACGCAGGTAGATGATCTTAGAAGACGGGAGTTTAGCACAC
Organism: Gobiocypris rarus; assembly: GCA_023029165.1. Taxonomy (NCBI): domain Eukaryota; kingdom Metazoa; phylum Chordata; class Actinopteri; order Cypriniformes; family Gobionidae; genus Gobiocypris; species Gobiocypris rarus. Next base: position 8,947,646 of record CM040928.1, read on the forward strand.
TGAGCATATACAAACACTGAACCCTGGTATGAAGACTTTCCATTCTAACCCTTTAACCTGATTCTGCTTCTGTTTGTGATCAGACCATTTAAGCTGCTAAACTTGGGGAAAGTTTTCAGTGATCCAGTAATCGAATTCATTCAAACAGTCCAAAACAGTGCTAATGTAAAGCAGGCTAGGCTGATTAGGCTACATCGGACATATTTATCATTAAAATTTTTATGGGTGCCAACAATTGTGGCCAACGTGTTTTGAAGAAAAGCATTTATTTTTTTTATAATGTGATTTACCCCCAATTTTCAATTCTTTTACTTCAATGAAAGGTTAGATTTTTGTGCATTTTTTTAAATATAAGATCAAAAGGATTAACAATGCAGATTTATTTTTTACAGCCATATTTGATCATATTTACCAGGGGTACCAACAATTTTGACCATGGCTGTACTTAAAAATTATTTACAGTACACACATACATATGTAAATACAAACTTTTATTATGGATGCGATTCATCTATTTGACAGCACTAGTAAAAATATATTGTACAAAATTAAAAAACAATGCAAAATGTTCAGAATAGCAAACAACGTGGTCACGGATCAAATTATTATACGTGTGAATCAAAAAGTTAAAAGCAAATTTAAAAAAATAATGAACATGGATCAAAACTTTAAACACATCAGCATACAAAAAAAATAAAGATGAGCAGAAAAATTAAGAGGGCACAAAATACAGAGTAATAAAACCAATAACAACATTTTTAAGCACACAAGTTACCATTTTGAATGTGTTTAAAGGTTTGAATCATGCTCATTACTCATGCACGCTTTTCATTTTTTGATTCGCACTTATAATAATGATCCTTGATTCCGTGACCTTGTTGTTTGCTATTCTGATCATTTTGAATAGTTTTGTTGTTGTTGTTTTTTATTTTGATATATATTTTTACATGCGTTTACATTTTGAAATCACGCTTATCAGCTCTGTGCGTAGGGCACCAAGTGCTGAGGGGGCACCACAAGAAAATTCTCTCAGATCTGTAATTGAGATTATTATTTACGATTATTACAATTTACAATGATGTTTCGAATAGCTTCATGACATTGTTTGAAGTGACTGCATGCCATATTGTCATATCAAAATGGAAAGTCTTCCTGAAAAACTTAAAATGTAAAATATACATTGGTTTGGTTTCTTTAAGTCAGGGATGGGGAACGTTGATCCAGAAGGGCCACTCTCTTTCAGAGTTTAGCTCCAACCCTGAAAAAAACACTCACCTGCCTGTAACTTTAGTAATCCTGAAGACCTTGATTAGCTTCAGGTGTGTTTGATTAGGGTTGGAGCTAAACTCTGCAAGAGAGTGCCCCTTCTGGATCAACGTTCCCCACCCCTGCTTTAAATAATAATAATAAAAACAAGTATGCATTGTATTATAGTGTTATTCTAAAACTAAGTATAGGAAACATAAAATAATCTATAGAAAGAAAAATAACACAGAATAATGTAAGTGGATTTTTTGTTTATTTTTTGGTAATTGTGCCTTTAAACGATTACATAATTGTGGCATCCGTAATTGTAATCACGATTACAAATTAGATAAGGCTACGTCACACTTATATCATTTTTTTATAGCGAACCAAAACAAGTCTGACCACCAGATGTCGCTAATGCGCATTGTGTTAAAAGCTTCGCGTAATTAACCGTTTTCCAGCACAATCAATTTATGAAAGCCTCAAACGCTTCAGAAAAACAAGGTTACCTATCACTAATATATATTGTAATCATATATATGCTGTGTGTGTGTGTGTGTAAAACAATCCAGAGTCGAGCCATTATATTATGTAATAATATAATGTTTTACAAAAAGTTATACAATCAGCCCTTTATCCAAGTCATATAACAAGATAAAAATAACCCAAATGAACTAGTTTTATATTTATGATAAAATACGCAACTTTATTATGAGGTCACGAACATTTCTAGCGCCACTGTAAGTAGAGCTACAGTGAGCTATTAACTCACGCGTGCACATGGAACTAACTTTGACACAATACCAAGGACAGGCATGCGAAATAAAATACAGTGATAGTATATTTATTTTAGTCTATGTTACACGTGCACATGCCTGATATTAATTAAGCAAGTGAGTATATGTTTATTTTGCGCGATGAAACTCGGAACATCAGTTTGACAGCTGCATGTGGCATACAATCCAATCAGATGGCGTGACAGCGCAGCGTGAATCTTGAGGTCCAATAGGAAAGTGTGAACACTAGCGATGCATTCATAGACTTTTAGGCACGTGCATTTATTATCTTCTGTCCACACATATTTACAAGACATTCCTTACCTTCTGTTAAAGGAAAACGTGACACACAAGTCAACAGCACTAGTAATGCACCAAGGTGTTCCATGCCTCACTCAGCGTCCTCTAAGGTGCGCGCTTGTCGCGAGGCAATGACGTCATTTCCGCACTACAGATTATGTAGTCACCCCACATGTGGCTAAAAAAAAGGATACTAATATATTAATGTCATAGCATTGTATAACCAAACAAAATATACATTTTAAAAACACATATAGATATATGTTAAAAACACAAACCCTACTGGAGCCCGTCCTGGACCGACTTTTAAGGTCCAGGAGACATTGCGAAACTGCTCCATCTCTTCCATCTCAGATAGGGGTAACCGAATTTAGAGGATCAGGCAGATAGGGATCTATTTATCACCATTTCATTTTTATTTTTAAATTATCTTTACAACTGTTTTAGTTACCCTTGTTTTCTTATTTCTTATGTAAAGCAATTTGAATTGCCATTGTGTATGAAATGTGCTATATAAATAAACTTGCCTTTCCTAAAAACTCACATTTTAAGTGCAACATTTCACAATAATTTATAATTATAAAACAACAGATACACAGTTAAAAATGAAGTAAAATATGTGCATAACGGTGTGTGAAGTGATGAAATGCACCTTTGGTTACTTACTAAGAAACATTAATTTTCATTATTCACTCATGTAATCTTTCCACTCATGTCTAGTAATAAATCCTTCATTGTTTATATGTATACATTTGTATATGTGCATTCATATGAATGCACCTTGTCAATGCGCACACAATTTTTGCAATCTTTGTAAGTAAAATATTGCTCAGTAACGCATAGTCCACATTTTAGAGTATGTTTATTTCTCTCTCTCCATTGCAGTGACATCTAATTTTCCCCCCAGAGATTGAAATACCATCGTATTCTAGCACGTAGAGAAATAAGTTTATTGAATCGACTTTTTTAGATAGTTAAAATTTTATGGTATAAATAAAATAAAAAATCTGCGATAATAGCCTACTATCTATTAGCCCTATAATAAACAACAACTGCAAATAAATATTATGAATGGTTTTATATCACAGGCTAGTTTATTTATCTATTTATGTATTGACTAGTGATGACTGGAGCATGCTTCTTTATTTTATAAAATAGTTTCCCCAGCCTAAACGATGCCTATGACCTATTCTACCGATGCATTGCGAGGGAAAAATGCCATCAGACTTCACTTGTGCAATATGGAATTACGTATGTGCGTAGTGACCTATATATTACATGACTACCGACATTCCTTCAGTCTTAACACCGTTGAGTAACATAGACCCAGACATTCAACCTATATAGACCCCCTTTCAATACAAAAACACAGTTTACAGTTGACACAGGAAATTATTAATCTCCTTTCTTGTAACAATTAGTGAAACAACAGAATCACAATTTCTGATTTTATCACGAGATAACATCCTGTAAGTTTCTTCACTAAGACATAAAAGTAATATAAGTAGCATATGACAAGCGGGTGACACACTGACATTTTTTATTTAAATCATGCGTTTTTCCATATTAGCCATAGTCCCAAGCGCACGTTACAAAACTCAGAGATTCCTGTTTTGTAATGCGCCTTAGCGGCCAATAGGCGAGCTCGCTAATCATCACGTGATTATAATTTTACGTAACACTCGGACAAAACGACTGTATGTTAGGGAGCGCGAGTCACTACGTTCTCTTGTCTCTTGTAAGAATGCTTTGACATTTTTCTATTTAGTATTTTTGTCAGATTAGTGGTGTATCTGTGAATGTCACTCGCAAGCATGTCGTTGCGAAGACTAGACCAAGAATATGCTTTGGAGGATACGGGAAGGTTCTTTATATCATCCGAAACAGAAGGCGACTGGGACGAGGATAGCCATGTCGATCACCGTCAACTTGTTTTATTCAAAGCCGAAGCTTTAGCTTCGGAAAATCATCTTAAAGAGGCTGTCGATATGTTTGCCATGGCTCTCCGATATGGACCTGTGCGGCCAGACCAGCTGAGCAGTTTAGTCGGTTGCGTTCTGCGCAACTTCAAGAAGAAATCAGAAGAGTCGACTGCGAAAAGTGAGCCCAACTGGGCACCGGATTGTGAATTTGACTGTCCTGGTTGTCATAGTTTCATAGCCGATCCCGTGACGGTGACCTGTGGACATACGTATTGTAGAAGATGTTTACAACATAGCACCTTTTCTAAATGTAAACTGTGCAGTGAAGACATGAAGAGGAGGCCCGAGGAACCCCGACTGAATGTGATCTTATGTGGACTTTTAGATAAGTGGTTCCCAGAAGACGTCAAAAGAACTAAATGTATAGGTGAAGCTGAAAGCCTACTGAAGAGTAAACAGTACGACAACGCTATTGCACTAACGAGTCAATTATTAGAATCAGGTATGTTCAAATCTTTCACTGTTTCTAAATATATTTACTAATATGAAAATTATGTTGGGGCAAGGTTATTAGATCACAACACGTCTTATATCAAAGGGTGCGAGGTAAACAGAGTTCCACTGACCAACATTTGGATTGATAGCCGAAACTTATGTATTAGGCCCGCCTTCCATGATCATGTAACTGACGATTGCCTGTATTACAAAACGTGTTTGAATGGCGCATGCGCACTCGGCACGCGTTGTGTAAGGCAGGTCGTGACACAAAGTGTTTTGTAATCTGAAGCACAGTGAGTTTTATAATAACAACTATAATGGTATTTAATAGACATAATATGCAGGTGTTTATTTAAGAGTTAGATGTCTCTTAAGAGTTTGTCTAATGTCTTGTTATGTAGCCTAAAATACAAAAAATGCATTTTGTAAGCAACAGCTGGAATTGAAACGCTGCATAATCAAATTAATGTAATAATAGGGATACATAGTCTATTGTATTTTATCTTATTTTATCAATAGGACCCCATGGAAAGTTACATACAATAATATATATGTATGTATGAATAAATAAATGCATGTTTAATTTTATTTAGATTTGTAGTGTGACAACACACTCTCTGGATGAACTAAATTGCATTTTAAGTCTCCGTGTCCCACCCTATATGACCACTACAGGAATTTCCTTTATGGAATAAATGTTTATTACAGAGAAACATATTTATTCTCTTTACCCAAATCATAGGGAAAGGATTTAATCGAATACATGGCACGCGTATTATGTGGTTTTTATTTGCATTATTGAATCATGAAAGTCTACCACCATATCATCTTTGTTAAGTGACAGACAGGAAATATCTGATTATGTTGATGTTACATAAGCTACATAATGTCACAACCTTCCAGTCGTTCTACACAAAAATTAGGACACTTATTTTTTGATAGGCCTTTACCACATTGTGTTCAGGTTAAGTATCTTGATAAAAGTGTTGGTTCCAGATCTGTAACATCACTGTACATGTTACAGAGAGTGCGGCAGTCTTATCTCTTCTTTCATGTCCTCATTTGCCCTTGTGGAAAAATGGCAGAGCTGCATTGTCACATCTTTTCCCCCATTCTTCTTGTGGCATTTCAATGCACTTCTTGATCTACTGACCTTATTTAATGTATGGATTCGGGAGTATTATGCCTGTTTGACAGACTTAAATAAATGGTGGTTTTTGAGATTTGTCATGGTCTCTGATTCTCTCTCTTTTAGACTCTAGTAATGTGTGGGTGCAGGTGTGCCATGCCGAGGCCCAAAGAGGACTGAAGCAGTACCGTAAGGCTTTGGAAAACTGGGAGTCCTGCCTGATTGCTGCTCCATCTCCAGAGGTACGTCTGTGGATTTAGCAGCTGGATTGTTGCTTTAAAACAGATGGCAAAATCAAGTTTCCAATTCACCAAGTTGATTTTCACCTTTCTTCTTTTTTTGTCAATTCTTGACCATAAAGGAGTTTAAATGTTTTTCTTTTTCAGTTCTGATCATTGCTATTCCTTTGAAATGGGAATTTCAGCCCCGCCGCATCTGACCTATATTTGTTAAATTACCTCGGTTTCTACTACAATTATTGTGGCGCTGTGTCGATATAGGAAACCCCTGTTAGGGGATTTAGTTGTGTTAAGCACAGGATTAAGATATACAGGATGTTTGCCAAGCTGACAAGTGAGATAAGGAGATACAGACAGGTAGGGATAAGGCAGAGATGTGGGTCACTCGAGTGTGTATTTATATTGTTGTGAGTCACAGAGCGTCTAGCTCTGTTATTAGCATTCGTTCATAACATGACTAGACTCTCAGCGCCATTCTAGTCAGATTAACCCAAAAACAGCGTCTGTATTACTGGACGCTAAACTCACTCTGATCTGTCCCTCTTTTGCAGGGTTATTTCCGGAAAGCGAAAATTCTCCAAGAGATGGGTCATGTGGATGAATCCCTGCAAGTCTTCCTTCAGTGTTTGGCATTGGATGAAAACTTCTATCAGGCCAAACAAGAGGTGGAAATGGTGAGATGAATTTCTCTGTTTTTAATCAGATTTGGGCTTTCGTTACCAACGTTACCAACCTGTATTTCAGTATCAATATTAAATTGATATTTTAGGCAACAAATTAAACATCCTCAAGTGACCCAATCCCCAATTATATGTAATAAAACTAATGTATAATATTAATAACTATGCTATTGTATTGCATTGTATTGTGTATATATAATATATAATTATAGTTTATTATATTATTTTTGCTGGTCTGATTGAAGTTACAGAATGGCTAACATTGCTTACAGCATAATTAAGCTGTCTGTTTAACATGTTTTGCTACTTTGCTGTGATAATGAGAACATGTTGGTTTATCAGCATAACAGTGACTGCATTTTATATAAAGCTATTTGTTGGTACAGTAGATAAGGTAGATAACGATAGCATTGATTCAGGTTTATTCACTGGAACCGTTCAAAATACAGTTCTAGTTATTTGTGTCCCGAAAGCTCACTTATTGTAAAGTGCTGTGGCCAAACTGATGTTTAATATCAGTTCTGGACCATAATTCAATTATATAAGGCAATTATTACTGCTGAAGCTTTGTGACTTTCTGCCTAAGCACACAGAAAGACAAGGAAAGTGCGCTGTAAGCGTTGCATAATCTGTGTATCTTTCAGAGTAAGTGTGTGTGTGTTTACAGAAGGACTTAAAACACATTCTCTTATGCAATTAAGTGCTTTTTCTGTGGCCTACATTAGGACTGAGAACAATTGTAAAGGAAAAACCATGATCTCTAAATGAAAAATAGCATCTTAATCTTGTGATCATTTTTTTCTGGATTTGTTTGCAAGATGATTTAAACTCATATTAAACAGAATGCAGCAAGATTAGTTGTGTACAGCATGCATTAATGTTCAAAAGATTTGGTAAGATTTCTAAAATGTTTTTGAAAGAAGTCTCATGTTATTCAAGGCTGTATTTGTTTGATCCAAATTACAGTAAAAACCAATGATCTATGTATAAGTTCTCTTTATAGATCAGTGGTAAAAACAGTAATGTTGTGAAATATTACAATTTAAAAGAGCTGTTTTCTTTTTTAATATATTTAAACATTACGTTTTTTTCTGTGATTTTAAAGCTGAATTTTTTGTAGCCAATTGTTAAATTGAATGCATCCTTGCTGAATAAAAGTATTAATTTCTGCAAATAAAAATCTTACTGACTCCAAACCTTTGAATGGTAATATGTAGATACAGTCAATCTGAAATTTATTCAGACACCTTTAACATTTTCTCGCATTATCACAGTTTATTCGCTATAGTTTATGGAAATAAAATATGACAAGAACTCAGAGTTGTTAAAATGCCCTTTTTTTCTAAATTGATGTGCTCTTTTTTTTCTTCTTCATCTTTAGATCTTGCATGATCTGTTGGCTCCGGCCTGTGATAATGTCAAGGTTGGTTTGAGAGAGACAACCCACAGCACTTCCTTTAACTTGCGCAGTAAAAACCTGGTGTCCGACAGTCAGAATCCAGACCAGCAGACCCAGTTGCAACCCCAGCACCAGTCCGACACTCAGGCAGCATCTTCCCTCCTTCCCTCTAAAATCTCTGAGGTATGCTAGTCATCTTATGACCTTATATTTCAAATGAAATCTATAAACAAATCTCTAGTTGACAGCGCCATTAGCAGCTCTTACTACTTGAACGCCTCATTTACATGTCTGCAGAAACCAGGTCGATCTGAAAGTCTGGAACGCTCCGGCCTGAGCAGGGCTCACTCACTTCGTGTTCACGGGATAGGGGGAGCTGTAGAGGAGGGGCTTAAAAGAGTCAGCTCCGCCCCCCAGTTGGGTGACCCAGAAAAAGGCGCGCTGCTAAAGAGGAAGCTGTCTGTGTCTGAAGCAGGGCCTGGCGTGGCTTACAGCCATGGCAGTAAATATAAAAAGCAATTAGGTAAGTCATCTCGCCTCGCCTGACGTGATGCCAACACGAGGACATACCACATGTTGAAAAGCCATGCAAATACTGTATTGATGACCTATACGTCTGAACATAAAAAAAAACAAAACAAAATTATAGCAGGTGTTTTTTTCAATGACCCTAGTGAATCCAAAACCAGCCTAATTATACAAGGCTTCCTTAGACTGATTAGTCGACTTCATTCAGACAATCCACTGATTGGTCGCTCTTTAAAATATGTCAGCTTTTGAGTTTGCCTTATTTCCACTGGCACTGTGATCAGTGTGCATTACTATCACCACTTGAAAATGTCTGCAGTTTGAGTTTGTCCCTAAATAAAGTGGTGTCTTAATCTCTCCTCTCTTTAACCTTTCTCCTTCAGTGACTGCCAGTGCAGCTACCCCTGTGGTTACTGAGGAAACCAAGTCCTATCAAACCCTACCAAAAGACCTGCTGGACCCAAATGACTTTGAGTGCTCTCTCTGCATGAGGTGAGGGAAGACTGTGTTTTAAGAGTCAAACTGACAAAAAGTCCCATCAAAAGAAAAGGAAAAATGGAAAATATTCAGCACACTGTTTCTCCCATGTATTCTATATAATGAATAATAAAAAATTAAAAATATATATATATATTATTTTATTCTTAAAAATTTGACATCCCGATTTATTTTAAATGTATTAGATTTTTTCATTTTAATTTGTTAATGTTTTACATGTTAATATTTCAATAAGCAACTGAAATAAGCTAATTGGTTCCTGAAAAAAATATGATTTTATTTAACCCAAAAAAAGACATTTCTTGAAGAAGTCCCAATTATTTTAAAATGTTATTTATTTTTTATTTTTTATTCTTTAATTTATATAATGTTAATATTTTAATATATGATGTTAAAATGTTAAGGATTAGTTCACTTTAAAATGAAAGATTTACTCACCCTTCAGCCATCCTAGATGAACATGACTTTCTTCTTTCTGATGAACACAATCAGAGTTATATTACCGGTGATAAATATCCTGGCTCTTCCAAGCTTTAACAGGGCTCATAAGTATGAAGCTCAAACAAGTATGTAGTACTCTACAAAGCTCCAGGGGGTTAATAAAGGCCATCTGAAGCAAATCAATGGGTTTTTGTAAG